>CM056560.1:19829679-20214679 GCA_029721515.1 Synanceia verrucosa | reverse complement strand
TTGCACAAATAATAAGACAAAAGCTCCTCTACGTGCCATTTTTTGTTGTGCTCTGTGAGGAGCGACAGTCAGCTCATTATTAATTTCTGAGATTTGAGTCTTTTGTTGATGACTGGTGGCAGTGTTTGTGTTGCTTTTCTGACTTTTTTTTTTTGCCCCTTTTTCTGGGGTGACAACGATATGGGTTTCTCCCAACATGGTTTAATAAAGGGATTTTTAAAACCAAAAACCATGCCATTTTTTGAAAATACATGGGAGAAAAAGTGAAAGAAAACTAATTATTTCTCTGTCCACATAAAAATGGACAAATTGCATTCTGCTGCAAAAAAATTACAGACATATTTGTGCTGTAATATCATTAGTGCAGCATCTTTACCATGAGCCAGAAGCATGGTGTGATCATTCTAGGTGAACTCTCCCCAGAGAGGATCAGTCGTTCTTCCAGTGGTCACATGACACTGATTCAGAGAAGAGCTTAATGAGCAGTACTCCACCCTGGAACCAGACACCTCCTGCTCTTCATAGCTCTTATCAAGGCTAGCTATTTTAGCATTTACACCTGCCTTCATTTATTTATTATGGGCACCTGGGGACAGTGCAACAAGCTGTAAACACAGCACATATTATAACTTATGAAGTTACTCTGGTTAATGTGTTCACAAACAGTTGCCCATTCACATTCAATTTACTATTATTATGATGAGTGTGAGTCCTTTTCAACTTCTCCTGAGGGGAATTTTTGTGTTTAGCTGCTAAATGCTCCTCTATGTTCATGTCTCAGTGTACAGTGGCTCAAAAGAGATAACGCTAACCAAAGCAGTGAAACTGAACAGACCAGCTACTGGTCTCAAACCAAAACAGCACAAAGACATTAAAATGCTCAGTCTGGTCGAATGATATTTCCCATACACTTCATTCGTCATTTCATTCATATATATATATATATATATATATATATATATATATATATATATGCACAGTATAATTAATGATTGGAGCAGCTAGTACCTGGTTTACTGCCTCAACACATGTGATTGTAATTCTGCAGCCCCAGCAAGAAAATGTTGTTGAGTGTTAAGCATCATTTAGTAGTTGATATACAGTATATGCAGCATTTTCCCGTCCAGATATCTCGTGCCGTTGTGCACACTCATGTCTGCGTGCGTTCATTTGATCTCCTGTGGCGCCACTGAGGAGGAAGTGATACATCTTGTCTGATAAAATCTGACGTTCACATGGTTTGGTGTTTGCTTTCCTCTAACAAGTCTAACAAGTAACATGTATTCTGTCTGCTCTGTGTTCAGGAACAACGTGCTTCCTCATATCATTGAGGCCAAATACTTGGACATAATGGATGCCCAACACATGTAGCTACAGGTGGAGACAAGTTCTGGATCCACACAAAAAAAGAGACGTCTGGAATAAAAAAAAAAAAGAAAACAAAAGAAATGAGGATTTTAAAAACAACAACATATTTTTCAATGCAAAACTGTGCAGAAGCAAAATGGAGAAATACTGACTGTTTTGATTTTTGTATCTGATAAGAACATCGTCACAGGTGGAGCACTGGAAATGCAGGAAGTGGCGTGAGAAAGAGATGAGAGCTGTGTGTTGGGAAATATTTCCAGAAGTGGTTGTGCAGAACAACAGGAGCGTCCAGAGCTCCCTTTCACCTCAGTTTGACCCTTCAGCTTGTTCAGTGCCATATACCTCCATGTTTTCCTCTCACATCTTTACATTTTACAACGTACTCATCTGTGTGTTAAGCTATGGGTCAGTGCTGGAAGTACCCACTAATACTGTGTAAGTAATACAAATGCTACGTAGGGAGGCGTAATGGCACAATGTCAGTCTGAACAAGAGCTTCTCTATGTTTGGACACTTTGCACTCACATTGTGTTTTTACACCGTCATTTGGGGCATGCTTACACTGTGTTCATAAGTACTTAAAACACTTTTCTGTGGGTGAATTACCTGGTAAGAAGACTGCATTTAAACCACTGCAGAGTAAGCCTGTACCTTTTTGTAATCCTGTCATTGTGCAGTGTTAAAACCTTTACATTCCTGCACCTTTTCGCTGTGATCCAACCTTTTTTCTATGAAAGACTCTTGTGCATATTTAGTTTCTAAGTCATTCCAACAAATATAAGTGTTCATTAAGGAGGGAAAAGCAGTGTGTGAGTGTGTGTGTGTGTCATTGGTACATTATTACTAATCTGTCCTTCATCCAGCTTCTTGCCAGCTCTTTTAAAAACCTCATTTTTAAGGTGGAATCTAAGTGCTCAGTCATATACATAAAAAAATATCCATTCCATACGTGTATATTATATGTAATTATTTAGAACGACAGCACAAACCAAAACATCTAGTGAAATCTTTATCAAATTATAAATGTATTGGAATATATTATGGAAATATATATAAAAAAGTATTTTAGGTTGAATTCAAATAGAAATATTTATTTATCATGATGACAGTTTTATCTTTGAAGTATAAAAGGAGGATTTTGTGTATTTAACCCAAACTGGAAAGTAATCTGTAATCCTCTGTTTACATCCCAAAGTCATTGATTCTTGTGTTTTAGTGTCTTGTCTTACATCTGGCTTTTTTGCCGCAGTGTTTACATATCAAAGTCCATTCCAGCTCCATGTCAAAGGCCAACACACTCCTGGTGCATTGCTAGTAAAGATGAAAGTCAGGTATATATGAAACTATTTGTGAGCTTTGGATTCAACAAAATGCATCCCTTTTCTGGTTTTATTATTTGTGAACAAGTGCTCAAAGATGACTTTTAGAATAATCTGGTCTTGTTTTCTATTTAGATGTTATGATTAGATCAATGCTTGCGAACGTACGTCATGTAATAATCCAGACATCTGGAGCGACTATCTTGTAATCTACAGTACAAAAAGACAAAAAAATTCTGAGCAAGCACTGGTTTGCTTAAAGCATGACTCATCTGGGGTTTTTGATACAATGTGATGCCAATGGACATGTATCCTATACAAGACGCAAAAATAGTCAAAGTAGCAAGTCACACTGAACCGAATGCAACGCTCAATATTCAGCAATACTGTGTATAAAAGCAGATCTCCAGTGGGGAGGTCCAGGTTTCCCAGTGACACAAACTGTTCAGTCCATCGTCATGGTACAAAAATAACTGCCCTGTACTGATTCAATTATTGCACAAGAAAAAAAACGTTTGCCTGTCAACAACAAGGCATTCATAGTGCTGGGTTTCATTACGGTTTACTTGCTTTCCAAATATCCAAATGGCAGCTCCCTCATGCAGTTCTGTTCAACTTTCTTTACAGATGTGAGCGAGATGTCCAATTTAAGCTGATGTCTCACCCTGAGATATAGCAAGGCATGAAAAGGGAACTCAAAAGCATTTGCATAATCTTTGGATTAAGGCTTAACTGGTGAGAGGAGAGAGATTGTGAGGTATGAAGTAATATGTACAGTTTGCAGCGCAAAGTTTAGTTTTTATCAAGTATCCATTATAATCCATGGCAAGGTATTAGTTCCTAACTTTGGGCCGAGTACAGAGATTAAATCATTCTTCTTCTTATGTGACAGTATCGTTGTTGTTCCTTGATAGCTATCTCTGTACTGATGACTTTTGGAATAGCAGCAAACTTATCTCAGAGGACTTAACATTGGATTCAGCGTGATAGACACGACTCGTTTGTGACTCCCCTCCTGCTAATTGGATTTGTTTGAAACTGTGGTGTTTCTTTTCTTTTCCTTTCCTGATTTCATATATCCTACTTTTTCTAATCATGAATGTAAGGTGTGGATTTTTATATAGCATACTAAATTAGGTGTCAAACAGAATCTGTACTTTTGTCAAAAAGATCAGCTATATTTGTAAGCTGTAATATGTAAAAATGAGAAAAAATGGTTATAAAGCAGAATGTGTTGGTTTACTATAGTATATATATATACTGTACACTGAAAAAGAGAGACTATCTCAAGCTGTTTGCCAAATAAAAAGTAGTAGTGATGTAAAAGTGTGTGTGTGTGAACTTTGTTCATAAAGGCCTCTGGCCATTCATCCACCATCAGGACTACATGGTCCCATTGACCAACACTTTGTTCTGTTAAGGTCAATCACAAGGTCAGATAGCAGAGATGTGGACTCTGGTCACATGAGTCATAATCGAGTCACAAATTTCATGACTTTCAACTTCAAACAAAAAAGATGTAACCCGTGGATTTCAGTGACTCATGACTTCACTTGGACTCGAGCCTTTTGACTTGAAAATACTTGATACCTTCCCCTCAAGCCCAAAGATTAAAAGATTTGCTATTTAAAAAGTGAGTCATGAATCAGTTCATTGACGCTGCAGTGCTTATTCCCTGCAAGTCAAATCAAGTGCATCATGACTTATTTTGGACTCTAAACCGAAAGTTTAGGCTTTGGAACTTGAGGAAAAACTTGACTTACTTGTAAAATAATGACTTGCTTCTCTGTGAAGTAGATTGGAAATAGCCTTGGATAAAGTATGCAGAATTTACAAAACACAAATCTGCTGCAGAGACACTCAACAACATCATCTCCCCCTGTAAAAAATAGCATTTTATGACATGAAACTGCAAAAACTACACTGATGCATGTTGTGTATGTGAGCAGAGACGACAAACAAGATTATAATCTCTGATCACATGGTTCCTAATTAGATTTAGCATGTTACATGACATGCTGTATTTCAGTGAGACAGATGTTTTGCTGCTTGTTTTTACGACAAGCATTTTTCTAGACAGATGTGTTAATTTTCACCAGTAATTAAGGTCACAGACAGGATGAACCATGTTCAGAGGAACTGAGGTTTAAATCGATTTCCTCTGCACATCCCATGAAAAACACATGACTCTCATGGGTGAAAGCTTTCAAATTGAAGTGTCTGCACCAAAGCTGAAATGTCAGCTGCACACTTTGAACTGGGAGATTGACTGTGATGAAATTTCCAGAGCAAAGTACCAGCAGTTGAGATAATGAGCCCCTTTTATTTTTACTTTAAACTAAACTTCCTCTCACACAACCCTCAGGCCAAAGTGTAAATGTTTCACATTTACTAATCTAATATGCACTCAGTCATGCTCCCAAAGGGATGAACCTTCTGACCATACTGACTCCATGTCTTCTCCTCTGGCGCCTCCCTCTGGAAAAACTGTAGATTTTCAGCTCCACCACTCTCCTGTTGTGCTATTTCTAATCTAATTTATTAGCTATAACAAACAATCCCCCCAGAAATGATGTGACAAACAGGTGAGCCTCTGTTTGTCCTATAGATGTTTTATTATGCTGTATCTTTACCAGAATCAGAAATAATCAGAAACACTTTACAATTTAATTAAGATGTTTCAGTTGGTCTTATTTATAAGCATAAATAACTAAAAGAAAAATAAAATAAATGATGATGCAAATTCTAAATGATATAAACTACAAAAAATACAATAATGAGAAATATGTACAAGTATGTGCATCAAATACAGCATATAAAACAGTCTAAATAAGTAAAAACTATATAAGGAGAAATAAATTGAAATGTAGAGTAGGCCTATAAATATAGTATAATGTAAGCAAGTATGTCAGTATTTTACAGTTAATTAGGTAAGGGTTGTACATCCATCCATCCATCATCTACCGCTTATCCTCATAGGGTTGTGGGGGGGGCTGGAGTCTATCCCAGCTGTCTTAGGGTGAAAGGCAGGGTACACCCTGGACAAGTGTCCAGTTCATCACAGGACACATAGAGACAGACAACCACTCACACTCACACCTACAGTCAATTTAAATTATTAAATTAAATTATCATGCATGTTTTTGGATGGTGGGAGGAAGCCAGAGTACCCCGAGAGAACCCACACAGACATGAGGAGAACATGCAAACTCCACACAGAAAGGCCCCGGGCCAGGATTCAAACCCAGTACCTTCTTGTTGTGAGGCGACAGTGCTAACCACTACACCAGCGTGCGGTTATTGTCCAGTTTAAGTGTTGAAGAGTTTAAGTAAGTATTTTACAGTTTAATAAGTGTTGTACAGTTCAAGTATTGTACAGTCAATTACCTCCGCCAAGGAGGTTATGTTTTCACCGGGGGTTTGTTTATTTGTTTGTTAGTTTACAAAATAACTCAAAAAGCTGTGGACGGATTTGACGAAATTTTCAGGGAAAATTTTGTCAAAAACGGTCCATAACTTTTTGAGTCACTTTGCAAACCGACAAACCAACAAACCCTGGTGAAAACATAACCTCCTTGGTGGTGGGGGTAACTAAATAATAAAAATTTGCCGCCGCCGCATTGATGGATGTCTGCGCTCTCTGAGTGCTTTTCTAGTTAGGTAAGTGTAATTTAAGTATTGTACAGTTTAAATATTATTGTGCAGTTAATGAGGTAAGTGTTGTACAGTTTAAGTATTATTGTACAGTTAATTAGGTGTTGTACATGTTAAGTATTTTACAGTGTTAGTAAGTGTTGTACAGGTTAAGTATTTTACAGTGTTAGTAAGTGTTGTACAGGTTAAGTATTTTACAGTGTTAGTGTTGTACAGGTCAAGTATTTTACAGTGTTAGTAAGTGTTGTACAGGTTAAGTATTTTACAGTGTTAGTGTTGTACAGGTTAAGTATTTTACAGTGTTAGTAAGTGTTGTACAGGTTAAGTATTTTACAGTGTTAGTGTTGTACAGGTTAAGTATTTTACAGTGTTAGAAAGTGTTGTACAGGTCAAGTATTTTACAGTGTTAGTAAGTGTTGTACAGGTTAAGTATTTTACAGTGTTAGTAAGTGTTGTACAGGTTAAGTATTTTACAGTGTTAGTGTTGTACAGGTCAAGTATTTTACAGTGTTAGAAAGTGTTGTACAGGTTAAGTATTTTACAGTGTTAGTGTTGTACAGGTTAAGTATTTTACAGTGTTAGTAAGTGTTGTACAGGTTAAGTATTTTACAGTGTTAGTAAGTGTTGTACAGGTCAAGTATTTTACAGTGTTAGAAAGTGTTGTACAGGTTAAGTATTTTACAGTGTTAGTGTTGTACAGGTCAAGTATTTTACAGTGTTAGAAAGTGTTGTATGGGTTAAGTATTTTACAGTGTTAGTAAGTGTTGTACAGGTTGAGTATTTTACAGTGTTAGTAAGTGTTGTACAGGTTAAGTATTTTACAGTGTTAGTAAGTGTTGTACAGGTTGAGTATTTTACAGTGTTAGTAAGTGTTGTACAGGTTAAGTATTTTACAGTGTTAGTAAGTGTTGTACAGGTTAAGTATTTTACAGTGTTAGTGTTGTACAGGTTAAGTATTTTACAGTGTTAGTAAGTGTTGTACAGGTTAAGTATTTTACAGTGTTAGAAAGTGTTGTACAGGTTAAGTATTTTACAGTGTTAGAAAGTGTTGTACAGGTTAAGTATTTTACAGTGTTAGAAAGTGTTGTACAGGTTAAGTATTTTACAGTGTTAGTAAGTGTTGTACAGGTTAAGTATTTTACAGTGTTAGTAAGTGTTGTACAGTCCACTTTGTGTCTGAGGTGTGCATATAAGTGCAGATCTCCAGGCACGTGATCAGAGACAGGACATGATCAGTCCAACAGGATTAAAGGCAAACAGCCTTGTTGAACTTCCTGCTGGAGGGGAAACCTGTCTGCCTCTTATGGGCCTGTCTCAGTGTCCTGTGGACCCGTCTCTGCCTCTTATGGGCCTGTCTCAGTGTCCTGTGGACCCGTCTCTGCCTCTTATGGGCCTGTCTCAGTGTCCTGTGGACCCGTCTCTGCCTCTTATGGGCCTGTCTCTGCCTCTTATGGGCCTGTCTCTGCCTCTTATGGGCCTGTCTCTGCCTCCTGTGGACCTGTCTCAGTGTCCTGTGGACCTGTCTCTGCCTCTTATGGGCCTGTCTCTGCCTCCTGTGGACCTGTCTCAGTGGGCTGGGTCATGAGCCTCCAGGGCTGGGTCTCCTTCAAGAGGCTCACAGCTGGATTGCTGTCCTCCTCCTGGAGGCAGGCAGCTCTGAGCACACACAAACACGTGTGTCTGTTCAGTCAGTCCGCTGCTAGCAACATGGCAGAAGAGGCGAAGAAACTGGCTGCCTACGCTGCTGTGGATAACCACGTCCAGGTACAGTGAGCTGTATGTAGTGGAGTCACTGCTAGCTGACATGTCCACATGTGTCCACAGCCTGCTAGCAGTACACCAGCTCAGTCCGCTGGACCTCTCTTATTACAGTGTCATATGCTGCGGGCTAGCAAAGGTAGCTAAAAGCAGAAGTGATGTAGCTACCTTTTAGCTACATTTGCTAGCAAAAAAGTGATGTAGCCTAGATTGCTAACGCGTTTGTAGTTATCTAACTGGCACAGCTTGGGAGGTAATTCTCAGCTCATTGTTATGCATGCTGTCCAGGAATAGAGAGCTAACTCAGTCCGGTATTAAGGACTAGAAATATATATATAACTCTTACAACGTTTTACTGCGGATGTTAGCTGCTAGTAAGCTGCTAGCTCCGTGTAACGATAAGTAAAGGGCAGAGAAGAGCTAGCATGAGATAAACTGTCAGACAGAGGCTGCTGTCATATGTGTTGTGTATGTTATTAAATATGATATAAATGATATGAAATGCAAGAAAACAACAGTCCTAAAGAAAATCCTAATCATGTAAACAGTGGCGTGTATAGACTTTTTGAAGGGCAAGGGTGAAAAGAAAAAGGGCACCTACAGCGTGTTCTCATCATTGAAGAGGGCATTTAAGTTAAGCGTGATTTTGAGGACCCTTAAGCACATATTTTTGCCTGCTAAGAGGACAGTTTAGTGTTTGTGTGTGTTTTCCACCCAAGAGGGATATTTAGTGTGCTTTACCAACCAGGGGGGCACTGAAGCACACATTGTAACAATTGGTGTGCACCCTTTTTTTTTAGGCTGTAATCATTCATTTATTCATGTATCCATGGTGTTTTGTTGGTTATACACCATAATACACCATAAACCCATTAATACACACTAATGTAACTCCACTGTTCTCTTATCCTGACCACTGGTGCTGTGTCAATGGTGTGAAATGTTCACTATCTTGACTTATATTCCATCCCACGTACAGAACAACCAAGTGGTTGGAGTGGGCAGCGGATCAACCATTGTCTATGCTGTGGACAGGTTAGGTGAGTGAAACCATCATAATGCTGATTTTAGGTGTACGATCTGCTTCAGTGTGTTTCTCAGTAGAGTTGTATGAGGCTCTCATACATAGTCAGCACAGACCTAACACAGTGTACTGCTGTGGCAACAGCAAAGCTTATTTTAGGCAGTTAAAGATATGTTTGTTGTGTGTTTATTCCAGCTGAGAGAGTGCGTCAGGAGAAGCTCAACATTATATGTGTGCCCACCTCCTTCCAGGTTAGTTTCACATGTTTAGACCAACATGGTTTAAACTGATTTCCATCCTACTGGCTTCATGCTGTGTAACCAGTGTTTGGCAACAGCATGTACTGTAACACTGTGGATTCATTACCACACACAGTCCTCTTCTTCTTTTTGTCTCAAGCACATAAATGACACATTTATTGAGAGCAACTTGCTTAAGAAGATGAATTTGAATCACAAATGTTGTCATGTGTTTTCAAAAAAATCTTTTGATTTAAAAAAAAAAAAAGAGTACAAAATTTTCCTCACTTGTCTCGCTCGTCACATTTCTTCATGTCTCTCGGCTCGTCCTCCACAGGCTCGCCAGCTGATCCTGCAACACGGCCTCACGCTGTCTGATCTGGACAGGCACCCAGAGGTATATGATGAGCCACAATATGCTGGCGCTCAGACCCTGTCAGCTCCAATTGGAGTGTTGTGGAAAATTCTGCCTGTGTGCAAATGCAAAAAAAAAAGCATGAATGGTGGAGCTGACTGTTGCAGTTCCAAAATGTAGAGGAACTGCTCTCTTTGTTGTCTGCTGTAATGTGTTAACATTCAATTCACACAGCTGGATGTGGCGATTGATGGAGCAGATGAGGTGGACGCAGATCTCACGCTGATAAAAGGTGGAGGGTGAGTGAAGCTGAGCACAGACAGCAGGACTTAGCCAGTGTCTCCTCTGATCTCACTTGTCCTCTCGTTGTCTCACAGTGGCTGCCTGACTCAGGAGAAGATCGTAGCCGGCTGTGCAAAACATTTTGTTGTCATTGCCGACTACAGGTTTGTGTTTCTGATGTGTGTGTCTGATTTGTAGGACTTTCAGTAGACTTGCATGTTTGTATTATTGATTAAATATTTTTGATTAAAGATAATTCTTGAGATTTAAAATAATTGCACTGCAGACAAAGTCTAGATTGTATCAGCACTGTGTTAGCAATACGATCGACAGTCAGTTGATGGACCCTACAAACAAACTGAAGGAGCACGATTCACATTTCACACAAGGGATGAGAGAGAATTGACTGGAAAGCCGATGGTAGAAGATGTGATTTCGAAGAATAAGGCAAAGTGTCAATATTTCAAATTTAAATTCTACAAGAGAGCTGTAACTTTAATGAGACAAGTAACTCTAAGGGACATGTTGAAGCTATTGGGCTGCTTTCACACTGCTAGAAATGACATCGCCTACCCTGCGTGTGTGTGTTTGTTTTTTTGGGGCTCCTCATATATGACTCTTTATGGTATGAACACACTAATGGTTTAATTCCATACCAAGTCAGATCCAGATAGAGGGTATGTAAAGATATGAAAGTGTGTTTGTGTCCAGACTTGGTTCTTATCTTCCTGTTCCTCTCCCAGGAAGGCCTCCAAGGCTCTGGGCCAACAGTGGAAGAAGGGAGTTCCTATCGAGGTGATCCCCATGGCGTACGTCCCCGTCTCCAGGACGATAGCCAAGCGTTTTGGAGGGGAGGCCAACTTGCGGATGGCTGTCAGTAAAGCAGTAAGTGGAGGATTGGCTGGGATGTCACTTCTTCTAAACCGCGCCGGTTGTCCCAGCTGTTTCCCACTTTCTCTCACTGCTTTGCTTTGTGGTGTGTTTCTGAAGCCTTCTTTGCATACAGTACTGTTAGAGCCCTCTGGTTGTTTGACCTCTAGTAGCTACAAGGACACTTCACATAGACACACTGTGAGCTTCCATTTCTACCAACGGCCTCACACTATTGGACAACACTGCAAGAGGTGGTGAGGTTCTAAAATGTGCTGCAATGTGCAAGCAAAGGTCCAGAAATGTGATTTAAAATATATTTTAAAAAAATCACCTTTGGAAATACATTCAACACATTAGTAACACAATGCAGTGTGGTGAGAAACACTGAATGTAAGTAGGGCTGTAACGTCGCTATTTATTCAATTATTATTATTTGGTTATGACTCACAGTTCTGTTTAAGTTTCAGGAAAGAGGAAAAACAACAAACAGATGAATGTTTTTGTTTAGTTTGAACACACTGCAGTGCAGGTGTTAAACACAGTGTTTGTTCCTGCTGGGGATTAGGGTAGCATCTAGCCCTCTGGCCGCTCTGGGGAAACTGTATTCATTATAAAAATGAGTAACATTTCAGAGACTTTTATATTACACTGTACAAACACTTTCCCCAAAGCTAACCAGTCACAATAGGCTATAAACCTGAAAATCACCTATTATGCAATTGAAAACCCCAAAATGTCTAGATTGATTGAAAACTTGCATTGGGAGGAGTGTTTTGCAGGATGTGCTTTCATCCACATCCACCATAACGCTGTAGTCTCCCCATCACGACCCCTGTACTCTATAGCCCTAGATGTGAGCAGCACTGTTGGTTGTTCACAAGAAGACTCCAAAGAGCATTGAAGGGAAACTTTATAGCCATGAAACTGAAGCAAGTTGGGACTGAAACCAGAGTGTATGTGCACTGTCAGTCAAGTCCTCCTCTCCTGTTTAAATCAATCATGGTCAGTCTATAGTCAATTGCTAAACTGTGATCACAGTGTACTTTGCTCTCAGCTGTCTGGGTGTTAAATTACAATGAATCAGGTCTGAGTCGTGTCTTTGTGGCTCTCAGGGTCCTGTGGTCACTGACAACAGCAACTTCATCCTGGATTGGAAGTTTGAGCGCTCTGAGAACTGGAAGGAAGTCAACACTGCAATTAAGATGATTCCAGGTGAGGAGCTCACTCTAGGGTCATTAGGACAAAAATGGCTCTGTTTAGGTGATGGAGAATATCCTGCTGTCAGCATATCATCATCATCATGTGATATAACCTCCCAGAAATGAGAAGCAGTTGTGCAAGAGTAAGACAAAAAGCCACTCAAAGGAAAAATTAAGAAATGCTGGTTGTGTTTTTGGCTCTTAGCTGTTTCTACTGGTCATCACTGGTCTGACCTTTGTGGATGAACACAGTGTGTCCATGTGTGTCCCCTTCAGGTGTTGTGGAGACCGGCCTTTTTGTCAGCATGGCCGAGCGAGCCTACTTCGGGATGGAGGATGGAAGCGTGCAGGTTCGAGACCCTCCAGTCAACTAAGGAGGTTTCCATATTCACCGTCGTCCCTTTCCTCTCCAGTGACCTCACTTCATTCACAAGTGCCGCCCACGTTCATGATCTCCACCTGGTCTCATGCTGTGTCTGGATGGAGCTGCACCTCCTGCACAACTGGATTCACTTGCTTCTTCTCATCCTACAGGTGGAGCTTCTGACACTGTGAGAATCAAAGTGCCTGATTGAGTCAAATTAAGTGCATCTGATATAAATAGTTAGCTTAGCACTGGGAACATTAATGCTGTGGTTCTCCAGCACAGCAAATCACTGCAGAGTGAAACTAAGGTGTGCCTTGATTACATTTTGAATCTTATTAAAAGAAATGTTATTAAAGTTACATTTAAAAAGCTCGTATTCTTATGTCTAACTGTCTGCTAAGCTTCTCCAAATAACACAAGCCCACTCTCCAAATGAAGGCTGTGGTGTGCCTTGAAGTCTTTTTGTTTGATTAGATCACGGAAAGAGGCTTAAAATGAACTCCACTACAACATCAGGAAGTTTTCCTTTTCATGACATTAATTTTTCTAGTTAATATGCTAATTTAAACTGAAAAAAGCTCCAAATATTAATGACATCTTTGACAATTTTGGGAATCCCTGTGGTTCCCAGGTACGAAGCTTCCATTATTTGGCTGTCTGTGGCAATAATCCAGTGTCGCCCACATACCGTTCAGCAGGTGGGCTGTCATAAATATCATGCACGTCACTGGCTTAGCAATATATTTTTCATTGTCCCAGCTATTGAGCTGCACTTGTCAACATATGTACATCCTCTTTATTAGAAAGTGCACTTGTTGAAGTGTTCTGGGCTGTGCATTTAGACTGTATCATCAGATTCCCTCAGTGAAGACAGAAAATCTTTGCCGTTTTGTCACAGCTGTTCCATTGACACTCAGTCAGTGGTTAAAGTCCACAGCCTCACTAGTTAACAACAAACACTGAATGTGTCTCCTTTCATGCATGTGCCTCCCTCCACTGTGTTGACTCTGTTCTTGTGCCTGTGAGTTAGCTGGATTACAGTTTGTTACTCCTTACACAAGCCATCTGGTTACAGGAAGTCTTGTGCCATCAACTACAAAGTGGTCAGATTTGATAGTGGGCTGATCTAGCAATAGAGCAGACTGCTTTATTCAGATTCACTGATTATATAGCCACTCGTTATTGAAACTTTTGTCTTATCATGTCAAGAGTTCAGTCTTACAAAAAAATGTGTAGTTCAGCTTGTAATGAGCTCATCATTGTTTCTCTCTTGAAATAGTCATCTGTCTTTACACCATGAACAAGTTACTTTTCTGTCCAGAACAACCATCATTTGTCTGAAAATATATGTATTTTTTACCTATGGTATTTCAGATGCAGATATTCACTCTGTTTTTGGCTCACAATGCCTTACATTTTATTTTTGCATGTACAACTCTGAGAGATTCAGGAGAAAATCAAGGCTAGTACAATCAAGCCAATATGATAGCTAACTTGTCTACAAGCCACTGTTTTTAGGTATGGGCATCTGATTGTATTCTAATGTATTTCTGCTCTCTTGAAACGATGTGGATGAATTTTTGGATATATTGCAGCCTTAGTGGCATGTAGACAAAGTAAAAGTTTAACTGAATATTGTGGTCCTTCCTTCCATCCATTTTCTACCGCTTATCCTCATAGGGTCACGGGGGGCTGGAGCCTATCCCAGCTGTCTTAGGGCAGAAGGCAGGGTACACCTCATCGCAGGACACATAGAGACAGACAACCACTCACACTCACATTCACACCTACGGTCAATTTAAATTAGCCAATTAACCTAATCCCCATGCATGTTTTTGGATGGTGGGAGGAAGCCAGAGTACCTGGAGAGAACCCACACAGACACGGGGAGAACATGCAAACTCCACACAGAAAGGCCCCGGGCCGGGAATCGAACCCGCTACCTTCTTGCTGTGAGGTGAAGTGTGGGTCAAATACAAGTTGTAAACTGTGTTGGATATAATTTGCACCAGTATTCCTCTTATTACTTTCTATACCAATTGACTGTGAAAATCATTTTTGCTGTGACTGTACGATTTTATTTGTTAACCAATACAGAACCATGATGATAACGGACAATATGCCTCCACGTTTTATTTCTAATGATTCTGTGAAAAGTTGATGCTTGTTACTTTGTCAGTAAGTTGATTTGGTGCAACACATAGTTGATCCCAAAACCAGATGCTAGAGCAGAATTTTGATAATTGGTTATTTTTAAGTTTGTTTGTTTTTTTTTCTTTTTTTTTTTAACATACATCAAAAACAGTTTTAGCTTTGCAGATGTGATTAGTTGCAGTCTTTTCTAATGGTAAACTGAATATCATTGACTTCTGGACAAACCCAGCAGTTCTAGACCACTTGTCAGAAAAATAGTCATCACATTAATTGACATGAATGAAAATGATGGTTGCAGAAAAAGTCAGTTCTATTTATTTTTTAGTAATTTGGATGAACCAGTGTTGATTTGCAAGAACATACTTTTTTAATAGTTTTCAGAAAATCTTGATGATGCTGTTCTCCTGTATGGACACTTGGGGGCGCTAGAAATACAAGCAGTTTGATTCTGCATCGAGGTTTACTCCTGACCTTATTTACCACCTGAAATCATTATTATACATTAAACTACATCCAACAGGCATTTAGCAACTATCTGTACAGCTACAAATGGGGTCAAAATAGCTGTCATGGAGCCTTTATATATGGAAACATAACTGAGGAACTTGAGACATAGTGGCTGGCATTCAGTTTTATATTAGTTTACATTTTAAAAACTCTCAACGCGTCCTGTCTTGAACGGACATAATGTCACAGCCCTCTCTGTTTAATCCGGAGAGGGAACAAAACTCGTGATCAGGAACAGGAACTGAGTCTGTCTACAGCTGCAGCCACGTTGGTGCTTTCATGTCGGCTGTCTTGACAACTACTTGTGAGTGACAGCTGAGCTATCGAATGGAAAGCTTACATTTTGTCAACGAGATCAAAAACCGACCAATAGCGTTGCTGCGTATCAGTCCTGTCGCTCCTATTGGACGGATGGCGACACATTCCACCAATCGCATACCTGCCACAGGATTCGCCATCGGGGATTTTTTTGCGTCACCTTTTGCTCCAGTTGTCGGAAGGACATCAATGCGCATGCGTTGTTGTAACAAACATGGTATTAGCCAATGAGGCGTACTGTTTGGGAGGCTGGAACATTCTGAGCCCGCCTTTTTGAGTGACGGGTCTCTGAGTCAATCATATTGTGCTTAGTATGCGAGTACCATTGATTGGCAGCAAATGAAGCAATGAGAGACGATTACATGATTTTTTAACGAACGTCAGGATTTTACTGTCCAATCCCAGTGTAGAAACAAGGCGGGACTTAGCGTTACCAAGGCAAGACTTGAGATAGGTATAAAGGGATAGCATGGTGCCCCAGTGGCTGTTTATGTTTACTTGAAAGAACCGATTTGTACGGGTATTTTGCAAAACACAGCACAGTTTTCTTTGTAGTTCCACAGTGATTTTTTTTTATTTTTTTACACTTTTTATGTCAAGATTTACAAGGCCAGTACGTGGCATGTAAATCTCCTACTTCACTAATGTGCCAGTCTTACAAATGGAAAGGGGGCTTCACTTTGGAAACGTGAGCATTTCCCTGGTGCTCCTGCTGTTGTTGAAAACGCTCATCGGATTAGGAACCTCGCAGCATCAGGGCTCCGCCATCAGCAGGGAGCCGCAGTCCGTCACCCGGGGCTCAGGTTCGACCTCGGAGGAAGATGGTGCAAGAGTCATGGAGCGGGGCTTGGAGAACGTTGGCTCCCCGGTCATCGTAGCAGACGTTACCGTGGAGGATGACGACAACGGGTCGACGGCGGAGGCTGACGAGTCTTATGCAGAAAGCAACGGAAACGTCCAAACGACAAGGTACCATTTTCAAAAATAAAAATAAAAAAAGTGTAGCGGACAGCTAGCAACTTGACACATCGGACGCTTTCAGTTTGACACACACTTTTATCACCTGCAATATATGAATGACCCCCAAAATGACAAAAAAAAACCCAACAAAGAAAACATGAAAAAGTTTTATTTGTAATTTTCCAACCTAACGGCTAGGCTAACTCACAGGCTCGCGCTCTGTAGCTCTGTTGCTCTGCACTCTGAACTTGTTGTTGATGCTGTTTCCTGTGAAGCCCCAGACTCACCATACCCCTCATTTTAACTCATATTTTCTCAGTTTATCTCCCTCCATGTGTCATAGAGGACTCTTGGATGATTGTTAATCGATGCCGGCGAACTTTAAGATCACAAAACACAACGCTGTGTGACTTCAGGTACAGTGTCGATTGAAGTTTAGGTGGGAATCACGTGAAAAGTAGACCTGAAAAACAGGCATACTATGTGAACTAGAGCTAGCTAATCACTAGTTATTGTGTGTGGTTATTTTGCGCACTAGTCCTTGTATGCTAAGTCAATAGGCTATACTGTTTCCGCTGCTTGGCATGTCCAGGCTAAACACGGTCCGGTTAATCGACCGGAAGTTCGTGCGGCAGGATGATGCGTTCCAAGCACAGCGGCAGCTTTTAAGGGCTGCTAACAAACTTTCACCATGAATCTATTACAGGCATTAAGCTGACCTGTCTATGTAGTTCATTGGTACCGTATTCATTGCTCTATAATATCGCCTTCGATGCAGTTGAGTTTACCCTAAACCTAAGCCTAAACCTAAGCCATTCAAAGCTGCTGCTGTGTAACAGAAATATGGTGTGAAAGCAGATACCATGTCTGCTTTGTGCCTGGAGTACTTGTCAGTCAATAACGTGGGAGTTTGTGTATGTCATTAACCAAACGTGATAGTGAATTTAGCAAAAAGATCATGATAATGATGGTGGCACTTTAATACTGAGAAAGTGGCCCTGCAGCTCAAAGGTTGCAGTGTTGACCTCACATGTTGAGATGCTGCCAGTTTGAGTGCTGGGATCAAACTGCAAAGTGCATAATATTGACTGTTTTAGTGAGGGAATTTGCTTTGGACGTAAACTGAAACAGTTCTTAAAAATGAAATGAATGAAACATTTGCAGTGGATGGGTGCTGTGCTATAGTCACCAGTAATGAGAGGGGCACGAGTTTTCTGTAAAGGCTTGTTGCTCAGATCACGTCAGTGGAAAAAGTTTCCAGCTTCACACTGCAGACCACATGTTTTCTGACTCCTGTAAGACCCAAAGTGAGACGCCGCTCTTGGTGCAGTGGGTAGGGCGATTGATTTGGTCTTCCCTGGTAAACAGAAGGTTTGACGGCCACTTTTAGATGTTTGGACACAGCAGCGTGTTCTCTATCATGTTCCCTTTCCCTTTCTTTCTTTACTATATTTTATTTTATTTTATACCAAAAATAATTACAGATCCTTTTGTGTGTGTTTCAGCCTCTAGACTCATTCTTATTCCAGTGCATTTCTTCATCAAGTCATTCACTAAATTATTCTCTGTGTAGTATTATACATGTGCTGCCTGCACAGTCAGTCCGTCCACTGTTAGAGTATGACCTTTTTGTCGTTGTTTTTCCATCTTAAAAGTGTATGATTGTGAATTAATCATTTTAAAAATGTTGCACGTCCAAAAAATATTTGCCTGATGTTTGAGTCTCACTTCTAACAAGGTGTGACATCTAGTGGCTGACTGTCATCAATGTTATCAATAGCACTTAAAATTAATACAAAAACTTGCTGCTGTTGTATCGACTTGGAGATTAAAAAAAAAAGCGGCATGCTTTAATCTTGTGGCTCACTGAAAAGTGCTCTGACAACCCCTGAAGCGTCATATATATGTATTAGCTTTTGTTGTTCTAGGATGCCATACAAACCCAGCTTGGTCACAACAGGGAGCTACAGAGCCACTGCACAGTCAGCCCCACGAAGCTCAAGCCAAGACAAATAGGTCTAATTAGTTTTTATATGTGTTCTTTTTGAAAAATGGTGTAAGGCAGAGAAAAGAAAAGCACTTCTTAAAAACAATACAGTCTGTGTGTCAACACCCCCCTGCACAGGCAGGCAAGAAGTGGCTTGCTGCTCACACCCAGTGCACCACCAAGAAACTTATCAGACTATGTCAGTGATGGTGAAATGTATCTGGCATGAGGACACACAGTGTAGCACTTGAAGAGGATGAGCCTTGCGTCTGGAGCATCTAAAGTAAATATCAGAGCAGTCCTCCTGTCAGGGCGGCTGGTGAGCGTTCACCCTGCTGCTGGTCACACCCTGCCCCTGCATCCATTCTCATACACCTGCCACTTTGTCCTGGTGTTCCCTTCCTGTCCTCAATTTGTCACGCTCCTGATTTTTCTCCAGCATTATTCACAGTTAATCTGCCACCAGTTATTGAAAGAGAGTCAGCTGATATCAATATTTTTTTGTCTTACAATATATTATCCATGACATTAAAGTATTCCTCTTTTTTTTATACAGAATACTTAAAATACTCTAGAAATATTAGCAAAAAAGTCATTGTTTTTGTACTAATTATGTAATTATCTATGTTTGTTATTTCTCCAGGTGGTGCAGATTTTACACACCAGCACAGCATGTTTGTTATTGTGCTGGCAGCACTGATATGTAGAAGTCAACAAGATAAAGAACGAACAAAGTAGCTTGTGAGGCAGACTGAACAGGTGAATTATTCATTCAACAGCCTGTCTGTAAGACAACAACAAAGATGTTAAACATGTTAGATTTGGCAGAGATAATAAAAATAATGAGCTCACGGAAGTCGAATGAATCGATTAGTTTTCAACTATCAAGTGAATCGTTAACTGCCTTTATTCTTTGTCTCTTGCGTTAACATTGACTGTCTCTCATCTTACTCTTGCTCTCCCTCACCTTCACACATACACCTCTCTTTTTAATGTTGCCCCTTGAGTATATACTCCACGCCATGCTCTGTTTCCATCCATCTGTCAGGAGAATTGCCGCTGAACTTTAGAAATGTTGCAGAAAAGGGAGCATAACTTAGGCGTGTTTCCCTTTCTAATAGGCTAATTTAAACAAAAGAAAAAGACATTCTGAATGTCAGAAAATGCATTTATTGTGGAAAGAAAGCAGTGCCTGTCAAGAATCAGTTTATCAGTCCTCCTGTGAGGCTTGGGCATCATGTTGTGCATGAGGCAGAGCTTTAAACTGAAAGCAAAGGTTTGTGCTGAGTTTAAACATAAGAAACAACGGGATGACAGTGTGTGACAGTAAAATTGAACACTTTTTGAGAAGTAATGGGCTCCATGCTCTGCATTAATCAGGTCGGTCTGTTGAAAACAAATAGCCACTTGCTTCTGTGACCTTTTCAAGGCTTTACCTGCAGCTGCTGCTGCTGTGTTCACAAGTCAAACAGAGCAGGTCCTGTGCTGATAATAATAATGCTAATAACACACCCTTGATCTACTCTACAGTCACTATTTAAATAAAAAAAGACCTTGTTCATGAAACAAAATGCAAACCAGTGGATCGATTCCACCTGTTCAGGATCACTGTTGACACCAAAGAGGATGGACCATCAGACTCCTTTATTTCCTTCCAAATAGGGTTTTGGGGTGGAGCGCTTCAAGCACAAACTCTTGAAATAGGTTTATTGCGGACAGCTTGAAAACCAGCTCACATGTCAGCATTCTAAAGTTTCTGTTGGATGTTTTTTTTTTTTAAATCCCTGTTCCCTCATCCGCCCCTGTATCCTGTAATCTATAAATATTCTAGATGTTCGCTTTGATCCGGCCGTCAGCTCATGACGAAAGCTGCCACCGTCTTGTTGGATCTGTCACCTCGCTCTTCAGCACTGCCGTCTATACATTGCGAACTGTGCTCTGGAGACTTGATGTTTACATCTGTCTCCGTGCAGGTGTGTGTGAATCATGCATGTGACGGTGCTGGCAGGTTTGATGCCTCAGCCAGTGAGCTCCATCAGGGGCCTCCAGCGACCTCAGGGAGCACTTGGAGGTGAAAGGAGAGAGGACAGCAGCATTGTTTGAACCCCCCCCAGGGCCATGTAGCGGCAACAGCTCTTCTGGGCCGTCGAGCTTGCCGGCTGGCTCCCACCAGCCGACTGCTTAGCAACAGCCAATCCGCCAAGCCGGGCCACTTGGCAGCCAATTGCGTCGGAGAGACGGGCTAGTGTTCTGAATTTGAGTTGGCCACATGGGTCTAGCTATAGTTAGGTAAAGGAGGAGGAAAATACTTTTTTACTTTTGGAGGGGAGAGTTCATTTCCTTTTTGTTGTTCACTTTTTGTAACCAGGAAGATGTTGTGGGTTTAACTGTCTCTGGGAAGTTTTAACTGAGCACTTAAAGCTCACTTCCTGTTCAGTTGTTTTAGACAGGAGAGGTCTGAATGTTTAACTCTCACTTCAAACAGTCTTACATAATCTCTTTAACCTACTTGACCCTCATCATCTCTTCTTCATGTAACCACACTTTTTATTAGTGTTTGCTGTGATTTCTTGTCATATTCACCTGTTTTATGCTCTCTGTAGAAATGTTTTTTTTAGCATTGCCTAAAAATCGATAGTTGCTGACACTGGAATGTGATCGCTTGATGAACACTTATATAAAGATGTTTGTGTTTCATAACCAGTTCTTCATGAATATGGTTGCTAAACAATATTCGTTTTGAATATGCTAGTGAGGGGAATGAGTTTATTGGGTCAGCGGCTATTTTGGTCCGTCGGCAGGACCCGTCCTGCAGCACTGCAGTATGGGTGGGGCACAGGCAGAAAGGTGGGATGCTCGTAGAGAGAGAGGAGAGAGGAGGGAGGGGAGGAGGAAAACAAGGAGTTAGCTGGTGGCTAGTGAGGACCATGCTGTCTTGTTTTCACTCTCGATGGCTCCTCACTGCTTAGCAACAACCAATGGGATCTTCGGATCAGAGCTGCGGTCGAACCAATCAGAGGACAGGAGCATGGCGCCATAGAGTTTGGATTTTACCACGTGTGACATGATACGGGTTGGAGAGGGGAGGAGAGCGAGAGACGATGGCAACACTTTTTTTAACGCTGTGTGTTTTTTATGCCAGCACTAGAGGTGGTTGTTTTTTCTTTTTAACCACACCCTTGGCTCTGCTGCGGTGGAGCCTGATGGAGGCCAGGTCCATTTCCTAAAGCAGACTGCTCATCACACGTCTGTCACTCAAGACTTAACCACAGCTACTGTGGAAACGTCTGTCACTTTTGAGGACAGTTATATAAACCACAGGATGTTTAAGCAGGTCTTACAGTGACTATAGTGCTTTTCTTTTTTTAGCTTTTACCTTTCATCTGGTGTTCTTGTGAATGTGCCTTGTGTTGGACATCGTCAGGCACACAGGAGCATATCTGCAGAAAAAACAGACCTGCCTGCAGGTCAGCTGGTTAAATGTGCTTTAGTGAGTTATGGAATGACCGCAGGTTGAAACACTTACCTGATAAAGGCTTCACATGTTCTGTAGCCAGGTTATTATTGTTTGGTTAGTGAAACTAGGCTTATTCTGATTCTGAGTAAAGATGCAAGTCTGCAAGAATGTGCGCAGCTTAGAGGAAGGCACTTGACTTATCCCCACCCTGTTGGTGCAACTGATGATTCTGGCTCCAGATGGTGGTGCTGGTGCAGTTGGTGGAGCTGGGTGCGCCCGGGCTCAGAGCTGCATCCATAACTTTGTCCCCACGTGCTCCCCATGCTGTCGTATTTTCACTCTGCCTCCTCTCAGCGGCTGCATGGCTCCTCACATCCAGCAGGCTGCTCGCTGTTGCATGGTTACAGGCAAGCCTGCTCCACCATTGGCTCGTAATCTGTAGAGCAGCCCAGCCATTGGCTAAGTGAGGAGCAAAAACAGCACTCTGACTGGCTGCTGGGAAGTGGAAGGCCATCTGTGATTGGTCCAGCTCGACGGCTCCTGCTCCTTGGAGACTTGGCCTGTGTGTAAACATCCTGGTTGCTTCTTTCAATGGAGTGTGTTTACCAGCAGCTGGCTTTCACCTGTGTGTGTGTGTGTGTGTGTGTGTGTGTGTGTGTGTGTGTGTGTGCGTGTGTGTGTGCGTGTGCAGACTGAGGCGGAGCGTCTCTGAGGAGCAGAGAGTCTGGTGAGAGCGAGGCTTAATTGGCTCCCTGCTCCGCCACACGCTTTGTGATTGAAGAAGCACTCTGCACTATTATGACACTTTTGACAGCGTTACAGGCAAGGACGCTAACAACCCTCAGTCTGCTGGCAGCCCCACTACTCTTCCCCTCATATTCACTCTTCCTCCTCCACTCCAAACGTCTTTTCTGGTGTGTGTGCCGCTTGCGTCTGTCAGCAGCATTCTGCAGCAGTAGCAGCAGCAGCAGCATCAGGAGCAGCATTAGCATCAGTAGCAGCCTTAGCAGCAGCAGCAGCAGCCCCGCAGGCTGCATGTCATCCCTTTGGTGACGCTCAGTGGAGCGCCGGCGTCTTGGGGCTCAGACGTGGAAAATAAATTGCCTCAAGTTTTAAATGATACAGTAGGGCTGTTTGTTTTGTTTGAGTTGTTTTTATTGTTCGATTTAGTACTATTTTTATAGCTACTGCCCCCCTTCTCCTCCACTGCTCCTTTTCTCCATTACCATGACGATACCTAAGTAGAGTTAAGTGCCCCCCATCCCACCCCCTTCTCTGCTGCTCCTCATCCTTTATCTGGAGTACAAAGAGTCCACAGACGCCTTTGATCTCTCTCTCACAATGAAACCCTCCTATCTTTTCGCTCAGCCTCTTTCCATCTCTAATGTTGAACTCGATGCTCTCAGTGACTTCTTCTTCCTCACTTCTACATTCACAACGTGACTCGCAGGGGGCGGGGCCCGGCCGAGCGAAAGGCCGCCAAAGCTTCCACCCTCTCACAGAGCTGACTGCTTAGCAACAACCAATCAGCCTAATATTTTTGGCAGGGTCTCGCAGCCAATGGAGCAGGCTTTGGCGCTCTGTTTTTATTGGCAGCTGAGAGGGAAAACAATGTTTCTTCTTTGCGCTCCACACTATCGCTAGTGGCGAGGCTTGATAACGCCATAAGAGCAGATTTGGGGTAGATCATCCTGGCTTTGATGGAGCTGAAAGACACATGGCTCATTACTGTTAAGTGGTCCTATTTGCATTTTTATGCAAACTTCCAGATCTGAAAAACAACTTGCTGGGCCTGAGCAGCAAGTGGAACTTATGGTGAATGTGTTCAGGACCACAGTGAGACATGAGAGAGAACTTCCTCAAATTGATTTTGCACCCTCTGAAACAATCCATTTCTTTGTTATCCTCAAGCTTAAACATCTTTGAACACGCTCGTTAGGGTTAGGGTTAGGGTTAGCCTGCATGACTGGAGAGAGTTCGATAGGTGAGATTGATAAGGGATTAAAGCCAGTCAGTAGCAATGGCACAGGTGATATGAATGCACTTGGCCGTGTAAATAAAGATGATAGATGGTGTCCCATCTGTGAAAGAGAGTGTAACACCATCTCTCTTCCCTCAGTAACAACTGCTGTCTAGTTGCCCTTGGGGGAAGCAGTTAAAACCCCATATGCCCCAGTGGCCAACAGAGGGAAGCTGCTCAGGTCCCAGCTGTGTGGGCGTGAAGCAGTGGGCACTCTGAGGCGACTTTCAGATGTTCAATAAAGCCAAAAGCCCCGTTGACAGCATCTCCCGTAGACAGATACAAATCAATAGTCAGGAGCTGGCCCCCCTGCCAGAGCTCGGCTCAGGATGTGATTGACAGGCAATGCGGCAGAACCCTAAAGAGTTAGGTGGAAAGGGTGGGGCTGGATGTCTCAATTCATGCGACTCACTTCACCTGTTTTTAGCCCGGAGTTGCTAGACGAGAGAGAGAACAAATCTTGCTGTGTGGGCACATAGAGAGGAATAAACCTGACTTGTTGGAGAAAAACAAGACTTCACCAAATAAATGTTTTGGTGGAGCTACAGAATTAATTGTCACCACAATAATTTGAAAAAATCTTTTCTCCGAGGTAAAGCGCACTGGTGCTGTGAGAGATCCGTAGCACATACATCATCTAAGGGAAAACGCTATCACCCCCCTGCCTCTAATTCCCCCCTCACATCTTATTTTTAGCTTCTCGTTGTGTCTCTGCCAACAGTGCCGCTGAATGAAATATGTGGAAAATGTGTCCACTTTATTTTGCTACACAGTCAGTACGAACGTTTTCTTTGTGCCCTGCGATGGCCAAACACTTTTCATTAGCAGGCTTTCTGTCCTGAACTCGCAAAGCTCTGCCAACGTGAAATCGTACAAGTTTTGATTGTTCGCTGTACAGTATTTCTCTGAGCTGCCATCGTGGGCAGCCAAGCTGATATTTGTGGACAACACAAATTTTCTGCCAACGTTTGGAGAGCCCAGAAGAAAGCCAAGACAATCAGAGATGTCATCCATCTACTCTGACTAAAAGACGGTATTTGTCCACACATAAAAACATTTCTACGAGGTTTTACTCGTATATGAGGCTAATTTTATGGCGGCGATAATGTTTTTAAGCGGGAGAAGTATCCATAATCCCCCTGTGTGCTCTTAACAGACACTGCCATCTGTTTCAGAGCATCAGCAGTGTGTTCTTGCCATACCAGAGGTGCACCTCTACAGAAAAAAACAGGCATAACAGTGAAATCAACTGTTACTAAATGAAGACTTGAAAAGCAATTCATTGAAATGAAATCAACCTCTTCTGCCCACCAGCCTCTGCTCTTTGTTTTGAGTTTGAGACTGATCTTCCACAGCTTTGACAAGTAAAACTGTTGAATTTTGGAAGCAAATGGAAAAATAGTATGATGTGTTCTGAGTAATTGAATACAGTTTATCATCAAGCTCATCCATGAATATTTTAAAGTCCTTTCTTTTCCAGGTCATTCAGCAGAATTTACAGTCCACTTCATCCAGCTTTTCAATAATGTTCATAGAAATAAGTAGTTGTGTGTGATGTCTGGTCAGGTTTGATTACACTGTGCTCCTGGTCCCATCTTTAATCAACATGCCACCTAAAAAAATCTGCACCATCATTTCACCCTTTACTGTCTTTAATTGTAAACTTAATCACTACTGGCAAGATAGGACAATACTGATGTCATTTTTGTATGTAATAAAAAGTGACAACATTGGTGCCCAGAGCTGAGCTGAGTCTATCCATGCTAGTCTGTGAAGCTGCAACATGTGTGTGTGTCTGTATATACTAGTGTCTTTGTGCTTGTCCACAGGTCTCTTGTGATCATCAGTACCCTGGACGGGCGGATCTCTGCTCTGGACCCTCACAACCACGGCAGGAAGCAGTGGGACCTAGATGTCGGCTCAGGGTGCCTGGTGTCGTCGAGCCTCAGCAAACCTGAGGTTGGTCCAACTTTGTCCAGATGTTTACCACCCTTTTTGTCCACCATAACACATAAAGATGCTCTCCTATGCGGTAATTAAAATAATTCCTTTTTGTCTAGTAAAATACAGGGTCAAGTCACAAACAGTCATAAACAGGCTGTATGAGGCACTTCTGTCCATAGTCAGTAGTCATGTTTATTTTCAATTTGATATAGGAAGAAAGAAAAACCCTCAATATGTCTTTCATTCATTTATTATGAATTTTTGATTTTTTTTTCCATTTTTGATATAGAAAAATAGAAACAATATAATCCTGCTGCTATAAATCAAATATAAAATAGAGTAAAATATTACTTCCCACTAAATGTATTCTAAATATTAGTATTGCCCTTTCCTTTAATCTTCCCCCTCAATCTTTCTCTTCTAGGTTGATATCATAAATGTTTATTTAGCCTTATGGCAAAGCAGCTGTGTAGCATGATAATTGAGCTGCTGTTCCCTATGAGCGACGCACTCTGCGTATGTGATTCTGGGTCAGTGTGCGCTCCTTCAACATATCCGTGTGGAACTTACATGGATTTAAAGTTCTGCATCGAACATCGTCTTTCGTTCCTTTTTTCTCAATGTACTGTGCCGTACATGTACCATATACCATTACAGGACTCACAGTAAGTGTATTAGTGAGCAGCAGCTAAATGCTTTCGTCAAACAGTGGTTGCTAGTCACCGCTGCTTTAGTCAGTTAGTTAGTTAGTGTTATTGTGTGACTGTAGGTCATCAGTAGATCAGACACCCCAAAATAGAGACAAATAGAGTACACCCACAATTCACATCTTTTTCTGTGAGCCTTTCATTTAGGTGTCTAAAATAGGTTTTGCTGCTGTACATTGCTTTGCTCCTGTGCCAACCGTCATCTACTGTTTGTAATACTCTGACATACCAACCTCACACAACCCCACTTCAAAACACCCCAGCTACCAGTTAAACAGGTTAAAGAGACTCAATGAAACACTGTCTCTCCAGGCTCTCTTTCTGTAGACAGTAAGCTCAATAATTGAACTCGGTGCACTTTGAACAGTCAACCAAGGGTTGCTGTTGCTTACATTCATTTCATGCACACACCAGACACGCTGTTCGCCCCCACTTATATCTGAGAGTTGCTGTTTTGCCCGGAGGATTAGCCTGTTTGTTGACTGTAGCGGTTTACACATACAAGCACAGCGAGACCCTCGTCTGTACATGTATAGAGAAGCTTAAACCGCCCACACCGACATGCTGAAAGTGAAGTGGAGCCCAGAGCGCTGCTCTCTGAGATGCGCACTGGAGACGTGCTCGTGGTTTACTTTGATGTGGACTTGCTCTGTGTGAGGGTTTGCCTCAGGGGAAAAAGCCTCTGATGCTAACAAGGGTCTGGGTGGCTGCTGAGCTCGGTTTAATGTTGGTCTGCTGCTGCTGGTAAGGCATGTTTGGTTATAATGAACTCTCTGGCTCTGTCATAAATATGTGATACTACTTTATTAGTCTGGTGTAACAATAACAAAGCCAATTCATGAAGTTTAACGCCTTTTGACAGGTGTGCTGTTTCAAGAAATAAAAACCTGGCTCCATTAGATTGGGTTATGTTTTTTTTTTCCTATGGCTTTATAGGGATTATAGGACTCAATAAGAGGTGTTAACACTGATAAACCAACTTTTAATAAACTTACATTTGCATAGTACAATTTAAATAGGAAGTACTGAGCGCAAAGCCCAGAAGAAGTTGGTTTCAAACACCAAAAGAAGCTCTAAAAGAATGTCATTAAAGTTTTAAGAACCTCTCATATTAGTGGCTGAATTGGTGCTCAAGTATTTGTCATTCAGCCTGAGGAGTCTGCATGTTTCCATCCCAACTAAACACTACAGCAGCCAAGTTCACTGATTAGCAAACCTACAATTAGGAGCAGGGAACTAATCACTGCAATCAGCTGCTGCTGTAGAGCGGGTCGCTTCCTGTCGGCATGTGGCTGAGGACTGAGGAGATTTAGAAAGCTTTTTTTTCCTCTCTGGTCCTCACAAGTTATTCTGTTGAAGCCCCTAAATGTTCCTTGGAGCGTTGAAGTGCAGTATAGCTTCTCCACTGGATGCAGAGTGTCAATTTGACCCTGAAATATAAAGTTGTACCCATCTATACTGCATTAACAAGATATCACGCTTGTTATATGGGAACTGCCTGTTTTCATGCTGCTTGTTGAAGGATAACATGATTCTCTGTGGTCTGATCAAAGTCTTCAACTTGCTTTTTAATAATCACTTCATTTTTGTTGAACCAAAAACTACAGAATGCACTTCTGAGATTCAGTGTGTCGTGTCAGTTTGTTTTCCTATCCTGTTAATTCTCCCATATGCCACTGGTGTACAGTCATTCATTCTTTAACAGGAAATATCCTGATTATCAGTTAAACTGAAGTAACAACATACAGTAGTAATTAGCTCACAGTAGTAGCATATCTAGTAAGACATGTCCAAAAAACACATCTTAATCCAAAACAAAGGCTATTGATATTAAATACCTTTTGGGTGGGCAGAATTTAATATTTTGGGCAACAGCTATTGTTTTGAAAATTTAAATAATTTTGTTCGTACCAGAAAATGCAATTTAACATTTATGTAAGCTGACTTAGTTTTTCATGTGGTTTGTTCATGTGATTTCTTACACTTTGTTTATTGTTGCTTACTACTTACTTTACTACTTATTAGCCACACATATTTGTACAGTACATTGTTTACTTATTGTCCTTCGTTATCTACTTATTTTGACATTTCCTCCTTGTTTCCTTCTTACTCTACCTCTTTACTGATGTCTCTGGTTCTTATCTGTATACAGACCCTTACTGTAATGTTGCTCTTGCCACTTTGCTGCTGTGATCATGCAAATTTACCCATTTGTGGGTTTAATACAGGATCATGTTATTCTCTTATATTAATAAGTAAAAGTAAAAGCATTTGTCTGCGGCTGCTCTTCACAGCTGCTTCACAGTCTCTCTGAGGACATGGCATTGTTTTCCCTGCCTCGACATGGCAGCGTGTTAAGTGTACAAGACTTCACAAGACTGTCAATAAAAGACAGACACACATGGAACATCCTGCTGTCATCCTCCAGTGTGCTCATGTTGTGACAGAGGATGCTGACTCTCTGACTGTGTGTGTGTTGCACTATATATGTGTGTGTTTTCACCTGTTGGCTTTCATTTGGCTGACAGAGCGGAACGAGAAGAGATGCTCTGAACCCACTGACTCAGTGACGTCACTGTGATATCATTTGTTGTGGTGTGTGTGTGTGTGTGTGCGCACTTCATATTTAAATCTAGCTTTGCCCTAGCTGCCCTCCATAACCTGGGATGCCTGCTGTGTGTGTGTGTGTAGAGATGGGGGGCTGCCACTAGCTCCTAACGCCCCACCCCCTGCCCCTCGCCTTCTCAGCACTTAGCAATGTTTTCATTGGTGCGTGCCCAGTCCCTGGGACACCAGTCTGCTCAGTGATGAGAGGCTGGCGGGGTCTGCCGCCATGCCATTGGCTGGCCTCAGCACGCCGGGGAGGAAGCAGCCAGTCACCTGCTGCATCCTGCTGAGTGTGTGTTTGTGTGCCGTCTTTTTTGTGAAATGAGGGACAGTAGAGTCACAAATAGCATTGTCTGCAGAAAAAGAAGCCATCACTTCAAAAAGCCAGGATCCGCTGTGGGGGTTAGACTGGGGGTGAATGGTGTGTGTGTGTGTGTGTGTGGAGTTGGGGGTGAGTCATGTTGGAGGGGTTAAAGGGATGAAGAAGGGGGGGAGGTTGGGTCATTAGGAGAGGTGAGGTAATGCTTCAGACAAGAGATGATGTCATCATATAACACACACACACACACACACACACACACACACACACACACACGTACGTCTGCCGGCATGCAGTGTAAATGAATGAACGATGAGAGGCTTCATTGATCGTTACAAACAGTGGCTAACGATCGAGAGGCGTGCTTAGATTAATGTGACGAGCAATAATTCTTCTAGCGTGGCGAAGGAAATGAAAAAAGGCCAGAAGGGCGATATTTTTGACAGAAAGTCAATGTTTTTCCGGCCACTCTGTTTTTTTTTTCCCCATAATGTTTTTTGGCGTTTTTTATTCTGCTATAGCCACCAGAATTACTCATTACTCGCTCTGTCTCTGCCTGCCGCCTTTAAGTGGAGCAGTAGCCTTGTGGGCCAACAGTGGCACACTGGAGGCGGGTGAGAGCTGACACTGTTTGACAGGATAGCAACACACACACACACACACACACACACACACACACACACCGTCTGACCCCCCCCACCCTGCTCCCTCTGAACCTCCACCCTGGATTTCCCAAGGGTGCAATACAATAACATGATCACAGTAATATCCAGTAATTATGTGCTCCAGCTCATTTTGAATTTTTAGATCCAATTAACGTGTAGAAAAGCTATTTTTAAAACATCTAATCAAAATATGAATATGAATAAATAACAAGCATGGTAAGACAGAAAAAGCACATATTTAAAGATGGAATCAGAGCCTGCGTAGTGAAGACTAAGCTAGATGGATGCCTCAAAATAACTGAGTGGCTCTGCTCTCAGAGTGATAGTGAGTGATCTTTTTATTGGGGGGGAAAAAGAAAAAGGGGAAAAACCTGAATGAGTCTGAGTTATAGGTCCTAAAAAATTAATGGGCATCAGAAATTCATAGCAGAATAGATACAAGGAGAAGGAAGAGGTTTGTGCTGAGCAGTCAATATGTTTTATCTTTTAGAATATTTGTATTATTCAGTGATGGTGATATAGGCTCCTTTTAAATATTTTTACTTAAATTGTTCTGTTTTTTTCATGTTTTCAAGATATAACAAACGTATTAAATCTAACATGCTGAAAAACAAATAGCAGGGTAAACAAAGACCAAGACTATAAAGACATAAAAGACGGAGTAGGGGCGGGCTGTTGATCATAACTTCATACACAGCTCATCCAAGGAGGATTTTAATTTGCTTTGATGGGGCTGTTTTCATCGAATTAAGCAAGGGGTGATAAAAAAAACATTGTTTTCCTCACACATGGTTTCTTTCTGAATGCAGTTTAGTTAAAAATTTGAATAACTGGCAGATTTCCATTTTAATTAAATACATTTTCTTAGCAATAGCCAGCAGGATTTCTATAAGCTTTGTGGCGTAAAATTAAAATGAGTAAATGTATCAACAGACATATCAGGGTCTAGGAAAGGAACTTCTAGTGAACATAAAAAGTCCTTGAGCCATGAGCAGTCATCTCATCTCAGCTGGTTTAATGACTAAACTGACAGACTGTATTGTGATCCAAGAGTCAAAATATGTCAAAGTGAATCATCCCACATGCCACACAACAGCTCTCCCTCCTCCTTCTAACCATACTGTGAGAGCTAATGGTTAATGGCCCTCTTACCTTACGTACTACAGAGAAACCCCAGAGTTGGCTCATCTGTGATTTTTTTTATTTCTAATTTTTTTTGTTTCTTAGAATGACATGATAGATCAGTCAGTAGCATAGTGCTGTGACGGTACCGTTACCGTGGCACTCAGTCACTCCCCCATACCTTCCATATTATTATTATTATTATTATTATTATTATTGTTACTTTTAATAATAATAAATTGCAACATTGACGGTAATGAGCTCAACACTGTGGTAGGTAGAGCTGTGCGATATTACAATATCGTTGTGCGATATAAAATTATCTACCTTAGGATATAACCCTGTTGTGTATATTGTAATTTTCAAGGTGTAGGCTACTTGGCTAGCTCTGTTGCTACCTGAACATTAATGTTACTCCGGTTGTGTGTTAGATACGCCAACCATTGGATATTCCAAATGCATCATGAGAGATCAGAACATGTTCATATTATGAAGCACAGACATAATGCTATGAAGGCTAATGTAAGGCTACTGCTCACCCACTCACTTGTGGTACCAGGTCTTTTTCCCTGTGCACGTGTCAGATAGCATCCCCCAGTAGGTGTAGGTGGGACCCTCAGCTGATCACAGTAGTAGTGGCGTGTGAAACTGCCATGACGCCATCTTCAACCAGACCCTCACTGACTCGTTTCAGTGGCAACCAAACAGACGAACGCCTGCACCTGTAGTTTTACCATCTGTCATTAAGAAAACAAAAAAAAAACCAAAAAAAAAAACAGGTCACGTAAATTGCGTATTGTGGGCGCTATCGACAGGGGCCTTACTCTTTTTTTTAAATGGTGTGTTTGTTCAGGATGTTCCTAGTAACTATTCTCTCTTCTTACTCAGAATTTTAACCAAGTTTCATTGGTACCATCCACAATGTTGAAATAAAAGTTGAGATTGTGTAACGAAACAAACTTATCTGGCCTGCTTGACGGAAATGCCTGTGGACATGGACACATGGACACAGGAGGTGTCTGGACAAAACAAGCAGCTGACAGACATGATCTGGTACCAGTAACTGGTGTTGGACACTTTGGCGGATCAGAGACATGGATTAAGGCATCAGATGACTCATCCACAGCTCTGAGAAGTTCCCCTCTGCTGTTGATGGTCAGATTGTTAACCCCTCCTCCTTTCTCTTGCTAAATTTATCCTCATCTTCTCTCCAAATCACCACCCCTCCCTCTGAAAAGATGACATCACCTCTGCTCCTGGCTCTCGCTCACTCTAATAAATCACTCTGTCACACATTTCTCCCTCCTGGCACTTTTAAAATCAACCACAAAGACTTTTTTGGAGTTTTATAGAATGTCCAAAACAAAGTGACATCACAGGTTTGTCAGCAGCTGTGTGATAAGTCTATCCCTCTTGGAAATGTCCATTTGACAAGACAAGGAATCACTAATAATCACTGATGTTATGTCACTGAACAGTTTGTTAAAAAGAGCGGGTCATATCTTGGACACCCAGATAAAGTGATTTCTGATGATAGTCTTTGTATGATAATGACTGAAGTGCTTGAAGAGAGCAATTGTCCCAACACCCCCTGACGAGCTGAAGCTGTGCAGGTTAAATCAGGATTAGGCTCAGCTTTGTGCAATGATGTCATCCTTACTGCCCCCCTGCAGTGAACACCTAATAGCACACACACACACACACACACACACACACACACACACACTATACACACTTCTCTGAAGATCCAGGTTAATTACTTAGGCTCCTAGTTGTGTAATTGTCTCACCAAGCCTGTGGATTGAGTCCAAGTGTGCGGGGGCTGAAGCTGTGTGGGCAAATGTGTGTCAGCTACTGTTGTCTATGTGGGCGTGTGTTTTGTGTCTGTGAGCTGAAAAGCATTTCATACTGGTAAAGGATCTAGTACAGCATGTTTGGGGTGTGTGTGTGTGTGTGTGTGTGTGTGTGTGTGTGTGTGTGTGTTTTTATGCACTTCATGTAAGTTTAAATCTAGCTCTAGTGTGTGTGTGTGTGTGTGTGTGTGTGTGTGTTTACAGGCAGTGGTAAATTCAGAATCCATTGTTTTACCAAGGACGGTGTTGCTCAGTGTTGCTTCAGTGACATGTCCAGCATTAAAGAACTACAGGCCGCAGGTCAAGTAGCAAAGCGAAAGTTCTGCATGACGGCGTCTTTTTTGGGCTTAAACGAAAAATCCTGCCACATGGTCGAAATCCTCGCCACTTTGTTAGCACCTCCGCACAGCTGTCGTTGTGATCACTGGGCTCTGCTGCTGGAGTGGAGTCTGGAATGGAGTGATGCTATTGGACTGTTTATATCGGAGATTTTAGATGTAGGCCGATATAATCTTGTTTCTTTTCTGATATTGGACCGATGTCAATATCGGATCAGGACATCCCCACACAGTTTGGACATGCCCATGTTATGGATAGGGATGGGTACCGAACTTCAATACTTTTGTAGCACCGGCCGAAAAGCTCTGATCCTATGGGCTATCAAAAAATAAATCACCTTCAGTGCTTCTGATACCCAAGTGTCTGTGAACCGTGCTCTCAGATGTCTCTGTGGACAGGGGAAACATGTCCTGTTCAGATTCATAGTGACACCGATCCGTCCCCCCACTTTCCCAGCAGCAGGAAACAAACATTGCTGCTGAAACAGAGGATTAATGTCACTGCAGCACCACTGGGAGCCCGGCGTTTCGACTCATGGTGCTTTCTAGTTGTACACATATGTCGCAATTTCCACACTCCAACTCAGGATTTGAATCAGGGTCCCCTATGAAGTCAAAGCTCCAAGAAAGTTGCATTAATCTCACCAACCAGACAGAGAATTCATGCTATGCTGCCAGTGAATGAATAAGGCAAACTCTCGAATAAGGCAAACTCTCACTCCCCAGGGTCCTAAAGAGCAACCTGTAGCTCCTGTGTCTGTTGATCATCATCAGACCATTGTCAAGTATGTCTACCATGATAAAGATCAAATTACACAAAAATAACTCATTGAGGTAACGAAAAAAGTATTGTTTTGGATCTGGTATCGAAACAAAGTTCCAGAAATTGGGATTGTATCAAAAATTCATTTTGTGTTTAATTAGAAATTACCAAATCCATACCCATTCTTCTGTTGGGATATGTGCTTTTCCAACTCCTTACTGCCAACAATCAGCAGTTCACACTAAGACTTAAGTATATTTTTTGTTCCTGCAGGTGTTTGGCAGTAAGATGGTCATCCCTTCACTGGACGGCGCCTTGTTCCAGTGGAACCGGGACAGGGAGAGTATGGAGGCAGTGCCTTTCAGTGTGGAGTCCCTGCTGGATTCGTCTTACCGGATTGGGGAGGACACTGTCCTGGTTGGGGGCAAGTCTCTTACTACCTATGGCCTGGGGGCCTACAGTGGCAAGGTGTGTGAAAGCACTTCAGTTACAGTTAACAGTATGTTGACATGTTCTGAGTAGAGAAAGTTAAAGTAATCGCTGGAATGTTTTTGAAACACATAGTAAGCCTCTGTGTAATTCCCCTCATGTTGTTGGTATCAGCTTCGGTACATCTGCTCTGCGGTGGGCTGCAGTCGCTGGGGGGAGGAGGAGATGGAGGCTGAAGATGTGCTGCTGCTGCAGAGGACCCAGAAGACTGTACGAGCCATCAGGCCCCGATCAGGGACAGAGAAGTGAGTTTTATTTAATCACTCAATCAACCTGTCATTGTCAGTCAGTCACTTTGAGTCATGAAGCAGCTCCAGTAGCTGTGTGGTATCCCAGACAGGGTCACATACACTCCATTGACTTTCTGTCACTGGTTTTAAATACAGTCAGTTAACCTTTCAGCCACTAGGAGTTAACATTGGTGCATCTTTTTCCCATGTGGCTTTACCTGAGGACCGGATGGTTTTTACTGAGTATAGTTGATGTACTTTCCAGTATTTTATACTGGTTAGATCCTAAAAGACGGGATTTACCGCAGCAGTAATTTCCATATGGTAAATCACTATTTGCTCTCTGTACAAGGGGACTCATAATCCATCTATTTTGTCAGTGTTCCTCTCAGCAGGCCCAATAAGTTCTTTCATAAAGTCTTTTTTTTAATGTTGTCTCTCTTGGTACCAGGTGGAACTTCAGTGTTGGGAACTTTGAGCTGAAGTTTGTCCCCGAGACACATTCTGGACTGAACTTTCTGGAGGGGGAAGTTGCGAGTGGCGACGCCTGGAGGGAGAATCAGCGGGTCATCTCTGATGAGCCAAAAGAGGCAGGGCAGAAGGAAAAGCAGCAGAACCAAAATCTGGACCTCGTCATCAAAGTGTCTGTTCCTGATTGGAAGGTCATGGCCTTCAGCACGGAGCCTGACGGACGGCTGGTCTGGGAACGTCAGGTGAGGTGTTATAAACTGCCAAAAACCTGACTTAAATATATTTGGAGATGAATGGAGTATGTCATCGTGTTCTGTATCACCCGTGTGGTGTAGTTCTGCACACCCATCGCTTCAGCTTGGCTGGTGGGAGGGGGTAAAGTCACGCCAATCGCCCTGTTTGATGACAATGCCTACAGCAACCAGTCGGAAACTGATGAGGAGGATGATGACGACGATTCGAAGGACGGAGAATCTGCTGAGTCCAGTGTTTACCTTGGTAAATTCATATTCTGTGTACATTATTTGTCATTACTGTGACTTTTTCTGTAGTTAGTCTAGTACATGTTTAACTGCTTTGCACCTGGTTTTATCAGGGATGTTCCAGGGACAGCTCTACCTCCAGTCCTCCGTGAGGATCAGTGAGAAGTTCCCATCCAAAGCTATCGGATCAGACAAGGACATCATTCCACTACCCACCGTCAAGTGGAAGCCTCTAGTCCGTAAGTCCACACCTCCTCCTGTGTCTAATCACCAAAGACTGGCTTCATTAGCATTGCTTTCAACACAAATGAGACATTATTTGTGATTTGGGCCTGTTCCCTGTTGCTCAGAGCTTTGTCTTCATTCCCAATTGTCGATTTCACACTATAGAGCCAGGTCGGGCCAAGGCCATCGGGGTCTACCTCAGTGCTAATAGCCCTGGCCCACAAGCCCCATGCCCCGAAACAGTTTGTGTTCACACTGTCGGGCTACTAGCCCCTCCGGTCATGTCCCCATTTGCGAAAGCGTCACTGATACAACGCATTATCAAACAGGATAGGTTTGATAAGTAAAGAAGCTGACAGCAAACATAGGACAAACTTGGCATTACTGCTTTACTTGGCATGGAACAGATGTAGCTTTTCCTTTTCCTTGACACTGCCTTTAGCCCTGCTTTGGCGCCACTAAGACGATGGTTTAGTTGGGGCCAGAAATCGCAGGCCATTAGCACCAAGACAGCCCGGAGATGGCCCGCAGTTAGCACCTAGCCCTGCAGTGTGGCTTGACTTTGTCTTGATGGTTTGAAACCGGCTATTGATGTATGTTTTTTTCTTGCTGTTGTTACTCCAACTCTTGTCTTCATATTGTGCTTGACACAGATTCCCCATCTCGGACACCAGCTCTGGTCGGCTCTGATGAATTTGACAAGTGTTTGAATAATGACAAGTTCTCCCATGACGAATACAGCAACGGGGCCCTGTCCATACTACAGTATCCATATGGTAAGATGCTGACACTGGACACAGGCCACGGGAGAGTCTATACCTGCTGCATAGGCAGGTGTACAGCAGAGAGGACAAAGTGAGCGAACCCCACTAACTGTGTTTCCTTTCCATAGACAACGGTTACCACTTCCCCTACAGCAAGCGTTACCGGGAGAAACGCAACAGTGCCGTGAGCCTGATAAAGGGAGATGGGGCAGGAGGGGAGCATCGCAGGAGGAAGGACCCAGTGCTGCTGCTGCCCTGGTGGAAGGAGATCCTGGGAACCATTGTCTTCTGCATCGCTGCCACCACCTACATCGTCCGCAAGTTCTTCCACCCTCCTGCCCCAGTGGCCTATGTGAGGGTAAGACCACATGCTGATAGTGACTGCTGCTGGTTATTCCTGTTGTTTAATGGTCATGTTAAGCATCAAACTGCCTCCATATATATATATGTATGAGATTCATCAGGTTTATGTTAATGGCTCTCATCAGACAACTTTATTGTCACATGTCCATGTTTTAATTTGGAGGATTACATGCAGCAATATATCAGTGTGTTTATCAGAGATGTTCGCAGAAGTATCTTGGAAAAAGTGTTTTGACAAACTACCCAGCATGCCACAGAAGTGAACCCTGTTTTTTGTTACATTTAAATGTGTCTTTGCTGTCCTTCTGTCCCTCAAAGCAACGGAAAGAGTCCGAGACGCAGTGCCAGACAGACAGCAAGTTTGACCTTGAGGTTGTAGAATTCAAAGAGCCGGTTGCCATGGAGACTCGTTCCAGTGAATATGTGTCCAGGTACGTTGTCATTGTTAACACGATGTGATGCTGAGGCAGAGCATGCTTGTATATGAACTTGGTTGTGACTGAGGAGAACTTGAAACCAAAAAAAACCACTGCTGCTGTGCCGCTGTGGAATTGTTGTCCTCAGACTTGAAAGTTATTACACGAGTCACACTCTTTCAAGGTGTAGCCACAGATTCAGTACTGTTGCCATGGTGACCACTGGTCTTCCAGCCTGCCTTGATAGGACAAGGCGGAGATGGGAGATACGAGTCGTAGTAGTGCATGATTGGATAACTCAGCTGTTTGGCATCAAATGAAAATGACCTTGGCCCCCGCAGACCCCACCCTACCCAGCAGCATCTGCCACGGGTCACAGTATCCCCTTACATCACTGTCAGCACATTGTCAGAAGTTTTTTGTTTATTTTGGACATCTTGAATATGATCAGTAGCCATAATTTATGGGCTGTCACTGACCTCCTGTCATCTGATCGATGGAGTTTGCATGTTTACATTCTTCTGCTGAATAATATGGCTCCACACACCCCAAACACAAGCAAGAATCTGATTAAACTGCTTTTTTTCCTCCTGCTGTCATCACTTGCACATTCTCTTCTTTTGATCCACCCCAAAATGACACAACACCAACCCTCCCTTTCCTTTTAAAGCTGCTGCGATCCATGCAAATAAGCTTTCGCCTGCAAAGTTTCCCTAAATAAAACTGGTGGCTGTTGCAGCAGCTGAGGCAGGCATGAGTCAGGATCATTAGGAGGGAGATGAGATCAAGAATCAAGGCCTGAATCACATATGCCCACACATTTACCAATAAGACAGCCTTCAATCCCCCGAGGAGCCTGACAAGGGATGCGTCACCTTTCTTTTATTTAAGTGAACATTTTATTGAATATTTGAAGGATCACTTCACACAACAGGAGATCAATCAGAAACATACTGCTGTACTCATATGTATGAAATAAGCCAACAATCAGTCCTGAAGTTCAGCAGTTGAGTCCAAAATATGCAGTTTTGAAGACACTTGTGATTTCTTGTTCAGTACTTAAAAATACACTGGTACTTATTTTCTACTTCTTTTCTGTCTAGAAATGTTTGAAAATGTAACAAGTAGTGTTAATGTTGCCAATTTATTTTGTATGTGGTGGAATATTAAATACAATAAGTTAACAAAAACAAGTTGGAATCTGGGGATTTAGTGTATCACACATTAAAAAGATGGTGCCACAGTATAATGTAGTATAGATGTTTTGATACAGTTTGACATTACTATACCTCTTAGCAGAGTTCGTCTCAGCCTACTGACAGCCAGGTGTTTCTCTTGGCACAACATTAGTTTAAATTTATGCTAGTGTTTAGCTGTAAGTCAGTTACCTGCTGTCTCTTCAGCTACAGCCTCAACATGGGTTGGCTGATCATAATTCCCTCCCTGGTAATCTTTTACTCCTTGATATGCCTCCTGAACTACACTGACTAGTCTGATCTCAGGTCTTTGAAATGTTCAGGGATGTAGGTGATCACTTCGAGCTCCTTTCTACCACTGAGAGTGAGAAATGACAAACAGTGTCCTCTCCCCAGGTACCTGACTGACTTTGAGCCGATGCAGTGCCTTGGACGTGGGGGGTTCGGTGTTGTGTTTGAAGCCCGCAACAAAGTGGACGACTGCAACTACGCCATCAAAAGAATCCGTCTTCCCAACAGGTAGCGCCTCTCTCTGGCCACTCTGCCATCTCTGTGTTCTCTCTGAGTTATGTAAGCAGTAACCTACTTGTCTGAACACAGAAAAGCACACAGAGGCACAGCTGACAGTTTGGTACAAATAACAGCCTTTAAGTCATATTTAAAATGACAAGCATAGAAATTTAGTGTTCAGCGGCAGCAGATCTACATACATTTTCATGTGACCCCCGTTGTTGACTGGTACATCACGCTGTGCGTAACCAACAACATTTTTTTATGCATTGTAATTTGTGTAAGCTCTCAGTGTATCAAGACTGTTACAGACGGCCCCTGTCATGGAAGATGATATTCCCTCGTGGAACAGTTACACCTCAGTCATTCAGTCAACAATGAGTGACTTAGAGCACAGAACACAAAAAGTCAAATAAACACTTTCTCATCATTTGTGCTTTGATATCATGAAGATTTGGGACTGAAACTGAGACAAAGGGAGAGGGCTACATGAGAATGAAAGCCTAAAGTTCAGTTTTATGTCCAACAGAGAGCTAGCCCGTGAGAAGGTGATGCGAGAGGTGAAGGCCTTGGCCAAGCTGGAGCATCCAGGGATCATCCGCTACTTCAACGCCTGGCAGGAGAGCCCTCCTGAGGGCTGGCAAGAGGAGATGGACCAGAGGTGGCTGAGAGACACCAGGTTAGCACAACTCAGCAGGTCAAACATGGTCAAGAACACTGCCGGGGCTCTGTTTTCCAGGGTGGCTTTAATGCAAAGAAAAATAATCCTCCCCTCAGGAGGAATTATGGTGTTACTTCACAGACTGAACACCACTTAGCTCACCTCACTGGCTGATTAAGATGGATGTTGAAATGCCAGGGGGTAAAAAATGCACAATTACACATTTACTCCAGTTTGGAGGAACAGGGACAGGAACGAAGCAATTTCCTGCAGAGGACAGAGGCATCTGTCTATGCTTCCTTCAAAGCCACCAGCCTCCATTGACAAAGATGTCATGGGAGTTGCTGGTCTACAGCTGCTCTATTAATTTGTTTAATCCTTTAAAACACAAAAGTCTCAATTACACAAACTGATCACCAGCAACTCCTGTGTTTTGTGTGATAAAATTACTGTTTTTGTTAAAGAGTCTTGTGGTGTAATTAATTAATTATTTGGTTGTAACATGCTTGGCAGCAACAGCTCTCCTGTCTCTCTTTCAGTACCACTGACTGGCCAATGAGCTTCCTTGACCACATGGAGGCACTGTCGGTCAAAGTCCCAGTGATCAGCTCTGTGTCTCCTGTCTCTGGTCCTGGAGGAGACCCTCTGGAGGCCTCTGTTGATTCGCGGGCCCTGCTCTCCAGCAGTGCTGGGGGCACTGCAGGTTTTGGTGTTGACGAAGCAGACCTGTCCTTCCACCCACTGCTGGGCCACGACAGCCTGATGTCTGAGAGGGACAGCCAGGCCGACCCCGACGCCTCCGACACCCCCCACTCCTTCGAGCTCTGTCCTCCACGCGGCCCCAGTGACTGCACCTCTTCTTCCTTTGATATTGTGTTCGAGGACTCGGGCTGCGATCGAGATGCCGACGCAGACACAGACTCAGCCTCTGGTATGGCGAGTCCAAGCACAACGACTGAGAGGAACAGCTCGTCTTCCTCACACACCAGACAGCAGGAATCTGTCCCGCCCTCCTCTTCCTCTCCCCCCCGACCAACCTCCCTTACCCTGGCTCTCCCCACACCTCCAACCCAGCGGGTCCAACCTTCTCCCAAGGTCAGTCCATCACTCAGTCAGTCAGTCAGTAATTCACTGGTGTCACAGTCATATTTTGGGGCTCAAACTATTCATATTAATACTTGATGTTGTACTCACAGGTTTGTTGTTACTCATCTTAAAGGTAGCTTTTGATACCGGCTTGTGTGGACATTGTTATATAACACTGAAATAATGTGAATATTCATTATTAAACCAAGGTTTACTTGTCTCCAGGTGTACCTGTATATCCAGATGCAGCTCTGTCGGAAGGAGAACCTGAAGGACTGGATGGCTCAGCGTTGCCTCCCGGAGCAGAGGGAGCACAACCAGTGTCTAGATATCTTCCTCCAGATTGCAGAGGCTGTTGACTTCCTGCACAGCAAGGGCCTCATGCACAGAGACCTCAAGGTGAACTCAGACACACTAAATGCTGTCCACTATATGGGCAGAGAGTTTATGTATTTGAGTGGTAACATGATTATTCCGTGATGTACACCGATCAGACATAACATTATGACCATCTTGACCTGACCTCTGATCCCTGAAGAAGCAGCATTAACTTCTCCTTCCTTGGACCACTTATGATAGATCCTGACCACTGCAGACCAGGAACAGCCCACCAGAGCTGCAGGTCTGGAGATGCTCTGATCCAGTCCTCTGGACATCACTGTTTGCTTCTTGGTGTCAAACTCAATCAAATCCTGATGCTGGAACATTTTCCAGCTTCTAACATCAACTCTGAAGATTAAATGTTCATTTGATGTCTTATATATCCAGGAGCCATTATGAAGAGATGATCAGTGGTGTTCACTTCACCTGTCAGTGGTCATAATGTTATGGTTGATCCATGAATATACTGTTTATATGTGTGTAGTGTCTAATGTGATTTACTGTCATTGTGTCTATGAAGTTTAATATTAGCTGACAGCATCAACTGGTCCGTGCATCAGTAACACTCTTTGCCTTCATGTGTTCAACGCTCCAGCCCTCAAACATCTTCTTCACTGTGGATGACGTGGTGAAGGTGGGAGACTTTGGCCTGGTGACAGCCATGGACCAGGAGGAGGATGAGGACGAGCCCAGCGCCCTGACGCCCGCCCCGCTCCTGACCCGGCACACCGGCCAGGTCGGCACCAAGCTCTACATGAGCCCAGAGCAGGTGAGCAGACGCGACTGGTGAGACAGAAAGTGGAACGAGATTAAAGAAAAACTATGATAAGATCTGATTTGATTCTGAAACTGAGGCGTTATATCTCTGCCAGCTCTCTGGAAACTCATACTCTCACAAAGTGGACATTTACTCTCTGGGACTGATCCTGTTTGAGCTGCTGTATCCCTTCAGGACCCAGATGGAGAGAGTGAGGGTAAGTCAGCAAACACACAGACATATGGTCATGTTTTAGTTTCTCAAAAGTGTTGTAATAGAGTCATAAATGACCCTTTAATGTTGCTTTTAGAACTGCCAAGCACAGGATTGTTATGAGTCCATTTAGACTGATTTGTTTTTCCCTGTATAATAAAGATTGTACACGTGTTTTTATCAGTTACATTAATGCAATAATTAACCACACTAAACTCAGTCAAAATGTTCATATGACCACAGCTGACACCACCAGTGATGTAATGGGAGTTGAAATGATATGATAGAAATGAAACCCCACTGCTGCTCTTTGTTTCAGATGCAGAGGACAGAAACCTCCGAATGAGCCAGTTTATCTCTTTCTGTTCAGTTAATATTCTGTTTGTCTTAAAAACCCTGCTGGGGAAACTGAAGCACATAATCACTATTGTCATTTGAGTGATGGATAATGATGGATTAAACCGTAGATCGACTTCTGCCCTTGTGAGCACGATCAACTGGGACGCCTTTGTCTCAGTAACAAAGGAGCTGATTAGCCCCCAGCACAGCTCCACTCACAGGTGTTTACATTCTCTCTCTCAGACACTGACGGAGGTGAGAGCTCTGCGCTTCCCAGAGGTTTTCTCCAGAAACAACGTTCAAGAGGTGAGCAGCCGCCTGCTGCCACCTAGTGGCTGTCAACACAAACTACATCTGAACCAAGAAAAAGAAAAGAGTTTTGTTTAAATTCAGAACAATAGCAATAAATGAACACAGTGGGACACATCCATTGCTGCTGGAGTCCTTTTTCATTGTCAAATCTGTTACTGATTTCAATGCTCTGTCCTTACCAACCTTATCCACATGGTGAGTCAAACCTGCTGACTTCGAGTGAGGAGGTAGAGTTGGGATCTTTTTGCTCCCAGATCAATTTAAATTAAAAAGATTTTAGTTAAATTTGCAAATATCTTCATATCACTCACTAAAATATAAATAGCAGCATTATTATTTGTTATATCGATATATATATAAATATAATTTATTCAAAATTCAACAAATGATCCATATGTTCAGATAATCGGTTAAATAAATATGTTCCTTCCTTTACACACCAGCTGCTTGGTGTGGTCACTTAACTTGTTTACCTGCTTCCTTTGTAATGAGATGAACATAATCCCACAGCATAATCTGTGATTCTCCAGCACTGGAAATGCCCTCACCGTGTTATCCCACCACATCCCACTTTACCAGTGCCGTGCTGATCTATTTTAAGACATCCTGGACACTGAGTGTTGTTATGATGCCGTGTTTCGGTCTGATTTATTTGTGTCACTCACAATTTCCACAGGTTCTGCTGTGTTACCTGACCCTTAAGTGATGCAGATCAGTTACATTAATGGGTGACACTATGTGCCAGTGTTAGTATTAGCTTCACAGTAGCATGACACCTCTAAAAGGCCCTTCTCTCTGTTCGTACAGCTCAGTATGGTGCACAGCATGCTGTCGTGGAGCCCCAGCGAGCGTCCCGAGGCGGCTGAGATCACAGGGACCCCTCTCTTCCAGGAGCTGGAGCTGCCTTGCAGACTGGCCACGAGGCAGCGCTCCCGCACCTACAGCGCCTCGTCCATGGGCCGCCCTTCACGCCAGACCTCCGCTACCTGAAAGACCTGTGATGATGCAATATGTAAACTCCCATCACAAAAATCCACCCTTTCACCCCCCTGCTGGTCTGCAACCCTCAGCCTGAACCCCCCCCCCCCACCCCCCGCACGAATCACACCCTGCCTCATATTTTAAACGCCAAGCACGACTAAATGCACAGGGATTTATCTCTGTCGTTTCAGAGCAGCAAGTCAAAGTCCTGCACAGCTACACTCCTTGGCAAACACACATGCAGTTACATATTAGCAATTCCAATCACACCCACAAACAGAAGAATATTTTTAAAAGCAACAGCCGTTCTGTAATGTTCATGACCAGACTTGGTTCCAGTGAAATGCTTCTCAGTGGTTATTCTAAATGGCTCTAGCAGCAGATGGGCAGTGTGCTGCAGCCAGTCGGCTCACTGACACTAAGCAGCACTAGAACTAATTGATTTTTAGATGTTCACCTGTGCTCAGCTGCTACTCTGTGATAATTAACAGACACGCTAAGAGCCCTTTGACCTGACGTGATTTGACCTCGGTATGGTCCAGCACGCTGCTCACTCCCAACATTCAGCCAGTGTTCACTCACCCACACCACACCTCAGGTATCAAAACCAAGAGGACACTCCAAAGGGGCCTTTGATGCTTGACCATCCTATCCACTAGTGACTAGATCACTGGTGCAAGCACTATCCGGTGTTCTGACACCCTTTATGCCTGATTTGGGAGACCAAAAAGAGACCATCTTTTTCCTATGTGTTTTTTTTTTAATGAGAGAAGGTGATGTATTGCTTAGAGAAGAGTTTATGAATCCAGATCATCAGATGTGATTTGCCTTTAGAAAATGAATGAATGCCAAGCCTCTGGCTCCTGTCTCTGTTTGCATGTATAGCTGATGGGAAAGTGAAGGGGTGAGTGTGAGTCTGTTAACTTAAAGCCAGTACTTGGAAACAGTTTGTACATGTACACAATGACTCTGAGGTGCTCAATCATTTTTCCAACACCTACTCTTTGCTCTCTGTACATAACTAAAGGGAAAAAAACTCTTTATATCTTTTTGTTTGTTAATTCAGACAATGTGTCCGATCAAGCCTGTACATATTGTAAGACGCCATTGCTTGTAAATGGCTTTTTCTTGAGGCGACTGTAAGATAGTGTGATAAACTGTAGAGGGAGGGGACAAAGAGGAGATGATCCCTGCCATTAATGGATACCTGAATGTTACAGTGTGACCTCCACAGACAGACGATGGTGGTCAGCTCTTCCGGCTGTTTGAAATTATTCTGTGTTTGTCTTTGTGTGTGTGTGTGTTGGAGGGTACTGAGTGTAAGGGGTTAGCTTTGAGCACAGGAGAAGAGACCTGCAGGACCAGAGTGCCATTTGAAAGTCAGTTCAGTGTGCTTTTCCTGTAACTGATATCTCACCTCACATGTTTTTGGAGTTGTGCTACTGTGCTCCTCTAACCCAGTGAAGCTCGATGAATACCAAGGAGCAATAGCATTTAGTCAAGAAGATGGTACTGTTTTATCCCCTCTGCGCGTTGGTGTCTACAGGGGACCTGGACCTGATGTCGGTCATGTGAGCCACACAAGCATTGTTTAATGTACATAAGTGCTGAGTGTCACATGACCCGCTTAGAGTGTCTCACACACACACAAACTGCTAATTGTAATGTGCTTTCAATGATTGTACTTTTCTAAGGATCTTCTGTCTCTCTTTTTTTTAAATAAGCGCAGCTTTTTGATTATTCTGCAGGGGTTTTTGATTACTGTAAAGTCTTGACTGTGTTTGATACAGGGAATCAAACTGATGTTCATTCATTCATCCACTCAGCCCACACAATGACAGAGAGTCACTCTTGTAAAATGAGTTAAACGTGGACTGTACTCCTACATGATAAGGGACTGGGAAGTTCAGTTCTGCCGTCAACGTTAGCTGGAAGGATTTTGGAACTTTTTTTGTTGTCCATTTTATAGAAGTCAGTTCCTTAGAGAACTGGGATTTAAAGACTTGATAGTGGAGGATGTACGACAACACAACTTAAATCACCTGCAGTAGTCAAGTAGCCATCAAGAATTCATCAACAGCATTATTGACAATAGTGTATTATGGAACGTTCTAGAGATTCCCTTCTTTTTCACTCAAATCAAGAAGATGTGACTAACCTGTCTTTTTCCTCCTTTAACTCCTGCCATCCCAAGGACTGCTCCTTCGTCCACCTCTGATGCCTCTGTGTGGATATGTAGTTGCCTGTTTCTCTGCACAAACCCCATTCTCTGTTCACGTCAAATTGTAAATATGTTTATTTGCTTTATTTATGTTTTGATGCCGCGATCAATCCTTTTTGGGTTGGTGTTATTATGAATGCACTTCATGTGATGGAGTGCGTTGGAATATGATATGACTTCTTACAAGTCTAAATTTAATAAACTGTTCTATACCGTTTGTAGAGTTTTGTGTCCTTGTTGTGCAGTCTATGGGTGGGCGGCGGGCATTTAGCAGCTGACCATCATTAAGCAGGTAACCAGCAGGATCAAGGCTTACATAAAAACAACTCTTTCTTTAAGGAGTCCTATGAATAATTTACAATGGTTTGGTGCAACTTTAAATGGCTGCATTTGCATACATGATATGTCAAGCTGTGTTTACCCAGAAACAGTGCTTTCAGAACAAGACTAATAAACCTCGGATGGATTACACTTTAATATTACTATAAATACCATACATATATGGTAGTGTATATATGCAGTATTTATACAAATATGGTATATTAACATTCCTCAGATTTTGTTCGATATTGACATGATGGCATCACTCAGATTTGTCAGCTGCTCATCTATGATGTGAATCTACATTCCTCCACGTCCCAAAGGTTCTCTATTGGAGTGATTCATTTTGGTATCATTCAACGAAGGAGCCCAATGTGTGCCAATGAAATACCCCCCACCATTACACCACCAGCAGCCTGAACAGTTGATACAATTCTGACAGTATGATCTGAATGTCACAGCAGAAATCCAGTCATCAGACTAGGCAACGTTTTTCCAGTCTTCCATTGTCCAGTTCTGGTGAGCCTGTGTGAATCCTCAGGTGAGTTACTGTAGACTTTCTGTCATCACCAAGTCTGGTCATTCATTCAATAAAAAAATGAAAAACTTTTTTTTTTAAATAAAAGCTCTTCTGATAGTAGTAGCGCTATAATCAACTTAAATATGGACACAGAATCTCAAGTTTATTTTTTATAGACTGACAGATGACAAAATGTGTTGAAAAGTAGATAAAAGGTTAGTATATGAAGGGGCAGGCTCTTCCGCTCTCTGGTTTCAAAATAAAAGTTTAACGTTCTGCGCCTCACCTCCCCCTGGTTGCGCATTTCCGCTGCTATCACGTGACGTCACTTCTGGATGTCAATATGCGGCTTGGTGCGGCGCTGGGAAACGGAACCACTGGAAAGATGTAAACCCAGACACCAGGGAAGACAAGCCTCAACGAAGACCCTAAACGTTACCGCCAGGGAAGCCGTACCTCCGGTCCGCTAAACGGAACCGCAGCAGCGGGCAGCCTGTTTAGTCGCTATCCCCTCAACAGCGGAGCGTTTTGCCTCCAAGCAGCCATCTTTTTGTGTGAGAATGTACGGGGCGACGCGGCGGGCCTGCTATGGCTCTCACCGGGGCCGGAGTCTGCTGATGCTGACCACCGCGGTCCTGCTCTCGGTTGCCGGTTTGCTCTCCGGGCTCCCTGGCTTCACCGAGGCAAAGGAATGCGACAAACCGTGTATGAACGGCCAGTGTAACGCCGCTACCGGCAACTGTGTGTGCTTCCCCGGCTGGGTTGGGGACCAATGCCAGCACTGCGGAGGAAGATTCAGGTACAGTGAACACACCGGCAGGATAGAGCTGCTGTATCACCGAGACAGGCTGTGTGGAAGCTGCTGTCTGCTCTGGGCTCAGTGTTAGTCAGTGAAGAGCCCATTACTACTGCTACTGCTACTACGAATACTACTAGTGCTACTGCTACTACTAATACTACTAGTGCTACTGCTACTAATACCACCAGTGCCACTGCCACCTGCTACCACCACTACCAACACCACTGCTACTCTACCACCACCACTGCTGCTACCGCTGCTGCCACTAACACCAATACCAATACCTGCCACCACCACCACTACCACCGCCACCATTACCACCACTACCACCACCACTACCACCTGCCACCATTGCAACACCAACACCGCCACCACCACCACCACCACTGCCAACCACCACCACCACCACTGCTGCCACCACTAACACCACTTACCACTACCACCACCACCACCACCGCCGCTGCCAACACCACCACCACCGCCACCACCACCAGCTGCTGCCACCGCCACCACCACCACCACTGCCACCGCCACCACTGCCACCACCACCACCACCACTGCTACCACCAACACCACTCTACCACCACCACCACCACCGCTACCACCAACACCACTACCACCACCACCACCACCGCTGCCACCAACACCACTACCACCGCCACCACCACCACCACCGCTGCTGCCACCGCCACCACACCACCACCGCCACCACCACCACTACCACCAACACCACTACCACCACCACTACCACCACCGCTGCTGCTACTACTAATACTACTACTACTGCTACTACTACTACTACCGCTACTATTACTACTACTAATACTACTGCTACTATTACTAATACTACCACTACTACTAATGCTACTACTACTACTGCTACTGCTGCTGCTACTAATACTACTACTACTGCTACTATTACTGCTATTGCTACTACTGTGGCTGCTGTCCTGGCCCAAATAAAGATAAGATAAGGTAATCCTTTATTCGTCCCACAGATGGGGAAATTTGCATCGTTACAACAGCAAAGTGGATAGTGCAACATTACAAGGAGGGCATATAAAAAGAATAAGAACAATAACAACAGTAGAAAATGACCAGGTAAAGAAAAACTATAGTATCATATATACAATAAGTGAATAACAATAAGTGAATAACTAAGCATGTACTATATACAACTTAAGTGACTGAAATTATTGGGACAAAAATTACTGATCACAGCAGATGGAGTGGCGTGATAAATATAGTACAATGAATGGTTTGGTGAAGGAAGTGGAATTGCATAAAAGTATGATAATGACATCACACAAGATGTATTATTTATGTATAAAGATAAAGACTGGAGCAAGTGTGTAATTTGGATCCTCATGATAAGGTCTACAAGGCTTTACAATTAGACTTAATTGTGTTAAATCGGCATTAATGTCTACATCTATTCATTCAGTCATCCAAATGAGTTGCATCATGACCAAACCAGAAGGTGCTTTGGGCTTTAAAGTGCAGCAGGGCTGGAGTTAAAGCTTGCTGTTTTCTCTGTCTGTCTAAATATCTATATGAAAGACCTGTCTACTACTACTACAGTTCTCCTGGTCCAAATGCACTAGCTATGTATTTCTAAAGATATTGATTTGCACGTGCAAGTGTGCAGTTTGGATGCTCATGAAGAGCTATGGCTTTAGAATATACATAATGTGTTGCATCATGACCAAACCAAAGGACACCAGCCCATTTCTGCATACACCACTGAGTGCTTTCAGTTGGACAAGGGCTGTTTAAAGTGCAGCAGGGCTGGAGTTAAAGGTTTTCTTCATCTATACACTGTCATGTTTTGTTAAGAAAATTAAAATAAATGTCAGTAAAGAGTGAATGCAGTTCATGAGATGTGTGTGACTGCAGTTTAAAATGGTATGCTGAGAGTCTTTGTGGTGGACAGGCTTTGCAGGACTGTATTTGAAATACAGCAGGATGGTGTTTGACCCTCTGACATGTTCAGATCCACCAAGCAGCAGCTCAGGGTCAAAGCATGCATGGCAAATATGCGTAGATGCATTTTCATAGCCGAGGCATCTAGGTTAGTGCTGTCAGTCAGAGAGGTGGCAGGAATGTGTCCACTTGATAAAACCAATAATCCATATAGGTTATCTCTCTTTGTTTACTTCATTCAGACGAAGAGCTGTGACTCTCCACACTAATGGTAGTAGCAATGTGCTTTTGAAAGGTGCCAAACTTCAATTAATGAGAATAATCAGACAATCAGTGCTGGACATCTCATTCTCTGTGGCCATTAAAGCATCACCACATCACTGGAGTCTGTGGAAGTGATAATTCAGATCAATGGCTGCTTTATTTAGTCAAAATTAGTGATAATTATTACGCTCTTGGCTGGATCCTCCCATGGCAGCATTAAAGAGGAATTATCACACTCATCACAGGGTCGTCATTTTCAGAAAACACTTTATTTTCCTTATAGTGGCTGTGCTGCTACACCTCTTTTCACTCTGTCTGAAACGCTCTGTCACCCCTGAAAAGCACAGTCTGCTCTAATTGGTCAAACGAACTAAACCTTCGGACTTTGCTCCAGCTCTGCTCTAACTAGCTTTGAGGGTGTGCCAGACTAGTTGTGTGTTACTGAAAATAACAAAGGCAAAATGACTCTCAGGCCACGACGAATGTACCTGCTTGCAGTGCATGAGGTGCTGGTTAAAGTGATTGGTCAGCTGGTCTACTGTTGTGTTTAGAGCAACCAGTCAACCAGACCAGACGCTTCAGATTAGACTCTGCTCTAAGGTGGCGTCCAGACAACGAAGGAATGCTGTGAATCCACCAAACTTTAATACGGATTCCGTCTCGTGTACAGACGGCTCTGGCGTTGTCGGTGACCCCAAACGGTATTTTCTGACAACGAGTTCCAGAGTGAGAAGATCTGACAACGCCGTTTCGGGGTTGCAGTGTGTTGTTTGCTAATGATGATGTCACATCATCACATGACCAGAAGGAGTAGTAAACAAGAGCTGTGTCCCAATTCATGGTCTGCATCCTTCGGAGGACCCAGCCTTCGCGGTCTAGAGAGGATGCATCCTTCGGCGTTTCAGTCAGTTCAGCAGCAGAGGACTCTGCTTCATGACTCTGCAGACTATATATATATGTATATATTAGAGATGCACCGATCAATCGGCCGCCGATTTAAAAAGCCGATTTTATATCAAATCGGCCCCAACCGGTGACCGGCCGATCACTGTCGAATTTTGCCGATTTTCCCTGAGCAAACTGACCCGCATGCACGGTGCATGCCCAAATGTATTTTCTTTGGTTGTGTCAGATGAGATCATTTCTGCTTTCCTTCTGTGTTTGTTTTTAGCAAGCTCAGCTCTGCTAAAAATGTTTTTTAGGAAATCCACAGTGTTTTTTTTCCTCCCTCTGTACATATATTTGATATTCTGTGTCATGCTGTCTCAGCGTACTGCTGTTCTACCAGGTCATAAAGCAGAGCTGTGGTGTTATGCCCAGTCAGAAGTCGGTCATGGTCAAGGAGAGGAGGATGGGCTGTTTGCACATCAGCTGATTGCTGAGCATATCTGAACTGGTAAAATGGAGTCTGAGTGGCAGCAGGGATTCTGTTGGCTGTCTGGAGGAAATGGATCTTTAAAAAGTCTGAAGACCTGAAGTCTGTCCATCTGCATCATGGGTAACATGGTGGCTCAGCTGTTAGTGTGAAAGAAGTGGGTACAAGTGGAGTTAAAGAGCTGCTATGAATGAGTACTTTTTCTCTGTAGTTGATCAGTAGTTTGATTGAAGCACTGTTGATATTTAGAATAAAATGCTTGTAAAACCTGAAGGGATCTGGTTTATGATTAAATGTGAGCAGAGCAGAGAGGGTTGGTTTTTTTAAGTTTTGCAAACAGGACTTTTTTTTGCCACAGCTTGGCAGTAAGGCCCTGCTCTTTGAATGTAGTCCAGTGCTCACACTATGTCATGTGCCAGTCTGGTGCCAGGTATTGTAAGGTTGGTGGTTGGATGCTCCTTTCTCTTTTTCTTCCTGTCCAAATGTCTTCAAGCTTGAAGCTGGACCCCCTGATCCCCAGTGTGTGCAGAGGAAAGGTAAACTGTATTTTGTACCAAAGCCTGCCTAACGAATCGATGTGGAGATGGATGGATGCTGGACAGAAAACAGCCCAAAAACAGAAGAAGCCTGCGAATCACTGGAGCGTTTAATCAATCCTTTAGTTGATTGATTAAACAAAGGATGATGGATTCCTCTTTTGGGCAAAACATTATCCTGCCACAGGATGTGTCACTTTCTATTACCTGTTATCACTGTAAGTTGAATATCCTCAGTGTACATGGACTGATGGAAAATTATAATGAGTATTTTCAGACGTTTTGTGAAACACCTGCCAAATAATAATGGAAACACCCAGTTTGCTTTATAAATGACTGTTGCACTGACTGGTCATTCAACATGCTGTAACGCCTGAGTTAGTTCAGCGAGGATGGAAGTCTCTTTGGGGATTATTAAAGTTGAACTTTAGTTTGTCAGTGGCTAATAGGTTTCTCTGCTCTTCCATCTACTTTGGATGGTGTGTTTCAGTTGAAGGAAAGTGTGAGAGGTTGTGGAGGTGCTGCTCAGCTGCTGGATGAGAGACGCTCTGACCCTGAACTTCAGTAATAACACAGTGGGACACTGACAGTGCAGCATAATGTTTACCGACTTAAACTTCATCTCTGCTGTGCCTCAGAGCAGTGTTATCAGTGATGCTGTGCCCTCCTCACTGCGTCGGGCTGCCTAGCATTAAATGGACCAGAAAACTTTGTGCCACTGATGTCAGATCTGCCTGAAATCAGGGCTGTTGTTTTGTTAATGTGGTCAAAAGGGAGAGCCTGTGGTCTGAGGCCGTGTTTAGCATACAGACAATGCTGCCATACAAGCTGGCTGAATGCTGGTAAAAGCAGCCTTCTGTGGCAGCGTCCGGCCAACATAGAGTCCCGACTAGCCATGAGGGCCAAAATCAACACGAAGGAGGGCTTAAACAACACGCCAGTGTTGTTTATTGTTGTTTTATGGCATCAAAATGAATTTTCTTTTTCATGTGGAAGTTGCTGTTCTGTGTAGCTAAGCATGTGGCTCTTAGTCTGGCCGTAGCCCTCTGTAATCTTCCACTCAATTATCATTTCCCTGCAGATTATGTCTGGGTTCGATTCCCTTGGACTCGATTTCTCAGGATGATTTCCATCCTGGCCAGTTAAAGAATGGTGGAGGACAGGGGGAGGCGGGTGTTAACGATGACGTTCAATGCGCAGCGTTTGCGTTGTAATCTAGCTGGTTGTACTTTGGCAATGGCGGTGGAGACGGAAGTGAAGGAAGCCATTCAATCCGTTTTGACTAGGCTCCCAAATATTCAGCAACCGAAGTCAGAGCAAAGGAAATGTTTAACCAGTTTTATTGCTGGCAAATATGTCATGGCTTTACTCCCCATGGGGTTCAGGAAAAGTCTTATTTTTCAGTAAGCTCCATGAAGGAGTTGACTAGCCTGAATTCTAGCAGCACATTACATATGTCACGACCAAATGTTAGCGATTGGTTAAAATCAGATCCAATCAGTTCAGACTTCAACAGAGTTCACGGCTCTTGTCTGAGGGTAAGACCAGGCCAATGTGGCTCTGTCACATGGGTTGAAATTATCACAATATAAATTTAAATAGTTGATATCTGACGTGTATGGCAAACATATCTCCCCCAAAAAAATCCAAAAGTCACTCCAAACCAAACTAATCAAACTAAACCAAGTCCTGAGACATGTGTAGACCTCACTGTTTTCAGAGGGGAATGACATGCAGCAAAGGTCAAAGATTTGGAAATTGTCAATACATTGAACCCTCACATCCATTCACTTCCAGTGGCTGCAGGCAGAAATCTAAAAATGGATCTCTGAAAACATCAGCACAAAGCAATTTATACATCATTTTATTTTAGTTAGATTTTGGCCAGCAGGGGTCCAGAGAACATTCTGTGTATGGAGGAAATCAAGCGTGTCCCTGAAGAATCTAAGTCTTGCCAGTCTGCTAACAAACTGTAAATCTGTGTCGTATCTATGTGGAGAGCTATTTAATGTGGTTCATTGGGATGCCTGTATGCTCCACTCTGCTTCAGTGGGGATTCCCAGTCAGCTATAAGTGTGACGACTGTGGCCATAAGGCTGAAATGAAGCCAATGTATTCACACTTTGATCGGATTAAGGCGACAAAGAGCAACTTCATGCTTCCTGGCACGAAGAGTCCCCGAGACACTTGACTGTTGATGAGGGTGACATGGAGCTTTTGCAGACTTTGCTTCAAGTTCTGCCTTTTCTTAGTAACGTAACGTGATGACGTCACAAAGTAACACTTTTCCTAGTGGCCAGTTTGGTGTGCCCTCAAACAAAGCCAGTTAGAGCTTTTGTCGTGCCTTTGTTGTCGTCTCTTGAGTGGTTGCATCATCTTCAGACTGACCTGGCTTCACTCCTGCTGCCGTCCCTCTGCAGAGACTACCAACATAATCTGTCTCCAGCTTTACTGATGATAAATAACTGTACATTAAAAAACACTCCCATCAACTGCGACTCAGGGTGTGAAAGCAGCACAGTGACTTGGAAAGTAGCCACTTGCTCATAAATCATGAAATATTTATCACACAGTATAACTGACTTATAGCTTCATGATGATTTGGGCCCACAGACTTTTGTAGATTGGTTGCCAAGGCTGCTGCTAAGTAACCACGGCCTATGTCGTCTTCTTATATCTCCCTTAAATGTTGTAAGCATGTCAACATTACAATGAAAGAAGTATTCCCTGTGTTCTGTATGTCTGAGGGTAAAAGCTCTTTCCTCTTGTACTGAGCATGCTCCTTCCCCTCCACGCTGTGCCACTGGTGTCGCCTTTAAATCAGAAATCATGTTTGCTCTCTTGTTACTGCTCTTTGCTGTTTGCAGACCACTACAGCAGGGACTCTGGAGTTGGTCATCACTGTTGATGCATGGCCTCTTCGCTTCTAATAACAGGAATTACAGGCAGCTAATTCTTTATCTCAGGACATTTTAATGTGTCACATTTGTAATGAATCACAGAAATTGTCAGTTTTGCCTTGGATTTATCAGACTTCACTTTTACCTACAAATCACATCAACTTCTCACATTTATTGGCCAAATTCCAGTTAAAACTTTTGGTTCTAGTTATTTTCTGATGATTCAACATCTGAAATGTGCAGTTGAGTTTTTTTTTTAAAACACACCCTCCTTGCAAATAGCTGCACAATAACAACAATTTTGACAATAACATAAGGCTGACTGTCTGGTTAAGTCAAGTTCATCCACACCAGACTCTGTCATCCATGTCTTTATGGACCTTGCTTTGTGCACTGGTGCACAGTCATGTTGGAAGAGGAAGGGGCCAGCTCCAAACTGTTCCCACAAAGTTGGGAGCATGGAATTGTCCAAAATGTCTTGGTATGTTGAAGCATTCAGAGTTCCTTTCACTGGAACTAAGGGGCCAAGCCCAGCTCCTGAAAAACAGCCCCACACCATAATCCCCCCTCCACCAAACTTTACACTTGGCACAATGCAGTCCAACAAGTATCGTTCTCCTGGCAACCGCCAAACCCAGACTCTTCATCATTTTGAACACGAGTGAGGAATTTAAATTGAATTCACCTTTCTAGAACCAAATTTGAGCCAGAACACTGATTTGATTAAAGAGCTTGCACATAGTGGTGGATTAACTATCACAGAAACATTAAAAATACTTTGTTAATCAGTAATACAGTTAATTTAGGACAGCGGTGGTAAACACCTGACACTGGGTGGGGGTCTGATGAATCTGTTAAGCTCCATATATGTGATTTAGGTCAACCACCACTGTTACAATATGAACTCTGGGTTCATATGAAACTATTTCTGGATGGGAGGAATATTTGTGCAGCGGTACTGAGAAGGCACTGAACATGCAGCAGGGTGGTGACGGGTGGGGAAGGGTGGTGGTGTGTCTGGAGCCTGCTGCTCTCTGAGGGATCTCTGTTTGTCTGGGAGTCCCTGCAGGCCCGGCCTGTGTGCTGGCACTGAGCGATCTTTAATTACAGTGTTAGTGTACTCGTTAGTCCACCGCTGAGACCTACCAACGAGAAAAGAGCTGGCTGAGACTGCCGTCCTGAAACACAGTTTGTAGCACAGCCTCGTGTGTGGTTGTCAGCACTGTCAGGCACCGACTCTTCATCCATTGCAGAGATAGCAGAGCATTGTTACAATATAGAGTCATGGGTTTGGCCAGTGGAGTCGCCGTTAACTTAACAACACCCTTGGCCTTGGACTTTGGGCCCACACAGTCAGAGATGTCGGCCTGTTGCCTCTGCAGGCTGAAATTCTTCAGTAAAAAGAATTTGCAGAACACTTGTTGCCTGAGTGAAAAATTAATAAAAACATTGTCATGCACTACATAACCGGGATCTCCCCAGCATGTTCCAAGTATGATTCGATTATCGAATTGTTAGAGAGTAACATCCTGTTTTTGAAGTGCAGTGATGTAAATTTCACTCATGCTTTCATCCATATTAAGTCGAGACAAACTGTGAAAAAGCCTTTTATTGATGTGTGCTGATAAAAGTGTGTTTTCAGGTTGTTCAGGGAGCTTTAACGAGCTGAGCAGTCTTCAGTTTGACAGCAGCGACAGGCTGTTTTGGTAGGACTGTTACTGGGTGTGTTAGCAGAGTCATTGCACCCTGAGACATACATCAGTAATGATACAATCTCTGGCTGTGTTTAAGTGTCCCCCTGTGTAATCCAGCTCTCCTCTGCTGCTGTGTCATCAAGCTGGAATTGACCAGGCAACAACAGAGGCCGAGCGCCGTACTCTACCATTAAGATTGTTTTTGTGGCCGTCCATCCTGGTGTTTTTCTGCTCAGATAATAATTTGCTAGGAGGTTTAATCATTGCTCAGTCCTGTTTGCTGCCTGCTCAACCAACAAGCTGCACGAGCAAGAAAAATAATAAATAAAAAGAGGCAGACTGCTCTGCTGACTGGCTTTATGTAACAAAGTTGCGTAAAATAATTTCTACAGTGTCGCTACAGAAATTAATATTAATATATAATATATAATAAATTAATATATAATGTATATTAATATATAATAAATTAATATTTTATTGATCATTTTAAAGCTTTTGACTAGATTGTCTTTGGCCAGTATTCTGGTGCTGGCGTCCTTTGAATGAAAATAATTAGATGATTTTGGGCTTCAGGTTAATATTTTTATTATTGATTAAAACATGTTAAAAGAAAATTGAAAGATGTGTGAGCATAACCCAGAGATATTGAAAATATAGAAATGTCACTGTTGAAAATCTGGAAAAGAAAAAAAAGTGAAAGTTTTGTTTCATAAACCCCCAAATAATTTTCTTTGTTGATCTACTAAATTGACCCTTTAGATTTATAATTTATCAAATAATTGGACCAATAAACTGCAGCCATCATGTGAGCAGCTCTGTGAGGCTTTAATCAGGTACGAGGAAAAGTCAGGGACTCACCAGTGACTCATCCTGAGCAGGACAGCAGGGTCTGAACCAAATTCACAGAGCTCATATTATGGTCACTCTATAGAGCATGTGTACATGCTGTAATGCTTAAAAAAACATTATTTTCCTCATACAATCTGCCTGAATGTGCCTGACTGTATTCACCCTCTGACTGAAGTGCTCCATTTAGCACATTTCAGTAGAACTGTGTTGCTAGGCAACAGCTTGGGTCCATGTTTACTTCCTGTCAGCTGCCTGCAACACTGTAAAAATATTAGGCTGGTTAAACTCAACTTTGAGAAAAGCTTCATTTGAACTCAGGGAGGTAAGCTATACAAGTTAATTTATGATCATTTATGTTGATTTGAAATCATTTACTGTATTACATTATTCATTCAAAAAATGTTATGTCTTGTTAAAGAAACCTACAATTATGTGCTATTATATTTCTACTCACGAAGTTCAGTTATTGTAGTTGTTGAACTCGTATTTTTTATTGTTTGAACTTGATAATCTGAGTTAAAGTGATTTATTATATTACATTGTTCATTCAAAAATCTTATGTTTTATGCCAAATAAACCTACAATTATTGCATATTACATAGTGTATGCTAAATAAAACAAGTCTGCCTGAGCATGGAACAGCTGAGACCATCACCTCACAGTCAGTCCAACAAAATAAGGAAGGTCAATATCAGTGTTTCAGATCCAGAGGCTAAGCTCCAAGTGAAAAAAGAATGAACAGCTACTTTCCTTTCGTTGTGTTCCTTTTCACTGAAAAGATAAAATTTCAGATTTCTGAGGCTGATTTGTGATATCAGAAAAGTATAATGAAACCCTTGTTAAAATGTTCCCCACATCGTACCATCACAATTCTGTATTGAACGGTTGAGGCCATTAGCTCTTATAATCAGTCCAATATAATGAAGTGGGACAAGATCAAGTACAAAGTCAGGGCGTGAGTGTTGCCTTAGCGATTTCAAATAGAAAACCATGAGACAGTAATGTTTTTTCACAGTACAGAAAAAACTGAAAGTTCAAGTGCATAGAAACAAACAGTGAACCAGAACTATTTCCATATGAGTAACTGAATTTGAAAAAAGGACAGAGGTGACAGTGTGTACCTCAAGATCTAGTTTCTTAACCCATGTACTCGGGCTGAGGCTGGTCTGGTTCGATCTTCGCTGCCACTCTCTGAAGAAACTCAAAAGAATACTTCATGTCATCTGGAGACTCAAAAAGACCATGTAAACACTTAATTCCAAAAGAAAATGATTATTCAGAATTAAACTTAAGTGGGTGGTTTATTCTGCTTTTAAAGCCGAATTACTTTATTCCTCTTTCATGTAAACCTTTTTTCTTCTTAAAGTTTATTCCGATCATTCAGCGCATGCTCAGAGGAAGAAGCAGCACATGCTCGTTGCGTTATCTTTCAGTTGCAAATGATGCACTGCAAGACTGCAAATGCTGGTCTCGAGCAGAAACCATTTTTTAAATAAGTACACACACTTGAGGAACTTAAAATTATGAAAAGAGTAGGCTAGATGGTAGAAAGCACAAAACACTAACCTATTTGAAGAGGTGGCCGAAAAATTTGAACGAGGAGAGTATGAGTGTAGAGTAGTCGTTTGTCTTCTTCCTCTCTTCTCCGACACTCTCCTCCTCCTCAGCTGGCTATGTGAAGCGTGATAACATTCTGGAGCTGCGTGTATTATGGTTGTGTCCATCGAGCTGCACTCAACTTTTGCCAGTAGTTTCTAAGTTTACATTTGAGTTCATGAAACCATGAATACCATCGCTTTCCAGATCCTGACTCTCTGAGACAGGGATGCTTCTCCACCATTGCTTTGGCTATACTCTCACACTGGTCCCTATCAGGATAAGTGGTAATCTTTGTCATACTGTCTGCAAGTGTGTCAAGAGTATCAGTCTTTAAACATTTAGGAATCACCATCACAGCTCCATCCTTAGTGTATCTATAGCTTGCATCTCTCAGTAGCAGCTCCACACTGTGGGTGAACTGTGGAATTGAGAAGGGGTCTGGTCATGTGACAGAATCCACTATACTGACGGAGGAGAGGCTGCCTGTGTCCAGTGTAGAAACTGAGGTGTCATCAGCTGTGAACAATACTTTAAAACGTTTCCCCAGTTAACACAGGAAGGTCTTTGATGTCTGTTAGGTTGTTCAGCTGATTATTAAAATCAGGATGCTCAAACTGTAAAATGAACCTCCTGCTGAGACCAAGGTTGGTTCTTAACACCTGGTACAGCTCCTCGATGCCTTCAACTGAAAGACACCTGATTTCATTTTCTGACACTGTAGCCTCTTTCACACAGCATGAAAATCCGGGGTTGACCCAGGTCGACACAGTATTGTTTTTGCAGTGTGAAAGGGTTGTCACAGCATTTTGACCCAGGTCAAATGACTCTCCAATCAACCTGGATTTACGCCTGCAGTGTGAAAGTCATGTCGACCTGCTAAATGATGCTCTGCTTTAGTCCCTCAGCAGCCTGTCAGGCTGTCAGTGTGAAGCTCCAGGGCTGCAGAGCTTTGGTCCACTCTTCCTGTTGATCTCCCAGAGACTGATCTCTGAAGGGCAGAGATTTTTTTTAATCAAACAAATCAAATGTGTAGCTGCACGATCTTTAATGGAAACACAAATGTGATTTAGCCCTACGTCATTCTGGGGAAATCCCTTCGATCTGGGAACCCTGATGTGAACTGTGCAAAATACAGCTTGTATAGCGAACTGGCACACTTTTTTTTGTTTCTTTAATTGATCATGCAGCGCACTGGTAAGATCAAGAGGTTGGTGAGCTGCTCAACATCCAGAGAAGAAGAGGGAGGAAGAAAACAGGCAGTAGTTCCTCTCTTTTCAGGGGTTGAGAAAGTGATTTTAGATCAGGGACATAAATGACAGAATGAGACCTTTTTGTGTCATCTTACTTCAAATGCTGATGAGGTGGGTCGTATTAAACTTCCTGCTTCTGTTCCACATGACAAGCTCTCAGCTTCAACGTCTTTTTCAGACTTTAACTAAAAATGCTGCCACAGGGTCGACATCACTCCTCCTCCTTCTACTTTGTTAGCACCTTAGCACAGCTGTTGTTGTGATCACTGGACTCTGCAGGCCAATATAATCAAATGTTTTTTTGTTTTTTTTGCTGATATCGGTATCTAACTGTGACACATAAAGGACAGCTTGCAGGCGAACTGAAAGAGATGCAATCTGCCGCTGGATGGAGTTCTGCACTGAGTGAAATTCAGATTCAGGCAACAATAAATCTGATGACACTAAATTATCCAAGTGTTCCTTTTCATCATTTACAAAGGTTTGAATTTGGTATTTTACAACAAGGTCATGTTTGAAATCAACTAACTTAGCACTGTTAGCAGCAGGATGATGTTGTTAGAAATGAAGAGATGTCTTCATTTGTAACCTTGAAACTCTTGTCTATTTCCTTTTCTCTCAGGTTGACGGGGCCCTCCGGTCACCTGACCGACGGTCCAGGAAACTACAAGTACAAGACCAAGTGCACCTGGCTGATCGAGGGACAGTAAGTAGATCGTGCCTGTGCTGGGTTTATGTTTCCGTCCTGTCAGCTGATGTCATTCACAAACCCTGCAGCTGTAAATAAAATGGTTGTACCGTCTAATTTGGCTGTAGTGGGTGGTGAATGTTTCCTCCATATCACCTGTTAATTATTCACATGTTATGCTCTTAAAGTCCTATTTATTCTGCTGAAACTGGGTGTTGCAGTAACTTTCAGGTATGTGTGCAGGTCTGATTAGGGCTGTCACGATAACAGATTTTGCTGGACGATATATTGTCCTACAACTTACTGCCTATATATGATATTATTGTCAGCATTATTCTGAGGTAGAGGTTTTTTTCTCTCTATGTGGCTCATATTTTCACTTATAATTTATATTTTACTAAAATCCATTTCCTGGTGACTGTATACAACAATACATCACACTTCTACAGAAAGCAGTATTATTGCTATTTTACATGTGATCAATAGCAGTCACACCATCCATGTCCTGTCTGAACAGGTGAGTCACCTGTTTTAAATAAACCAAACACTATGTTACTCAGTAGAACTTCTTCTTAACCATTTATCACCAGCTGTAAATCACTGCCACTTCAAACAGGGTGACCATGTTTTGATTTCCTAAAAAGAGGACACGCTCCCTTTCCATCACAGACCCACTGGGTGACAAACTGTCTACCCTTCACTTCTTTCTCCTTCTTCTCTTTTCTTTTGTAACTCCCTGGCTTTTGAGGCATCCTGCCGTCTCCTCCACTCGTTAAGTCGTGCTGTCTGAAGGAGCAGCTGGACTGAACCATTTTACGTAAATAAAGGGGGGGAGGGCATTGAGAAATGTTTCCACAACAGTCAAACACTGATAACACACAGAAGGAAAACCAGACATTATCATCAATGAATATAAAACCCCTGGACACCCCGGACAGGACGTAAACAGTGGGCATGTCCGGGGAAAAGAGGACGTTTGGTCAGCATAACTTCAAAACTAATCACATTATCGTACTAATAAAGTATTACAGACGGCACTGGGCTCAGCGGCACAGGCTGGGCTCTGTGTCACCAGGCTCTGCGACTTTGAACTACGCGGCACAGACTGGCACATCGGGCATGTTTGCGCACTGTCACAAGGACTTTCGGGCAACCGTTAATGTCGGACCCTGATATTTGACATTGTAATCGGGGCTGGGTCATTCAGCTTTGAAATCATCACTTTCATTATTCCCACTTTCCTATATACCAGCTCACCTGCTGCTCTATGTTAGGGGTGGGCGTATCGATCTAAATATCGATAGTATCGATACCAAGATGAGTATTGGTATTGCATCGATACTAGCATGATGAGCTCGATACTTCAGTTGAAGTTCCTCTTCTACACGTCCAGCAAATTACCAGAGTTCATAGGAGGGCAGCGTCCCTCCAAAGCTGTCTGTGCAAACAGCACACCTCTCTCTCTCTCTCTCTCTCTCTCTCTCTCTCTCTCTCTGATAGCGCTGTGTGGACTGTATTCATTAGAGATGACAGGGACACTGCCACATGTGATGTGTACAAAACGACATTTGCCACTGTGGAAACACCACCAATTTATTTAAACACATTAAAGCAGTTCACCCTGCAGAGAACTGTGAGCTGCAGAAAAGTTTGAGGAAGGAGGAGGAGGGGAGACCCCGGACACAGAGACAGAGCTCTCTGGCAGAGACTATTCAGTCAAAAAAAAAAACAACCCAAGAATATCCAGGTAATCTCCAGCATTAGTGTTTTTTTTATAGTGATCAGAGAGGCTATTTTAGCAGACTGATTAAACTATTATCATGAATTCAGCCAGTTGAAAAAAATCTTAATTATTTTACTGGAACTCTGGAAAAATATACACTTATATAAAGAAATATTTTTATATTGTTCATTATATTTTAATATATATTATTATTTGTGTATTATTTATTATAATCAACTAACTAAAGGCAAATTATTAATTATTCAATGATGATGACATTTCAAGTAAAAAGTATCTGTATTAGTATCGGCCATACTAGCCCAGTATTTACTTGGTATCGGATTAATACCAAAATTCCCAGTATGGCCCACCCCTACTCTCTGTGTGTCTGCTAGAGGCCCCTCCTCCTCTCTTTATGACTGACAGGAGGTCTCACTCTGTTCATTCTGCTGTGGAACCAACTCACCCACGTGTTGAGAAAGATGCACAGAGTGACCCCTCCTGTTGCACAAGCACGCGTGCACATGGCAATATATTGAGGCCGGCAAAATGGCAGACTCTGTTTTCATTTACCGTACGATAAATCGATTTATTGACTATCGTGACAGGCCTAGCTCTGATGTCTCAATAATGTAAATTTGTAACATCACAAATGGACCGAAATGATGCATATTAATTTTGTGAAACATAAATGAAATGATTAGAAACATAAATACTGGTATGTCTTTCGGTGGGAGGAGGGAGTCTCCACCAGAACAATGCTATTAAAAGTTTGCACTGGGAGGTGAATGTTATTCCCCAAATGTGGGGGATGCTGTTACCTGCTTGGATTGAGTATTTTGGTACTTTCACAGTATTTATACCCACTGCAAAAAGGGGTGTCTGAAAACAAGATAAAAACTATTAAATCTTGAATTATCTGTCCATGCAGTAAGATAATTTCACTTCACAAGATTTCTTTGAATTAGAAATGGATAAAGTCTGAATCTAAGTTGTTTTTTATAATTTTGGTAAGAAGCAAATAATTTGCAGTGTAGCTCTTTAACCTTCTAGTTAGGATGGGAACATTGATGCAGGAAGTGTTTTTCCTAAATTAGGTCCTAACCTTAATTTCCATGGTTACCGAACAGATAAGATGCTTCTGGCCTCAGAAGTAGCCCCACCAGAGACCCACTCCATGACAACGATGCTTCATTCATTCAATCAGGTTCAATGATCGGGCTGATGAGTGGTGAGGACAGAGTCGATACTTGAAGGGTGCTCATGGTGATTGTTGTGCACAGTCTGCAGCACAGTCCTTCACTGAGACACCATCCAGCATTAAGAAGGTGATGGAGGCAAATAAAGGAACTGTGAGAAATTCAATAATCCTCCTCGGTTGTTTCAGTCAGCATGACCACGCCATGGATGGATCGATTTAGAGCGATGATTCTAAACTTATTGTTGGACACCAGCTCATCCAGACATCAAGTCTTTGATGTGTATTTGATGTGCATTTAGCCACTCGGTAGGGGATTAGCCATGAGTGACTTTGCTGGGGGATCAAGAGGTCACATTCATGTTTCCCTCGAGAGGACGTGTGGATGTTAACAGGGTTTTGAACCCCTGAACTTCCTGTTCCTGTATGGCTTCTCTAATCACTGACTGCCCTGTCGTCCTGCGTTTTTATTACATGCTAATGGAGCTTTTAATATGCCGTCTTGAGACCTCAGCCCACGCTTGACAAGAGGTTAATGCAGTGACACCATGAGCGCCACGAGCATCAGAATGACAGGAGGATTTTAGAGGTTGGCTGGGACGTCCACTCTGTGCTCTCAGTGAGTCTACAGTGGCCTGAAGTGACTTCGCCCAGCAGTGCTGTCATGCTGCTGGAGACCTCAGTATATAGGAATAAGAGTCTCTTTGTCTGATCTCTACAGCCACTGCAAACTTCCGATATTTATTACAGCTCATTTACAAGAATTCTTTTTGTAATCGAACCTTGGGGCTGCCGCCAACCCCCCTGTTTATTTGTCTGCCCTGCTACACCCACCACACGCTAATAAATACAATTTTGAGAAAAATGTGACCGTTCACTGTCATTTCCTGCAGATCTTGTGCCCTCATCGCAGATATGCTAAATGAGCCATTGTGATCTTCTGATTAAATTTTTTGCATTAATCAAATTTAGAGTGGAGACATGTTTTTAGAAAAGTCTTCTTATCTAAACAAGCTTATTTTTCCGACCTCTATTATGAAGAACATGGACCGTTTCTGAACACACGTTATACTGTAACTTACTGTCATTAGATGAAGAATGTTCATTAGCTGTTTACTCCAGATAGAATGAAAGAATTTTCAGCTGAATATGTGTCTATTATTTGTCTGTTGATTTTTAGGAATGCAGTTTATAGATACCAATGTTTTTATTTTGTTATTTATTTCCCTTTTGTGCCACGGATCAAAGACATCTTCATTTTGTAGAGTGCTTTCACCTGTTTGTGTTTTTCAGAGCAGGAAAGATGACAAGATCGCTAAAGGATTTCCCTTAGATAGATAGATACTTTATTCATCTCACAGAGAAATTCACAGTTCCAGCAGCTTGAAAGGTGGAAACACACAGGGTTCAATGAAATAAAAAAATAAAATAGGATAAAATAGAATATCAATAAAATATCTAGCACCAAAATATATACTTTAATAGATACAAAACAGGAATGCAAGGTGCAGATTGTGATTAAGTCCGAGGGATTGATACAAGGTGCAAATTATGATAGATTATGAAATAGTACTGGGTGTAGTTAATAATAAACTATGATTGATAAAAACAGAAATATAAAAGTCTGACATAAACAGTGCAGTAAGTGTAGTATACAGTTTGTTTTTTTTTGTTTTTTTTAACCTTACTCAGTACTAAGGCTGTGACTTGAGTTTAAAGAGCACGCTGCAGTGCTAGAGCACCAATATTAAATAAGAGCTGTCGCAGCTACAATGCGTGCTTGTTGCAGCAACTTTGTGTTTGTGCTCACTGGGCTAAATCATGTATTGATGCTAATATATCATTGCATTCATTACAAATTACTGATATTTGACCTTATTCTGATAACATACCTGTGTGTGTTCCAGGCCCAACACTGTTCTCCGTCTCCGGTTCAACCACTTTGCCACTGAATGCAGCTGGGACCACCTTTACGTGTACGACGGCGACTCGATCTACGCCCCGCTGCTCGCTGCCTTCAGGTACATCTTCTGTGTGCAGATTTCTGATACAAATAAATCAATAATATGGATATGACATGGAAGTGGGTAAAAGCATATAATACAATCTTGGCCAAACCATGAAAACAATATTGATATATTGCCCACCCATAGATTTAAATGAAGGTTGGTTTGGTGTAGGTTTTAACAGTGGCTTGCATAGACTTTTTGAAGGTCTGGGGCAAAAAGGAACCTGTAGCATGTTCTCCCCACTGAAAAGAGAACTTAAGTTCAGTGTGTTTTTGAGGGCACTTTAGCACCAGTGCATGCCACTGAGTTTTATTAAAAGAAGCCTCTGTGTGGGTTAGATTCCTGCCTCTATATTTTCTTGTCAGAGCAGACAGAGCAGCCTTTTTATAGTGGGGAGAAAAAACCTCATAAATGTGAACAGAAACAACTGTCTGTTGGGAGTGAAATATGTACGGTAATGAAAGTGGTGATGTTGTGTTTGCAGTGGTCTGATTGTCCCTGAGCGTTATGGCAATGAGACGGTCCCTGAGGTGGTGTCTCAGTCTGGCTACGCCCTGCTGCACTTCTTCAGTGACGCCGCCTACAACCTAACTGGTTTCAACATTTCCTACAGGTGAGAGAAGGACAGTGAATAAATGCTTTTAACGTTTTACACTACAGAAAACCGCCTCTTCCATTTGTTCCATTTCCAGTGATTTCTGGAATATAATCAAAGCATGTTCCAAAGGGCTGAAAGTCATCACCACCTAAAAGTAAAGTCAAGTACAAACTAAACTAAATGTTGTCATTAACTTTCCTTGCTTTTGGAAATGGGATGGCCTCTCATGCATTCATGATGGTGTCAGTCAGCGCTAAATGACTCATTCTGAGCCCCAGATTAGAAGCTCCTGTAAAAATCATGTGTTTCGCTGGCTGCTGAGATTTCTTTAGGTGAAGCAGCCACTTCACGCCCTTCTGCGGGACATGATGAGGCATACAGAGCTAAAACTCTCAGTGATTCATCCTGTGCAGCGGTGTGGCTGGTTGACAGCATTTTAGTCTGTCTGCTTGCTGCACTGGGTTTTTTTGTTGCGTCGTTACACCATCATCTACCAGCTGGGCACACTGTGGTATGTAGGTTGTTGTGTTTGCTATGCTGCAGAGATGCTGACATGAGTTTAACAAACATAGTAGAGCAGCAACATCACCCCCAGCATGATCTCATTCACTTTAAACTGTTTTTTTTACAAATTGGACCTTATTTCTAGGATAAAATACTGTCATTTACTCACCCATTTCACTTTGGAGTCATTTGGAGTATTTCCGACGATATTGGATTTGATGATATCCATTTAACAGGAGTGAATGGAGCACTGAAATGCAGCCAGTAAATGACACAAATTTGACCATTTCTCAAATAACAGACGTTTAATAAGATGGGCTACACTATTACTTTTCTCATTTGAGTCAGGAGTTGTCTATAACTTGAGAAAATTCAATCTGTAAACAGACTTTACTTCCTGTGTATGACAGTTTACTAAGGACCCCTAGTGCCCACCTATGTGGCCTTCACAGTGCCTGAACTAAAACACTTATTTGTGATGTTGTCACATACGTCACATACATGCGCTACATGGCGCTAATCCAGGTCAGCGCCATTTAGCATTATACGTTACAGCCTACAGTAGAGTCAGACGTTTTCCCACACATAATTACGCTGGAGAACAATCACACACCTTCCACGTCTTCTTTGTGTCTATCAATTGTGTTTGAGGAGCTCATATTGCTGCATTATCTTTCTGCATTCCGACAGAGCAAGCACAACAAACTTTTCACTGGAGGCATCCATCTTGGTATTCCGACTTGTTTACTCGAACGCCATCAACTCAGGTGTGACGTCATTCCCAGTTCTGAATCCCGACTTCTGATACAACACGAACACAGCATAATACACAGGAAGTAGAGTCAGTTTCACATGGAAAAACTTTCAAGTGAATTAAAAAAAAAATCAAGTTGCTGAAAAAAAAGACACCAAAAATTCAATCAAGGCTATCAAGACAATGAATAAATTTGTGTTCCTGAAAAACAACTTGAAACAAACAACTTGAAATACACGCAGACAGATAAATATTTCTATTCTATAACTGTAGAGAGATTTAAAGAGCAGACAGGATTGGTGGATGGGTGAATGCATGTATATTCAGGCAGACGTTATGACAAAAATGAAGTGTTTTTTGAACATTAAAACATGTAAACACATTCTCATAGAAACCCCGAAGTACAAAATGAACCTAGGCTGCTCACAGATCAATACATCAAACAAACTTCAGGAAGACAAAAAATCAGAGCTCCCTCTGATTGGTAAATTAGTATTTTGAAATCCAAAGAGAAGCTTGTTCTGCTAAAACATCTTCATAGGACACAATGGACCCTTGCGTCACCCTTCCCTTTTTGTTCTTTGGTACTGTCGCCATAGCGATGGGATTGAAGTTGCGTTGAGAAATGGCAAGTCAGATGAAAGCTTAGTGTCCCCGGTCTTTGGTGTCTCTGTGAGGTGGTGGAGACGAGACATCAGTCCACGAGGCTGCTGAAGAAACATTAAGTCTGCTGCTTCAGTGGACTATTAGAGGTTTACACTTGTTTACTCTTGGTATAAGATACACGAGGAGCGTTGTCTTTGTCGTAGACAAAAAACAAAACAAAACTGAGTATTGCTTGACTAACAAGTTTTTGTACAAGTATCCAATGTTGGTAATACCTTCTTTAGGCTTTTTTATATAGAATAATGCCAACCTTCCATCCATCCATTATCTACCGCTTATCCTCATAGGGTCGCGGGGGGGAGGGCTGGAGCCTATCCCAGCTGTCTTAGGGCGGAAGGCAGGGTACACCCTGGACAAGTCACCACCTCATCACAGGACACATAGAGACAGACAACCACTCACACTCACACCTACGGTCAATTTAAATTAGCCAATTAACCTAATCCCCATGCATGTTTTTGGATGGTGGGAGGAAGCCAGAGTACCCAGAGAGAACCCACGCAGACACAGGGAGAACACGCAAACTCCACACAGAAAGGCCCCGGAGCCGGGATTCGAACCCGGTACCTTCTTGCCGTGCCGCCCTAATGCCAACCTAATCCTTTCAAATTAAAACATTTTAAAAGTGTTTGTGCATATTGATCCATCCAACCATTTACCTGAAGCTGCTTTATTTTTTTTAAATATTAGGCAGTGGTAGGCAGTTATTTTTAGTGTGTAAAGCGACAGAAATTGCTGTCATGTGAGTGGCCCAATTAATGTTCTCTGACACTTTTTATGAGGGGAAACTCATGCAGTTTGAAATAGGTTTGCTATTTTGCGTGAATGTGCATGTGATTACAAGCCACACAGTGTTGTGTTGATATTAGACTCTCTTTGTCATTTTGCCTTTTCATTATAAAACTAAACTGAACAACATCACACACACAAAATCCAGTGTGTTTGAACTTGCTTTGAATTTGTAGAGTTGGATTGTGGACGTAGGTATAGTGAAGGGCTCCACTCTTTCCCTCAGTTTGTATTTTTGTCTCTTTGACAGCATGGAGAGTCAAAGCCAAACAGGAACAGAGTCGCCCTCTCTGTTCCTGTTTGCGCTGACGGGCTGAAATAATGTTGACAGTGAAGAGCAGGTCCAGTGTGATTGTTGTGAGCTAACCATCAGGTCTTTTTGAATGATCAACATTTTTATAGATTCTAACTTGAGTTTTGTTGGCACAGACAGAGCAGAAAGGACCTGTTGAGAGACATGGTGTTGATAATGTGTTCCCATCTGCTCTCTTATGGTGACTTCATGTCTGCCAGTTACCTCAGCCTTATTTTGGGTTTCTACACGCTCCTGTTTGAATATATCTATTGTCATCCTCTGTCTGAAATGGTTTAGTGCCTGCCTCTTTAAATGGCCAGTGTGTAGCGTGTAGGGTGATCTGTTTGCAGAAATATAACATGAGTATGTGTGTAAAGTCCTGTGAATACAAATCACTGTGCTTTTGTTACCTTAGAATGAGCTGTTTATATGGAGCCGCCATGTTTCTACTGTACAGTAGCCCAGAATGGACAAATCAAACACTGGCAATAGAAAACTGCTGTTTTTATGTTTGTGCACCGGCCATCTCAGTCCTCCTACACACTTGGCAAGCAAAGCCCAGTCCGCTCTGATTGGCTCACAATAAAAATATGGTGCTCTTTTACAAAGGTTGGAGGAGATACTGGATGATATATTGTAATGATCCTACATGTGACACTGGAAGAGGAGCCAGATCTGGCTTGTTTTCTGATCAGCCCACAATAAACTGACTGGGGCTTCTTATTTTACAGTTTGTGATTTGGTAGGAATGAAGAAGATACACAAATGTATGAGTACAAGGGGGGAGTTTTCCTGACATGTCAGAGGAGCTGCTAGCACTCAAGCAGACGTAACGTAGTAGATGAAATATGTCCCTGATGTTTTATTCCGTGTAAATATTTCAGGCTGGATTTGAATGCCTCTCTCCTCTCTCCCAGGGTGAACACATGTCCCAACAACTGCTCCGGCCGTGGTGAGTGTCGTCTGACCAACTCCACCGGCACGGTGTACTGCGACTGCGAAGCTAACTGGAAGGGAGCAGCCTGCGACGTCCCCTACTGCCTGGATGACTGTGGCTACCCTGAGAGAGGTCGCTGTCACGACAAGACCTGCATCTGCAAGACCGGGTGGCAAGGTGGGCTAGCACTGCAGCAGCACTGGGTCTCATCCACTGTCTGAATAAGCTCCATGTTATCAGGTTGACTTCAGCAGGCCCAAACCTTCCTCGGTGACATGAAGAAGTGTCTTCCTAGGTCTGTGGTCTCTGGTTTCAGGGGTGGTAAATCACACATTTAGCTGCCAAAAGGCTGAATACAGAATAATCAGTGACGTGTGTCGGTCTTCAGACCATAGATAACCAGTCTGGTTCCAGATTCCTGCACTGCACCAGCCACATCCACCACTTGTTAAGCAGTTCATACAGAATGAACTGAAATTAAATGTCAATGCAGTATGGTTATCACGCTAATAACTGAGGTAGTCACCTAATCTGCTTCAGTGCCTTAAAGGGATACGCCACCCCCAGGCCAAATTCAGTGTCTCCCCACAGTCCGCGGCATAACTACATTCCTATGACCCCACAGAAATATTTTGGCCAAAGTGAATAAATGTACTCGATCCCCCCCCCCCCCCAATTACTTTCCATGTACTGCACATTTACTTCTAGTGAATGGCGGTGCAGATCACAACGCAAAGGGCTTGTCTTGTTCATTTTCTTTTGGGAACTATTTTTCGGTGCAGAAAAACACAGCCGACGCACACCACGGAACGTCATTTACGTGCAGTACACGGAAAGTAATTGGGGGGGAAATCGAGTACATTTATTGACTTTTGGCCGAAATATTGGCCTGGGGGTGGCGTATCCCTTTAAGAATGGCTGGAAGTGCAGCAGGACTCCGCTCATATAATTAGGTGACTAGATTTTAAATGGAGTAGTTCAATTGAAAAACAGCCCAGTGTTGCCAACTGTTTGCCAATGAAATTAGCGTGATGCAACCGCTCCAAAAGTCTCTGAATCTAACGGGAAAGATGACATCTGCATGTCCGTAACTAACTCTGGCTTCAAGGCTGATCCCAGTGTGAAAGGGCATGGATACATTTGAGTTCATTTCAGGTTGAGAGTTAGCAGTGTACAAACTGAAAGAAAATATCTAGACCCCTAGATTTGGGTGGCCAAAGGTCAAAGGTCACAAAACATATTTGGCCATGACACTAGAATTCATTTGTTAATTATGACAATTTCACACCAAGAGTCTAACAGGATAAAATGTAGTTCTAGTGACATTTCACCTCATGATTTTCATCATGGATACCAAACTCTGATCTGATCATTAAATTGTTATTTGCAAATATTTTGCATCGTTCAATAATATTGTAGAGCCCAGGGCTTTGCAGTTAAACTTTCTTTGGAATCATTCTCAGTGTAAAGGAAAGTAAATATCCAGTGCAACAGAGCAGCTCCAATGAAGCAGCTGGAGGTTTAGCAGAGTGCGTTGCAGACTTTATCCGTCCAGATTTTGCTTGTTTATCTGGTGATTCGACCCAGTGCTGCCTCCGCTTTAAGCCTCCACCACCGTTTCTGAGGCTCCTGCTGCCCCCAGCACACAATTCATCAGCTGTAACCTGATGGACTTCAGATGGACTTTTTGCAGGATCAGCTTTCTGATATGCTTTGTTGAGTCATGAATACTGAGTCCTTTTTTTCCATGTTCATTTGGTGATGACCAGACACTACCCTGTCCTTCCTGAATCCAACCATATGGGCAATCTAACGGCTCTATTAGCTCTCAAACGGCTCTGCCGCGCCACGATGCACAAGCAGAGACAACGGCTTAATTTTACTGCACTTATATCAGCAGCTCCGTGTGCTCGCAATCTAATTACCAAAGCTGAGGGAGTTGAGAAGCAGACTGGCATTTTCTTTAGCCTTTATTAGCCTGTCATGGTGTGTTAGCTGAGGAATAGCACACTTAGTTACCCGGCACTGCCTGCTCCCAAATGAACTCATTTTCTACGCCAACCAGTGCAAAAGTAGACAGATGCCTGTTTAGTCAAGCCAGCATTGCATTTAATCTCTCTTTCACAGATGGGTAGCCTTCGACAAATTACGTCTTTTAGGGAAGCAAAGGCTGCGTCTGTTTTTATTTATGGAAATGCCACCAATGAAGCTGCGGCACTAGAAGGATATTATCCACTGGGGACTGAAGGAAACCGAATGGAGAATGGGAGAGTTGTTACAGTGAATCACAACACTTCCTCTCCTGTCACATGACTACCTCTGTATTGTTTGGATAATGATCAATAAGGAACTCCCTAAGCGGTTAACATCCTGTTTCTGCTGTGAGATGGAGTGATAGCAGTTTAATGGATGGTAAATGTTTTATTCCTGGCATGTATTATCAGTCTCTCAGCAGACGGCCTATAGATGAACAAACCGTATGAAAACCTTATGCAGATCAAAAGATTTCCAGCATCAGGCCAACCTTTCTATTTCAGACTTGGCATCCTTTGTGAGGTGCTTTGCCAGCAATCTTTTTTCCCTTCATTGAGAAGTGATTCCGGTTTGTGCTGCCGCCATTGTTCTCATTCTGTCAGCTCCTCCAGAGACATCTGTCGTTTACAGGACTCCCTTCACTCAACTCTGTCAAAGTTTATTGTTTAGATCTCTCCAAAATGTAGTAAAGGTTCTGTGGTGCATCCATTTTTTTTTCCTTTCACCCCTAACTTTCATAATTCAACATATATCAATAATGGCGTGTGTTTTCGCTTCTGTTTTTTTCAATTCATGGACAGCAGATGTTCCACAATAAAAGATCTTAAATTAAACTAATGAAATCTAAAAGTTTAATCCTTTTTTCACAAGACATCACTCTTTCTGTTGGTGTTTATTCTCTGGAAAACCAGTCTGTTTTCATGTTCTGCTGCAGGGCTGCGGCTTGTTTGTCGTGTTTGTCTTATGAAAGTGCAACAAAATAAGTGAGCTTCCTGCATGGTTCAGTCCCTGCGGAGCCCTGACTGTGGTTTCCTTCCCTCCTCAGGTCCAGACTGCTTCGTCTCGGTGCCTGCCAACTCCTCCTTCTGGAGCCGGGAGGAATACGCTGAGGCCGGGCTGGCGAGGGCTTCCCACAAGGCCGTGGTGGACCAGGGCATCATGTGGGTCATCGGAGGCTACGTCTTCAACGCCTCCGACTATCACATGGTCAAGGCGTAAGTAGTCCACTTTCCTCTGCGAGCATCTATGCACACATTTTAAGTATTTGGCTGATGCTCCCATCCAAGAGAGCTGCAAGACGTGAGTCCTGCTGTTGCTATGCGACTGTAGAGAAAGGGCTGTTCAGTGTCTCTGTTGCAAAAATATGAATATTTTTAACCTCCATGCCAGCTATGGAGACAGAGCGCTATGCGTCATACCCTGAAACCATGGGCACTGGAGGGGGAACGAACTGGCGCCACAATTTGCAACCAAGGGTTGACAAGTTGCTAACAAAATGTAGCTCAGTAAAAAACAGATATCAGCACGTTAAGGGGTTATTGTAGTTCCCTATGTTTACTGATGACTGAAATGATCATGGGACAAGTTAGCTGTTAGCTAGCTGATTAGCAATGTGTTAGTAGTTCCGTCTGTTTAGCCTGACGAATAAAGAAGACGACTTACTGTATTGATCCCTCAATGGGGAAATTACAGTTTTCATTCTGTCCAGTAACTTCTCCAGCTACCAGACCGCTCTCCATGCTTGGGCCAACCTGGACTTGAATCAGGGACCCTCCAATCATTACAGTCATTACAGACTGAGCTACTGCTGACCTGAAAGTACAGCTGCTGCTGCTGCTGCTGGTGCTGCTGCTGCACGTTGGCATACTGAGTGTCAGGATCCCACAGTTTCTCTTCCTGCTGATCAGACATCTGAAAGGGAACTCAGCCTAAATAAAGAATCCCATTATATTATTTCCATGGTCGAGGAAAGTTCAATCAATATTCGTGAACCTGAGCTGCTCTCTCAAAGCCTCAAACAAGAGAAGTAACTTGTGATGTCATCAAGTTAAAAGTCTGGAGCTGCTCTGTAGGAAATTAAATGGTAACTGATTTTAAGGACCATGTCATGTTTCTTTTCTTTATTCTTTATTCCCAGATGGTGTCTAATGTATTGTAGTGTTGTCAGAACTTTCCTCTGGCTGCTCTCAGTGTCATCTAGACAGAATAGAGGAGTCCTTTAGGCACACTGTGCTCTGCCTCTGTACTAAAGTAATGCTTGGCTGTCAGGAAGTCCTGTGGCTTCTTCCTGACAGCACTGTCTGAAAAAAACAGCTCCGTGTCAGGCACCGAGTGAAGGATGTAATTAAAACCATAAAATTACAGGATGGGCTCATGCTCTTCACCCTGAACTCCACCCAGGAAGGTTGCACTCATCCCCATGGCTCATATTTTGGTTTTATAGGCTGTAGGCAGGCCAACACACTTTCTGCTCAGCGTCTATCATGTGAGACCACATAGGAACATTGTGCCAACGCTACGACTGTTTGTCACCTTGGACAATAGCATAAGTGTAGCTGTTCAGCTGGTTCCTGATGTAGTTGCAGTTATTCTTTCTTCTGATTGGTGAAATAAACCCACAGCTCTGAGCTAGAGGTAAGAAATAGTGAAAGCATGTGATAGGTAGTTAGTAGGTAGGTTGAGCAGGGTTCATTAGAGGCCATCAGCCTTTGGAGCCTTGATTGAGGCTTGTGCTGTACACTGCCACCATTTAGTTTTATTTCTCTCTGCTGTCTGCCAGAATCCATTCAAGCTGCACCAAACGACAAACACAAGAAACAGCAGCAGGTTGTTTGTAAGTGAGTTAGCTTAGCATAAAGACACCATGAAAACAGCATGCTCAACCTTCTCGCCAAACTGGTGGACTCTTCACTATGGCATCAAATCTAATGCTCTGTGTGTGTGTGTGTGTGTGTGTGTGTGTGTGTGTGTGTGTGTGTGTGTGTGTGTGTGTGTGTGTGTGTGTATGTGTGTGTGTATACCAAAAGGTTTCATTGGCTGGAGTAAAGGGTGTCCCGATTTTCACTTCCGATATGATACTGATATTGCAGCCTTGAGCTATTGGCCGATACTGATATTGATCCATCTCGATATCAGCACTAATCATACAGACTGTTATTACTGATTTCGTAGTAAGGAATGTCAGAAAAAGCCTTGATCAAGTGATATCACTCAAACAGAGAAAAATAGTCAGCAACAGTAGGTATGAGGAAAAACTGACCCATTTATTATAATAAATGAGTAACTTTAAACATAAAAATATTCTATAGTAAAATAAAAAATACCTGTGATGAACTGGAGGCTTGTCCAGGGTGTGCCCTGCTTTTCACCTTAAGACAGCTGGGATAGGCTCCAACCCCCCCCATGAGCCTATGTGAGGATAAGAGGTAGAAAATGGATGGATGGAATAAAAAAAAAAAAATATTAGACCCTGAAAATCTTCCTGCCTCCTGTTTCTTGTGATGCTGTTTCAAATACTGATGAGGTTGGTCGTATTAAACCTCCTGGTTCTGTTCCACCACAGGAAACTGGTTCATGACAAGTTTTGCTCTAAGCTTCAACGTCTTTTTCAGATTTTAACTAAAAATACTGCCACAGGGTCGACATCACTCCTCCTCCTTCTACTTTGTTAGCACCTTAGCACAGCTGTTGTTGTGATCACTGGGCCCTGCTGCTGGATCCGATACCGATACCGAGTCCAGTTATTGTGTGTAGACATGTTGTTGGATAAATGTATTCTCTTATCTAAGACACATTTAATGCCTCACACCCTCTTGTTAAATCGCACCACACTATTTAACTGCTCCCTTACATCTTGGGAGCTGCCGTCTTGATATTTGTTGTCATTTGGAGCCAGTAATTACTCGCAGTGGTGACTGGAAAGGTTAGAGCTCCACACACTCACACAATCCAGTGTTTTATTGCACATACTCAGGATAGTTATGGAAAGTTACAGTTCATCTCGTCTCTAGTACATTTCCTGACCATCCAGCTCCTGTCAATCATGACGCCTCACCCCTTTTACTGCATCACATACCTAATTAAAAACACGGTCAGGAAAATGAACATGTCAACATATATCAGCGAACTGAGAACTGCCTAAAATGTTTGTCCAGTGTCCATCCACTAACATGGAGAAGGTGGGCTTTATGATCTGTACTGCAGCCAGCCACTCAGGGAGCCATCCAGATGTTTAGGCTTCAATTTTGGGGTGATGTCCATCTTTCTAAACACAAGCAAAGCCTCTCCTTCAGGAGCTTCTTAAGGCCGCTCTGTTATGGTCATCTCATCTTCTGCTTTCTTTCTGTAGGTATAACCTCAGTAACAAGAGCTGGATGACCCTTGACCCCTCTGTCCACACTGTCACGCCACGATATGGCCACTCACTGGCTCTTCATGAGGTACGTGGAGGTGGAAATGACATCTACTGTGAACCAGGATAGACACAAATACAGTATAACTTTATACTGTACATTGTCCTATTATTATACATGCAGCTGTGCCTCATCTCAGTGAAGTATGAGCAATGATGTGAAAAGAAGAGATGAAAAGTAAATTAAATGATTTAAGTAATTTCCACTTTCAGTGGTGTCTGTCTGTTGTCTGGATCTAATGTACTGTTTAGATCTCTAGGTTTTGATATGCTGCAGTGAAGTGTTGAAGCAGTTTCTGTTAGGAGCCGCTGATGGAATAATAAATTACAGAGAAAGACGCAGTCCTTCTGCTCTGTGGTTTGAGAGAAGCCAGTTTAACTGCACAGTGTTTGTAGCATGCACATTGCATCACCGTTTATGAGTGTGTCATGTGATTCAGTGTGGTTTTGGAAGGAAAGTCTGGAATCAGAACTTGATTCATGACATATTCATGTCCTTGTCAGAAAGTCAACCGAAAAAACAAACATTGAAGCTGGCGGCTGAGTTACAAGTGCTGCTTGCAGTATTTACCTCAAGGACCTGACCTGTGTCTCTGTCAACACTGTCTGCAGTTAATTGCACATGTAATAAAGTTAAACTGTCAGATCATCCTGAAGGATAACAGCTGCAGTATAAAGTAGGAAATATAAAAAGTTCATAAACGTGGTGCAGGTTAGTGCAAATATAAAATAGTGCATAGGCCAGCAAATGATGCTCTGCAGCGTCCTCGTCTCTAACATCACCACCAAAGACTCAAGCTCCACCCATGACAGAGCCAGTCAGACAGGTGTGGGGGTGTATTTCACCTGCTTAAGTCCAGCACCAGCTTCTTCGTCCTGCAGCTGTTAACTCTTTGAGTGCCAGCCGTGTTTTAAACAAAGTGTTGTGTTGCAGCGTTTTTGCGCATTTTGAGTCATATTTCAAGACCCACAGAATATTTTGTACTATGTCTCTGAAAACACTGAATAGCTCAAATGAAAGAGGAGACTCTTTATTTCATCAAGGAAAAAATGTTTGTTTTTACCTTGTTCCATTCTTGTTTTATCAGAGGTAGAGTAGAGGACACTTTCACCAAAATCACCATTTTTTGTCTAGAATCCGTCCATTTTGCTCTCTCATCACGATCGTCTCCTCTTCCTGCTTTTTTTTAACATTTTTTTTTAATTCATTTTATGCAAACTTAAAAACACTTTCACTTCCTGCTCTGATCTCCGTGGTGTATAGCGTCTCTTTATGCTTTGACTACACATCCCAGAAGCCCCAAAATTACTTACAGGCTGCGGGAGAGTGCGCTTGGTGACCCGCTGCCGAGCAGCAGGTGTTTTATTTCATGCCACTCAATGTCATCCCTGTACTCAGTGTCAGGCTCCTCATATCAAGAGGTATCATTCTGTCTGATCTCCACACCTTATGTGGGGAAAAACAAAAGACAAAAGTGTTTTTTAAAATATTACGTGTGTGTCTGTATGATCTAATCCTGATCTAATCGTGCTCCACTGGTTTATTTACTTTCTTTGTCTCAGGGGAAGATCTACATGTACGGAGGGAAGATTGACTCCACAGGGAATGTGTCCAGCCAGCTGTGGGTTTTCCACATCCAGAACCAGACCTGGGTTCTCCTGAGCCCCCGGGCCAAGGAGCAGTATGCCGTGGTGGGACACTCAGCCCACATTGTGCCTCCGGTCCAGGAGGGCGACAGCCCCATCATGCTGGTCATGTTTGGACACTGTCCCCTGTATGGATACATCAGCCGTGTGCAGGAGTACAACGTCGGTAAGTTGAGAAGCTTAGCAATGGATGCGACCTTTAGCTGCTCCCTCACTAATGACTTGGCCTGGGTGTTAAAATTGGCTACCAAGATGAAGTTAATGAGTTTTGGACTGCGTGGTGTGTCCCTCTAATCCACCAACAGTGTTGGCAGGCAACCAAACCTAATTAAGAGGTCTCAGTGTCTTCAAAAAGCCAGTCTGAGAAAATGGGACGAATGAACCTTCTGCTGTGTCCTACTTGCCCACAAAGGAAAGTGATTTGGTTACAGTCATTACCTGATTGATGATTACAACCTGATTGCAGTCTGATGCTACTTTTGTACTTGTATGAAATTTAGAATCAATACTGCAACATGTATGCTATCTCTCTCTCACTAATAAAGTATTGTAAATTGTGAATTGAGTAATAATTGCTTCTGCTACATCCCTGTTGGGCCCAAGAACTCAATCCTCCACAGAGACCTTTCTGTAGTTTCCCCTCACAGTGTTTTCATTATGTTATGAAGCTAGTAGTTCTGTTTCTCAGTGACAGTTTTTGTGTCCCTCCAGCCAAGAACACATGGAGCATGGTGTCTACGGACGGAGCCCTGGTCCAGGGTGGTTACGGCCACAGCAGTGTGTTTGACCCCAGCACCAGAGCCATCTACATACACGGAGGCTACAAGGCCTTCAGTGCCAACAAGTACGGGCTGGCTGGAGACCTGTATAAGTTCGATGTGGACAAGAGGAAGTGGTGAGGCCTTCTCTTTGGATGTGTAAATATGTAGCTGTGTGATCATGTAGAAACCTGCGTCAGGTTGACATGCTACAGCGGCATGTGGGGGTTGCCATGATACTTTCAGCAACCTGAAAGGAAAAAAACTGAATAAAGTGTGTGACGACCATCATGTGTGTTTGCAGGACTATTCTGAGAGACAGCGGCTTCTTCCGTTACCTCCACACAGCGGTGATAGTGAGCGGGACGATGCTGGTGTTTGGGGGAAACACACACAACGACACGTCAATGAGCCACGGAGCCAAATGCTTCTCCTCTGACTTCCTGGCCTACAGTCTGGGTCAGTAACGCACACACACCACAGACACTCCTGTAGTCTTCTTGTCTTAGCTTTACCGTGGGATTTTTGGTTTCTCCTGCATCGAGCTGTTTTGCATTCATGCAGTCGCACAGACTCACACCTGGGAGCTGCTCAGTACAACCGCAGTGTTTTGTTGTCGGATACTGAGCGGCTCTGCTGGAGCGAGAGAAGGTCAAATGTCACCACTTGATGTACACAGGAGGTAAACCACAGCCGCTTTTCTTGCATAATGCTCAGAATAAGGTGGTCTTAAATCTTCCAGCAGTGGTGTGATTTGGTGTGTTTGTGCTAATATAGGTAATATCTGCAGGCAGAATGCACCAGTGTATGACATGACTTCCCTGGATAGAGGAAGTGAATCTTTGGATTGTTCATGGCTTATATATACAGCATGTGCATATTAATGTAGTTCTGTGCAGGAATGGTTAGTAGGCCTCGTTGAATCTAATTCACTGGACTGCAGTTTTGATCTTTGATCACTCTTGTACTGTTCTCTTTGTAATTAATCAACATATTGCACCCTCAGCAGAGAGAGGACTGCTCCCTCCTGGTTGTATGCAATAAAAGCAGCATGTAGGATAGAAAGTAAAAATTCTTTGTTGCTTAAATATGACAATCAAAAGGTGATCGGTGCGTCCTTATTTTACTTTCTAGATATAAGTTATCTGATATGTCCTACTAGAAGTTAGCACAGCTTTGTCAGAGACATGCTCATCTTGTCAGCTGCCTGCAAATGTTGTAAATTGAGTCGGCCTTCTTCCACTGCTGCCATGAGCTGCTCCTTAATGAGCGGCTTCAGTGTGTCTGGATGGGAGGGAGGCTTCCCTGCAGGCTACAGAGCGGCCCCCAGGACATTCTGGTTTTTCTGTCATTACGAAAGGTGATTGACAGGCAGACCCTCCCGTCCCCTGTGCAACCAGCTTTTTGTGGGACAGAAACTTTCATCCACAACAAATGTCCCCTAATTCTTGTTTTGTTCAGCTCACTGGAGTGGTGTGAGGAACAGATGACGGCAACAGCAACATGTTCACTTAATTCTTAGCCTGGTGTCTCATTTAAAAATTCACCACATGCCCTTACTTGATTGGCATAATGAGACTAACTCGTCTCACGGCGGTCACCGCGGGAAACAAATTGTTTTTCGTGATTTCCCCAGACTATTCACATTTGAGGAAAACTTAAGAAATTAAAAACATCAAGTATTGCTGTTTTCCCTCCCTCAGCTCTCTCTGTATGATTTTTGTTATTGGACAGAAAAGACTAGTAGACTGTTTCCCTCACCCCCTCCAGCTGCAGGGTCAGTGTCAGCAGCAGCAGCTCTATAATTGTCTGGTAATTACAGTCGGGATGGGCTGTGCGTCGAGGACTAATCGCCCCCTCCTTAACCAGCTGAACTCAATTAGAGTGTAGAATTTAAGGGCCGTCCGCTGTCCTGACATTGGTAGATGGTGTCATAATAAATCCCCACTCTGAGGGGTGATGCAGCACTCCTGCAGTACCAGTATATGACCCCAGAGGGCAGTGTCTACTCTTGAATGTGGGGCTCTCTCTCCATCCCGCTCTCCTCCTGGGACACCATGATGACTTGCACTGCATTGTACTGACTGAAGCTTGTGTACTGCAGTCATTGTTCTTTCAGCCTCACATGCCAGGTCTTTTTGTTGGTGCTCATAGTAGGTGCACACTGTCATATGATCCATTTAAAGTCACCCTAAAGGAATTCATCACCGTATTCATTTCTTTACCCAGTAAGCACTGACATGATGATTTTGAGGTCGAGACATCTCAGGATTTGGGTTAAAACTGAGTGAAATCTTGTCAAATTAAAGTCTTTCAATTCCAAAAACTACTGCGCTACAACTCAAACATGTGATTTCATAAAGTAGAGAGTATGGAACTGCTCTATAGTCAATGTCAACAGAAAATATCATTTGGGTTTAAAAAATATCTCTTATTCCACACGTTTGATGCTTACTTCTCTGGTCTCTGGCTTTGAGAGAGCAACTCATGTTCACATTGATTGAACTTACTATGGACACATATTAGAATTGTTAATTTAGGTGTTGTTCTCATTTAAAAGAATATTTCAATCCCAAAATGACCATTTCTAAATCAGTTACTCACCAACTGTTACCTTGAATTCTAGAAGGACATTTTTCTTGCTTGCTTCCACAATGAACAGAGAATCCATAAAAGGAGACAAGTCTTGATTTATTTGCCTTTTATTTTATTCCTCCTGTAGATTTCCCCAGATAAAAGACACATTTAAAAACAGAAACAAAATATATCAAACCATCTGTTTTTGAAACTCTCACACAACTCCTGCAGTGTAATCGAAGTGTCATTTATCCAGTCATATGCTCACTACTTCCCAAACGCATGTATCTTTGCTAAAAATCTACAATCTTGCACATGGATAAAAAGAGTTGCATGGTAGTGTGTGTAGCTTTCCTGCGTGATGCTGTTTTTGCAAAAGTGCATTAAATTTAAATGTGTTTGGGAAGTAGTGAGCTAGATAAATGAGACTTGGATTTTACTGTGTGAGTCGTGAGAGTTTTGCTGTTGTTAAACAAAACTGCGTTTTACTTAAATTCATTAAAGATTTACTCCTTTCTTGGATTCTTTGCTCAGTTTTTTAAGGCTTTAATCTTTGAAGGGTCACAAGACAAAACAGTTGGGAAGCGCCGGTCTAAACATGCTGTAACCTGTACGTCTGTATGCTGCAGTTTACCTCCTGTTAGGCCTATCAGTATCAGGAGTGGCATTCAATAGTATTTTATCAAGTCTCAAGCAATGCAGAAATGTGCTTATCAGATCTATGTCCTTTCAAACCCCTCATTTTATTAAATTTTAACATTTCAACTGTCTAAACATTTATAGTAGATGTGTTGTCACTGTTGGCTGAGAAGACAGGAACTACAGATTTTAATGATTACCTAATCAATGTTCACAACCTGTAGCTACATGTAGCTACAAGCTGAGGCACAGCAGAGGAGCTCAATCTTACTTTTCACAAGCTGCTTTCTCTAAATACTGCAGGTCCTAGTGCAGAAACAATCAGTCCACGAACTTGAAATATTGGTATAATGCTTATTATACCAATATTTCATGTTTAACTAGGAGATTATCTGAAGATTGATGTGATGCACTCAGCTGGGTTATATGTCCTGCTGACTGAAACATCTTCTGATGAGCACACAGACCTGCTTGAGAGCACCAACAGCATTTAGTCGTTAATTACCAACACCATTAGATGTGTGTCATTTCGACCAGCGAAAATCACTTTTGAATGTACAGTATATGCATTACATACAAGACACAAAGCTGAAGGGACACCATTGAGAGAGAATAGCAGGCACAGCCATGGACATGGCTGCACCTCCTTGTGAACTAATCGTCTAAGAGTCAAACCACAGTGTGGTCTCCAGGTTCTGATACTGGCATGGTTGCCTTTATCTAATCAGATGTCAAATTAAAAATAGAAAAATACTGTAGAAAAGTGAACCTCTGTGAACTGGTAACATGAGCCCCTTAGTTGCATTTAGTCACCTCATGTTACAATGTGTATTTATTTTATCATGCCAAAAACACACATGTCCACCCCTGGCTGCTTTTTCCCTGCATGACTGTTTCTCTTGTAGCCCTCGGTGTGTCGGTCAAGGACACTTTGCTGCTGACTCACTCATTGATTGACACAAGGTTATGTGCTGTTAAAGGTCTCGCTTACAACTCATAGCAGTTCTGCTGAATGTTTATGTGGGAGCAGGTCAACACAGATTGACCTCTATGTCGTCTTTTCATTCCAGCGTGCGATGAGTGGACGGTTCTGCCTCGACCGGACCTCTACCATGATGTCAATCGCTTCGGACACTCAGCAGTCTTCAGTGACAGGTAATCATTAATGCAGCGCTTTGCTGAAATCACAGCCTGCAGAGTGCTGCGCAGAAAACAAAATAAGGCAAATAACTCTGTAGAGTTCAGAGATTTTGACAAAGTAGAGCTGTAGATGTGGAGGTTCATGGAGGCCCAGCAATCTTTCTTTCTTTGAATCTGTCTCTAATATATTGGAAATTTACCACAGCAGGTAGAGCGAGTTAAGGGAAGGCATGCATGTAAACATGTTGTCAGATGTTCAGTCATAACCTAATTTATCTCAGTAACCTCCTTTCTGAAGTGCATGTAAACCAAGGTGACAGGTTTTATTTCCACCAGGGCCCACTCATATTTAATTATGCACTGGTGGTATTTAAAGACATAGCCAAATTGAATATGGGGCACAAACAAACATGTTCAGTACGTGTCTGCCTCTGATGTAATTATGAGCTGGAACAGTTTAACATGATAGGACTTCTCAGCTTTTCTTAAGGGGAATTATAGTTTTCTTGATTATTTATTCATGATCTCATCTCTGTGTACTGGGGACATTCAGCAGAGGCCAGATCAGACATCTATTATTTGGTGGTTTAAGATCAAGGTGCTTAAGGTAAAGCTCATCACAGGTATCTGATGTTATGAAGTGTAAGTTCTACTGGCAGAAGAAACACAAGGTTGAGAACAGATTACAGAATGGTACTTTGACTGGTTTCATCTAGAAAAATGTTGATATTATTATGTAATATCGATCTGTTCACAAAAGAAATGCAGGAACAATGGTTGCTTGTGATTACTCATTTGACAAAGAAATGTCAGCCCAACATGCTGTAAACTGTAGAGAAAAAAGACAAACACTTAGAACCAGGCAGAGATGCTATAAATGAAAGAAAAATAAAACGCTGGAAAATAGCCTTTTGTGTATTCATACATGACATTTCATTATTAGTGTGCGGTATGAATAGATTGTGATGGGAGCGGTGCTGTGACTCGAAGGGATGACTCATCGGTAAGTATAATCCGCACTGCCAGCAGAGCAAGACTCAGCGATCCATATTAAATTATACATTCTGTTGTAGAGAACGCATCAAATATTAACATGAACCACCAGCCCTGTTTGAGTCAATCCTCACTGACAACTCCTGTTCCTCAGGAGCAATTAAGAGTTTGTTCATGCAGTCGCCCATTGATCCGATTCAGATTCAACACAGTCACTGACAGACTGACGTGAAGCTTTATTTGAACAGTTTTGTTTTGAGAGGAAAACCTTTCAAAGCACTTTTACAGTGAGACGTGACAACAAATGAAGTCTGGAGGAAATTGGTCACAATTATGATGCAAAAGTGTTCTTCTAACAGTTCTTCTGAAGTTTCTGTTGGAACGTTGAAGGGAAAAGAGTGAGGCCGCAAGAAAATGTGGAGGCTCACTTACTGGCAATGAATAATTCAAACAAACAGAGAGACATCACCTTCTCCAACACACATTCAAGTTTTCTTGCATTGGCCTCCACTTGGCTTTAGGACTTTTTTTTTTTTTTTCTTAGGATTTTTAAGGTTTTACATTTTTTTTTCCCCAGCTGCTAGAAATGTGTTATTGTTCTCTCCTAGCAGGTTGTGTCATAGTAACTCATTCAGACCCAGGACTTGGGACTCAGTAAGCCTGTGCATTAAAACTGTGGTCCTCAAACTTTTAGTCATTATTCACTTTACTTTTATTATTTAATGAGAGATGAGGACAGAAATCAGACGTTTCCTTTTTATTGAAACACAATGTATTAATAATAATAACGATGATTAATTGACCAGTTGTCAGCTATTGGTTTGGATTATTTTATGATTCCAGCTTGTTAAAGTGATAGTTCAGAATTTTGGACATAGGGTCTCATTTCCAAGTGAGCCAGAGTGTTGGAGACGTGTTTTCAAAAAATTTCATTCAGTCCTTCTAGTTGCAGAGTTCACTGGTGCTAGACTAACACAAGTCAATGGTTCTAGTTTAACCTGTCATTAAAAACAGTCTAACCCACTCCACAGAGCACCTGAGACAAATCAGTTATAACACCAGACTATCGATGTAAATGTCTGTGTTGATAGAATAATTTTAGACATTAAACTAACCTTGCATTTTGAAGGCAGCAGCGGCGTACTATACTTCCTGGTAGTAAGTTTGACAGTGGTGGACTGATATCACCTCACAGCTAGGTTAGTGGATCTATAATAGTTTGTTTACATGCAGCTGTCATTGATAGACAACGTAGAGTTCACAAAGAAGCCTGTTCTGAAGACCAGTTTTAGCCACGTTTGGAGGACTTTCTGATGGCTTTGAAGACGATGATGAGCAATTTTTCTCCAATGAACCGAACCTGGACGAGCTGGTATATACAGACGAAGCGCAGAGAGAGATGGATGCGAAAAGGGAAGAAGGAGAGAGAGCATCTGCAGAGACAGTGTCCACTGGAGCTGCAGAAAACCAGGACAGAAGAACCAGAGACTGGTGGTGCCAGTGAGGAAAATGTCCACAAATGCAGATGGAGGAGGAATGCTTTTGCTGCAGGGAGTGGGACTTGGTTATCCCACAGGTGCAAGAGCTGGAGCTAGACGCTACCACCGCTGCCGTGGAGAAACTAGTCCCCCAAAATGCGATGATGCATGCGATGCAAGTTTAATTTTATTTCAAACATTATTTTATCAACACAGACATTTACATCGATAGTCTGGTGTTATAACTGATTTGCCTCAGGTGCACTGTGGAGTGGGTAAAACTGTTTTTATTGGCAGACTAAACTAGAACCATTGACTTGCGTTAGTCTAGCACCAGTGAACTCTGCAACTAGAAGGACTGAATGAAATTTGTTGAAAACTGTCTCCACATGTCTGCTCACTTGGAAATGAGGCCCTATGTCTGTGAACTATCACTTTAAATGTGAATATTTTCTGGTTTCTTTGCTCCTCTGTGACAGTGAGCTAAATATTGTTGAGGTATCTTGGCTGTTTTGGGAAAGGATTGACTTTTTTCATCAATCTTGTTGCAACTGGTTGACCAAGAAACTACAACAACAGATTGATCTGCAATGAAAACGGTCACTAGTTGCAGAGGGAATGAATAAGAGTCTCTAATCTATGGAAACGTATACATTAGGAGACCTGGCATTGTTGAGACGGTCGGTCTATTGATATCCTCCCCTTTGTTTCAGCATCCAGGACAGTCACACACACACACACACACACACACACAGTGCTAACTGTCTGAGAATCCTGTTGATGCATTATGAATAATGTGGGATCCTTGTTCTAAGGGATATTTGGGATAATGTGTCAACTCAACAAAAACAATGCTTTCAAAATGTGATTTGGACGTTGATTACCGTGACAACAATCAAAGTCTCGTAGCATTTGCATCAGCCTTAGATCTGCCTGTGCCTTGTCACTTAACTTAACAAAAACTTCCATTGTGTCGGACGTCCTTCACTTCTCTGCTGTGACTTTCCTCTTTTAAATGAGAAAGAAAGGATGCGGCTCACTCATGTGGTCCCTCTGTACGACTCCCACATCCTCCTCCTGATCCGTGTGCTCAGCAGGACGTCCAGAGCGAACAGTTTGAAGTGTGCCCTCCATGATCCGAGGGGAGTTTTGATCAGACCACTGCAAATTACCCAGCCAGCCTGGCCAGCCGCTGCTACCAGCGCACGCACGCACGCACACACACACACACACACACACACACACACACACACACACACACACACACACACACACACACACACACTAATCCATGCAGCTGAACAGAGGCCAGTGGAGAGAGATGTTCAGAAATGCCCTGTACCTGGCAGCCAAACACACACTCATGCTCTGGCACACAGCAGGGGGTCTGTCAGGTCCACTTGCACAGGAAGAGAACACTTGTTGGGGATTTAGCAGACTTGTGGGCCAGGTTGAAGCCCAGAGAAAGGGAAGAGCAGTTGGCTCTAAGCTGCTCAGGCTCTCGTTGTGCACGAAAGTTTGAATCTGGGGAAGATTGCGGGGCATAAATCGGCTGCTCTTACTTCCTGAATCCCTTGCATCTTCTCACCCTGTAGCCCTCTAACACCTCTCCTCTGTTTGTCTCACAGTGCGATGTACGTGTTTGGCGGATTCAACAGCCTGCTGCTCAGCGACGTCCTCATGTATACCTCGCCCAGCTGCACTGCCTTCTCCAGCCTGGCATCCTGCAGCCAGGCCTGGCCAGGCATCCACTGTGTCTGGAACAGCACCATGGGGACCTGCCTGCCCTGGGAGAGCAACGCTATGGGAAGCGAACAGCAGCAGATACCAGCCTCCTGCAACACACGCTCATGTAGGTGACACCGCTGCTGCTTTGAAATCCTGCACTGGCTGGTGAAACTAATGCAGGATTATTTTAGATCCATTGCTGTGTTTTCTTGAATGTCTGCCGAACTCATCTGCATTCACAACACTGATGTCCGATGGCACGTGTGAACTGGCAGAAGCTGCTTGTTTGTTACAGACTGCCAACGCAGTCTTGCACATCAGAGGAGAAGAAAATGGCAAGAAATGTGTCACCAGGGTGTTTTTTTTGTGTGTGTTTGTGAGATTTTGAGATGTAGAAAATGTGGCATGCAGCTCAGTCCTGCTGTCACTGATTTCTGTGTGTGGTGTGATTATGTGCTGAAACTGGGCTGATCGACAAAAAATGTTGCGCTAATCAAACCAATCATTTATCAAGCCACAATGTCAAACTTTCACCAGCTGCATTTGAGAATGTGAATATGTGAGTGAATGGTTGACAGAAAGAAAGGCACTATATAATACAATCTATTCATTCACTGAGTGTCAGTCCTTTTATAAAACACAAATTGCCTTGTGCCAGTGTTTTTGAGTCATCTTTCATGACCCACAGAATATTTTGTACCATGACTTTGAAAACACTGAATGGCTGAAATGGGGGAAAAAAGAGACTTTTTATTTCATCATGGGGAAAACATTTGTTTGCATCTTCTTCCATTCTTGTTTTATCTGAAGTTCAGCAGAGGCTAGTTTCACTCTTCCACTTCCTGCTTCACTCTCTGTGGCTTATACTATCTCTTTCTCTCTATCTCTCTAACAGCAGATGAATCAATAATGAAAGTAGATTTTAGTAGGAATGGGTATTGTTATGGTTTTAACCGATGCGGATGCCAAACTGGTACTTTTGAAACAGTGCTGGTGCTTAAAAAGTGCCTGAATCTGTGCTGAAAGAATGGGAAATATACAAACTTTGTGCAAAAATGGTGCCTTTTTATTTTCAAGGCATTTTTTATTTTTCATGCAAGTTTAACAGAATATTAATTTAATTCAAATAATATAAATACACAGGGCTGCCTCTGATCAAATGTATCATAGGTACAAAATGACCATACAACAACATGCCGTTTCACCTGACAATCTTTATTAGCAATGTAAGTGTAGTTTGGCTGTGTGAGTCAAATAGAGGACAGGAAGACGTGATCGTCAGGAACAGCTCAGCCAGGTCTCTCCACTTCCTGCTGAGAGTCGTCGACTGCAATTTGTCACAAAAAATCTTCGGCTCCGTCCCCCAGATACTGGATCAGTCTCATTTTCTGATAGTGGTGTCTTTACATGGAAACTGCACCCTGCAGTAGCTTTCAGCTCCATCACCTCTGGTCTGGGGAAAGTTGTGTATTAGATATAAATTCACAACAGAATGAATGTCAACAGGCATCAAGCAAGACTTCTGGAAAGTGCACAGTTGGAGAAAAATTGTCATGAAATTGTACAGTGTTTATTTATTTTCAATTTTAAAGCTATTTATTGCTGATTTTCTCCCAAATGTTGCAGATGCTGACAGTGAAAGGTGTGACCAGTACACTGACTGCTACAGCTGCACAGCGAACACCAACGGCTGCCAGTGGTGTTCAGGCCAGTGTGTGTCTCTGGGCAGCAACTGCACCTCTGCCACGGTAACACATCCATCTCCAAGCATCTTTGTAATGCATTGAGTAGTAGTTCCTTATGGGTCCCTGCAGCCCAGCCCACCGGCCTTGACTAATGTATTCCATTTTGAAAAGCATACACAAATATTATTGTGACAAACCTCTCTTTCATTTCCTCCCAGGTGTCATATTTGACTAAGATTAGGTGAAGAGCCACTGAGACACATTCTTCCTAAATCACTGCTCATTTAGATGCAATAGGACAGTTTCCAGTCTCCACCGGCACTTTAATCTGCACTTGTCTCTAAAATATTTGATTAGTAAGGGTCAGTCTCTCTGACTGCAATTATTTGATAATCTAATACTTGTGATAACCTGCCTCTCTACTCAAAGAAAAAACATATTTAAACATAAAAGATTTTTTTTCATTTTAGCAAAAAAAAAAAAAAAACTTTTTTTTTTTTTCTGGTGATGTAACATTTCACTTTGTGTCATATGAAGTAATCCTTTATCAGGCTGTTTGTAGTTAGACCTCTGCTCTGTCATTTGTACAAATTATTTATTGTTATTTGTTGTGTAACTTCTTCTCTTAACTTCTGTGTTTCCTGAACCCAAAACCATGATATTTCCCTAAACCTAACCACATAATTTGATAGTTGTTGAGATGTTTCCTAGACCTAACCTAAGCTCTCTGATATAAAGACAGAATTCTGAAAGACTGGAACATGCAGAAATTAACATGTGTTGCTGGACATTTGGAGAACAAAATGAAAAATGAGGAATAACTTCACATCACCTTAGAACATCTGTATGGAGTTAGCATGTTCTGTCAGAGGTAGTGTTGGTTCTCTAGTTCTCTCTTGGCTCTCTCGGTTCTCTCTCTGGGTCTCTCTTGGTTCTCTCTGGTTCTTTCTTGGTTCTCTCTCTGGTTCTGGCTTGGTTCTCTCTTGGTTCTCTCTCAGTTCTCTTCGGTTCTCTCCCGGTTCTCGCTTAATTCTGTCTTGGTTCTCTCTCAGTTCTCTTTGGTTCTTTCTGGTTCTCCAGCTTCCTGCCACAGTCCAGAGACCGGGCTCTGGGTGTGGATGTCAGTGTGGATGGTTTCTGTCTCTATGTGTTGGTCCTGTGATCTGATCTGAACCCCACCTTCTCCCAGTGAAGCTGGGACCAGCTCCAGACCCATAAAGACCCTGGATACAGGATTTCTTACCATTTCTTACCTTCATTTTTTGTTTTAGAGCATCGTTGGTTGACACCTTTTATTTTATCTTTCTCCTCCCAGGGGGCCATAGGAGAGTTTGAAGTTTGCCCCAAGGATAACCCTTCATATGTGTGCAACAAGAAAACCAGCTGCAAGAGCTGCGCAGTGGACCAGAACTGCCAGTGGGAACCTCGCAACCAGGAGTGCATCTCACTGCCAGGTAACTGTGCTGGCGTCATCTCCAAAACTGGCATCTCATACTTTCATACTTAGACATGTACAGGCAATTAAGTGTTGTCAAATATTAATATATGGATAAAAGCTCCTCACCCAATAATTAATAATAAGCTTAGAAGCTTCATTCATAATGTTGACATTCAAATTTTAAATTAACATCAAATGCCTATTTAAATCAGTATTTCTGCACAGGTGCAGATAAAGATCAGGCTACTATTATTAATATTACTATGTAATATTAATATAATGTAATATTAATATACTGTTATATACTGAAAAATGAGTTTCCAGTGACAGCTGTGTAGGGTTGTTTCTGACCCATATGTGACTTTTCCAGAGCATTATAAAGTCAAAATGTACTGAAAAGTTCTCATGTTTTTGAATGAAATGAAATATTCTCCTTCAGTCTGTATTTGTTGGCAAATAAATCTGAATGGTCACCAGATGACATGAGAAAAGAAAAAAACATTTCTCATCAACAACATCTTTGTTATTTTCTTTTCAGATTTTTCTCTAATTTGTTAAAACAATTGAGAATACAGAAATCTGTTTAAGTGTTGGACTTGACAACTGGTCAGAGAGTAGACTGTTTGAAAAAGAGTTTGGATGATGATGAAAGAGGGTAAGTAAAAGAGGTAGATCTTAGAACACCCCATGGACATCCTGTTAACGCCCACCAGCCTGCAGCCTCTCTGCTACCAACTCTTCATCTGTTCTTTTTATTCCAGAAAACGTGTGCGGTGAAAGCTGGCATCTGGTAGGCAACTCCTGCCTGAAGTTCATTACGGCGAAGGACTCGTATGACAATGCCAAGTTGGCCTGCAGGAGCCACAACGCTGTCCTGGCCTCGCTGACCACACAGAAGAAGGTCGACTTTGTGCTGAAGGAGCTGCAGATCATGAGCGTGGTGGTAAGGAGGAGAAGGGGAGGCGTGTGGCTGTATATATTATTATAATTATTGATTAGACGAACTGTTAGAGGTCCATGTGTGCAGGTAGAATATGAAAAAAAGAGTCCAACATGATCCGACACAGCGATTCAAGAAAGAAAACTATAAACTGCATCAGTAAACCATCTTATTTACGGCGTTATCTCAAAACCTTGACCGTGGTGCACCTTTGCAGTTTTGGCACTGGATGTTTGTCTTTATCGGCAGGTGAGCTCTGCTTTGACTCTTTGTGTCTGTGCTTTTTGGACCAGTGAGCATGAAACAAATCCTCCCTTAACAGATTATTTCCTCTCCAGGGGTCGGACAATCTCTTACTCGCTCCATTAGAGCAAGTACGCAGAAATCTATCCCAACAATTGACGAACCATCTCAAGCTGCTGTTTATATCATCAGATGAGGGTCAGGTGGATGCGTGAATAACGGGGAGACTTGCAGTGTTAGCTTTAAGTGTTTAAGTAACACACAAGATACACAAGTCAAGAGGACAGAAGCAGCATGCACAGGGATCTACCCACTAATACTGGGTGCATTTCTCTCTGAACATATGCACGGGACGTTATAGCTTTTTGGTGATGTTTTAACCACAACTACCAACCACTATCTGGCACCACCTTCTTCCAAAATGAGATTATCTGCTTTTCCCATCTGAATTTCCCTGGTGTGTCCAAGTTTATATTATTAATGTGATATTTTACTCCCAGTTCCCTGGTTGCTGTCTTGTCTGTGGATCTATCTGGAAAGAGGCTCTGAAGCAGGATTATGTAAGATTTAGCTGTTATTAGGCTAGTGATGAATAATAGTATAGTGGGGTAGTGTTTGCGGAAGGAGGCCTGAAAGGGACGGGCCGTCTGTCTGTCTAAATATTTTGGTATTTGTCAACAGTTGAGAGCATTACATAATGTGTGAAAAGCTCTGTGAGAGTACAGCTCTAACGACACTGGATCTGCAGCCCTGCTTCACTTCCTGTGTCAGACCACCGCCATCCTTCCCTGAAGCCACCTACAATCGTACTTAAGTGCCTTGAAGCCAGCCCTTTGCATATGTAATGTTGAGGCTAAATAAGGCAAGAACATTTGAGTTGAAATCACACAGCGCCGCGAGAGATGAAGAGCGTCTTCCATCCATACTAATGAAATTGTGTAGATTTCCCCTGCTGGCCTCAATTCAATTCTGTTGGTCAGTTGCAGGTAATCTTGGTGCTTAAAGGCAGAGAAGGAGAAAAACCTAATTTATCGTGGGTTTTCAAAGTGTCCAATTCAACGATAAAATGCTGCACACACAGAAACATGCTTCACAAGTCTTCTTGCCACGTTATGTTGACAGTTTGTGCTGTTTAGCAGCTCCAACTATTTCCAGACAGGATCAATCAAAGCGAGAAATGCAATTAAATCCTGATGGAACAGTAATTCGACCCACGTTTGCGAGAGATGGAGCTTTCTTTGTTTACTACTACTGCTACAGCGTGGCCATTGATTAGAGATGGGATGGATAACAGAGCCTCCCTAGTGAAGTGAAGTAAAGCTGCTTTTATTGCTGCTCAGTCAGTGCAGAGGGGAATTTATGTCAGCACAGATGAAATACTGCAGACATCATTCTGTTTATGCTGCTTACAGAACAAAAAGCACAGCTATCAAAATCAGTTCTCAGCAATGATTTGTATGAAATGTCACAACTGTCAAAAACTTGACCTTGCAGTACAAGGCTACAGTGACGCCGTGGGTGGGGCTGAGGAAAATCAATGTGTCGTACTGGTGCTGGGAGGACATGTCGCCCTTCACCAACACCACCCTGCAGTGGCTGCCCGGCGAGCCCAGTGACGCCGGCTTCTGTGGCTACCTGGCTGAGCCGGCGTCCAGCGGACTGAAAGCACAGACCTGCATCAACCCGGTGAATGGCAGCCTGTGCGAACGGCCAGGTGGGTTCACCCAGACACACATTTTCTACATGCTTAATAGACCTAGATGGGATTGTATGGAGGTCATGCTGGCAGTCAATTTGAAATAATTCATTTTCAGCTTGTAGTTATCAGCTACTGCAGCTTGTAGATTACATGGCTCCTCATGGAAACTCACCTGGAATAGAGCTGTCTGTAGTATCTTGTCCATCTTTGTGGAAAATGGTCACTGAATTGCTGTAGTAACTGTAAATGTGACTGCTGGCAGCTGCAGTGTCGCTCTGTGGTGAACTGCGGACGATGAGTGAACAGTGCAAAGCAGGAGAAATATACTGAGGCACTTCATTAGATGACTTTTCTTAAACAAACGTCAGATGATCACAGTCAAACTGTCTGACCACTATCGCTGAGGATCAACACATTCCCTGCTCTTCAGATATGGCACCACTTTGTTGTTGGTGGTCCTGTAGAGTTCAGCACATAGATCACCACCAGAGGCTTTGACACCCACTCAGACATGCCTACTGGAAATATATGTGCTCATCATCCAAAGGGCTCAGGCTTTTCTTCTTGAAAATGCTCCCCAGCTAACCACAGTGCAAAGCAGTGCCGGATCCCGTGTGCCATGAGGACCACCTGCAGCGAGTGCACCAGCAGCAGCTCGGAGTGCATGTGGTGCAGCAACATGAAGCAGTGCGTCGACTCCAACGCCTACGTGGCCTCCTTCCCCTTCGGACAGTGCATGGAGTGGTACACCATGAACACGTGTCCACGTAAGACAGCTCACTGCTCAGTCCTCACAATGACACCGCTTGTCTTCTTTATTCAGAAAAACACACACAGATGTATACACAGACTCTGAATATTGAACCTCAGGATCATTTCCACTTATTTCATCATTAAATATAACACAAGTAATATATTTTTTCATGTCATTCAGTCTCTTTCAAAACAGTGTGTGGATTGGATTTAAAGTCCCTCAAAATATTCAAGTGAAGTGAAAAGAAATGATTTAAGGCTCGACACTTGACAGAGGAAAGACAATATTTCTTTCTTATTCTGGACATTGAGTATATCCAGTACATGTCTGTATTAGCAGTAGAGGTGTTTCTTTATCCTTTATCCTTTACATGATGAAAGGAGTTCATGGAGAGTGAAGACGATGTGATTAGACTGTTGATCCTTCTAAGACAGTTTTTGGAAAGAAAACATGCTGAGAACAGAATACTAGTTTTATTTATTATATTTATATTTATTATATATATATTTATTGACATTTCCAACTTTATTATCAACATGTCAGCATGAAAGACCAGTAAGGAGTTTTAGAGCATTGAGAAAATTATTGCTATGTTTTATTATTCTTATTATTATATCAGCTTGAAAAGGTATGTCAACACCAAAACTTCCTCCTCAAGATTGTTTTCTTATGCTTGCATTCATACTGAAAGCTTGACCTTATTTCCAACGTTTTACTTCATTCTCGAAATGTCTCATAATATCATAAAGAAAAAAAAATGTTGTTTTGCACTGTGGGGAATAACGTGTCAAGAAGTTGAAATGTCAGTTTGTTTGAATTATCAGACATTTATTCTCAACATTTGGTCTTTATTTTCAAAATCTTATAAATAGTTTTTAAGTGCAAAAAAAAAGTTTAGCTGAACACAAGTGTCTACATGGAAGCATATTTGCATGTAGAGGATTCAGTATTGAATAATAATATAGATAATAGAGGAATATTTACTTGGGTTTAAATGAAGCTTTTCTTTTCCATTCCTGTTTACCCTGAAGTTTGTCCCAAGTTACAGAAAACCTCCTGGGAAATAAGGGAGCAGTGAAATGAGGCGTTATTGCTCTTCTCTGCCGTGTTAACAAGTACATCTGCCGGCTTTTTTTATACTCTCTTCGACGTCTTGTCATCAGTTTTGCTTGCCTCGGTGATCTCATCATACCTCAGTGTAAGAACCTTTCTGCAGCATTTGCTTTTGCACCTCTTCAATCAAAACACATTGATTAGAAAAAAGAAAACATCTCTGCTTCTTATCCTGTTTATTCCAAACTAATTACCTCAGCTGCTGTAGAAAAACATTTTACAAAAACAAAATCCCTGACACATGAACTTGTCGCAGCACGCTCTTTAATCCTCTTGTTAAGTCGCCATGGCTACATGCATCCACCACCCTCCCAGACAGGGAGTCTGTCTGAAGTCCGCTCACGTTTGAGCTCCAGTTGCAGGTAATGTACTCAACCTTTGGAGCATACTGGATGTTGCAATCTTCATCTTCTTCACCAGACCCTAAAAGGCAACATTTCAAATAGCCGCAGCTCCCTGGAGCAGAGCATCTTTAAGTGCTTGTTTGTTTTTAACCTTCATTAAACCATGGCCCCTCCAGTAGATGAGATGGGGATTAATAATCTGGTTTAATAGTTAGATAATTTTGTCTCCGGCTGGTGCTTTGTTTTGTGTACGGCACAGCAGAGAACCATTTTCATTTATTTAACCTGGCAGGTCAATTAAATACAAATTGTTGCTTACAGCCATAGGCGGAGAAAACGCTAGAGGGCTGAGAGTTAGGAATTAAAATATAGTCACAGCATCAGAGATGAGCTGAATTAACAGTGGAGCTGAAGAGGAGCTGCGGGTGCTATTAGTTTAAACTTTTGAAGAGGCAGGAGGACCTTACTTACCAACACCAACAACAAACTGTCTCTTTCTCTTAATACAGTAGAATAGAGTCATTTTTAACCTTAAGTCACTCGCTGGTGTGGTAAAAGGAGTTTTCACAGTTCTGACTGACCTGTCTTGTTTTATGTGTGGTGCTGTAGCAGAGAACTGCTCTGGGTACAGGACCTGTGGACAGTGTCTGGACCAGCCGGGCTGTGGCTGGTGCACCGACCCCAGCAACACGGGCAAAGGGCAGTGCATCGAGGGCTCGTACCGCGGGCCCTTCCAGACCTCGGTCCCGGCCCCGTCCACCCTGCCCGGCCTGCCTGCCAGCCCACAGCCGGCCCTCAATGCCAGCATGTGCCCCAGCGAGGCCAGCTACAACTGGTCCTTCATCCACTGCCCAGGTAGAGAACAGTCAGCTTTCAGCTCAGTCTTGTTATCAAAGGTATCAGTCATTTTAGAAATATGTTTTCTATTAATGTAAGGTATAAATATTATTTCTGCAAATCTACACATCTGTTCACCTCTGTTGTTTCAGAGAGTCACTCCAACAGTGTTGCACATTCATAAAGATGGAGATCTGACAATTTAGAAACAAACTAGAAAAGCACTCAGAGAGCGCAGACCTCCGCTGTGGCAGAGGCGACTTTTTTTATTTAAAGTTACCCCGGCCGCCAAGGAGGTGATGTTTTCATCGAGGCTTGTTTGTTTGTTTGTTTGTTGGTTTGTCGGTTTGCAAAGTAACTCAAAAAGTTACGGATGGTTTTTGACGAAATTTTCAAGATTGGCCGGAAGTGGCCTAAATTAAAACTTATTCATTTTTGGTGGTGCAATCGAATCAGATCCGATCACCACCAAAAATTAATCAGTTGGGCCACTTCGGACCAACCCTGAAAATTTCGTCAAAATCCGTCCACAACTTTTTGAGTTATTTTGCGAACCATCAAACAAATAAACAAACCCCGGTGGAAACATAGCCTCCTTGGCGGAGGTAATAAAGGCTGAAGAGCTATGTAACTTGCACATTTAAGTCGTATAAATGCTTTAAGTCCAGTGTAATTGAAGGTGTAGCTGCTTTGAGTGTCATCAGGTCATTAGCTGCTAGCTGCAGCCTCAGTTCCACAAATCCACCTCTTTTCCTGTCGTTGGATTATTGTGGAACATTCTGTCATTCATTCATTCCTATGAAAGTTGCTCAGTGCCACATGAAGCCACCCTGATCATCCTCTGGGTTTGGGCCTCATTCACATTAACAGAGGAAGAAGTATAACTCTGTTAATGCTTTTAACAACTTTTAACACCTAATTATTTAAATGGGCTTTTCATTGTTCCTACTGGGATGTTGATTTGCCCTCGAGAAACGTTCTTTCGTTTTGCCTGCACTACTGTTGTAAGTACAGCTAAATGACAATAAAGTTGATTTGATTTGAAAAAGTACCGAAATGGGAAAAGCCTTGAAGGATGTGGAAGTTGTACCACTGTTTGGCAACAATGTAAAATTTGCTTTAATGGTGGCTCTTCAGTAATGATGTCTGCTGACTCACAGAGATCCTTTTACTTGTTCCTTATAATCTAAAACTCACAGAATTCGTGCGAGTGACCTGCAGTGGCTACTGTGACTTAAACATGAACACATCCTAAATAAAGCTGGCAGGCATAGAGAATATCAAAGTAATATTATTTGTCACAGGAGCACCTCACATGCACCAACAGACACTTCTCAGACTGCAAATTACTTTCTGTACTTTATAAATTAACATGCAAATGTTTGGGCCCGGGGCTGTATATTTATTTCAGTGATGTGCTTTGTTTACTCTCCGGCAGCTTGTCAGTGCAACGGTCACAGCCAGTGCGTCAACGAGAGCGTGTGTGAGAAATGTGAGGATCTGACAACCGGCCGCCACTGCGAGAGCTGCATCTCCGGCTTCTATGGAGATCCGACCAACGGGGGCAGCTGCCAGCGTGAGTATCCGAAGGCCGCTTCAGCCTCCGCCACTAAATCAAGCAGTCAGCCTGCACGTGCACAGCTTCATTTAACTTGTCAGTGTTTTACAGTTAAGTTTTGTCTGCCGTTTTCCTGATTCCTGGCTGTGCAGTAACGTGCTCCTGTGTGATATTAAAGATTTCCTCTGTGCAGCTAATGCTGACAGCCAGTCAATCAGACAACAAATCAATCATCTGTTCCTGCAGCAGCTTCATTTAGCTTTACTAGTAGATATAGTATCTATGCCCATGCTGCATGTTTTGGGACATTTGTTTTGGAATATATATTTCATTGGTTCATCAGTGACAGCTATAAATCCTGTGAGAATTATGCATGAGTTGTTTATGCTTCTTATTAGCGCCTCCTGTTTGCAGTTGTGCACCACCGTAGATATTAAAAGGCATCTTTAACTTGACAGCTCATCATGACGTGTGCTATGTGACCAAAAATGTGCACAATCAGTACCTTAAAAAGAAGATGATGAACTAGTATTAGTTTTACTTTTAGTTTTTGAGTAGTTTTATTCTTATAAAATCAATAATAAAGTCATGGTGTGGCTGTTTCTCTCCATTGTTACACAGATTTCTACATCATTTGCAGCCGTTTATACCAGGAGGCTCAGTGAATTTAAAAGATAATTAATTTACAGATTTAAGGCAAAGTACAGCAAACATGAACATTTATATAGGAACAGTGATGAAACTCCTCAAAATCACCAAACCTGATTTGACATTTGGCTTCAGTTAACAGACACAAAAACACCTCTTGGGGACATGGAAATCACTTTTGGACAGAACCTGTTCACCTTTATGTATCAAACAGATAATATGAAACTGAACTTCTGGACAGGGTCACCTCAGCATTTTTAAAATTTTTATCTCCATCTTGAGCGAGTCAGTTGACCCCTATGAGACCTTTAGGGTAGCCATTGTCTTAATTCGGTCAAACTATGGACAAAGGCAGAAAACCTTTCATTTCCCGCAGCAGGCCCACTAATACTGGCTAGTCATCCAGCAATGTGAGCTCTGTGTTGGCTGCCTGATGAAGCTCTTCTCCTGGCTGAAGGCATTAATAATAATCATATAGTTACTGATGGTCCTGCTTACTTAGTATTAAACTCGGCCTGTTTCATAACTAGCTCAAAGTTTCTTGTAACAACTCTAAATGTAAAAACTGGAGTTGCTTTACTCACTGATGTGCTTTATTTGTTGTTTACATGTTTCATGTCTTATGTTCAGCCTGCAAGTGTAACGGCCACGCCAGCATGTGCAACCCTAACAACGGCAAGTGCTTCTGCACCACTAAAGGCATCAAAGGAGATCGCTGCCACCTGTAAGTCTCACATTTCCTTTCCTCTGTCCTCTGAAGGTTTTAACCTCCTGGATCCCAAGCACTTTGGGGATGACACATTTGACTCACTGTGCCTTGTTTTTCACTGGAATGTATGGACCGTCTATGGAGACAGCACACTGTTCATGGCAGGAAATTGGGGAAACGACAGTGTCTGTCAAGACTTGATTCCTTCAAATATTTTTTTTTTAGTTCAGAACTTTTTTTAATGTGGGGAAAAAAACACAAATTCAAGGGGATGTTTTGAAAGTTAAAGTTACCCTGAAAGCAAACATGCTACCAGTTTTAGACTCAGTACCTTCCATGTCCTTTTTTTTTCTTTCACATACTATAATAGCAGCTGGTAATTAGTGCTTGCAGTACTAATCTTTGCCCTGGCCTTCATTACCATAGGGCTTTCCAAAGCCCATTAAAAACTGGAGATACTGTTTCACAAATGAGTGGTCATCAGTATGGAAGTCTGTGCAGACAGAAAATGTCTGTTAGTGATGTCTGTCAGCTTCACTAGGTCTTTCTTCTGTTTCCTTCTCACTGTGTCGTTGCTGCAGCTGACTGAAGGTCAACACTCCAGCTCTGTCTGTTATCTCCACTCTGTGTGAGATGCACAGATTTTCTTCCACTTGTTTTTTTTTTATCTGCAATTAAATCATCCTAATTTGCCTTTCTTTCTCTACGCCGTCTTCTTTCCTTCCCCTGTCTTTTCCCCTCATTTCCTCCCGTCTATTGTCCACCTTTCTCACTCTTTTTCAGGTGTGAAGTGGAGAATCGTTACCAAGGCAACCCCCTCAAAGGAACATGCTACTGTAAGTGGAATTCCAATTACGAGCTTCAGTAAAGGTGTGTGTGCTGGGGTCACATTAAGAAGCCACTGTGAGGCCTTTCTCCTCTCCGTTGTTCAGATAGAAGCCGAGACGGCTACATGAAATCAAAGCAGGTCTCAAGTAGTTCAATGTTTAAAGCCAGAGGAGAAGCGGCTTTCTTTTAAACAAGTCACAGGTGGAAAGACTGGAAAGTGAGGTGCAGATGAAGTGTACTTTTTGGAGAATGTAGTGGAGCCTCTTTCTCTTCTGTCTGCTGCGATGACAGTCATCTTTCCAGAGTGCTCCACGCTGCAGAGTGTCATTATTATCCTTATAAACGTGATTGGGTGCTGTAGAATATGATAATGCTGAAACTGTGGGATTTAACTTTGTGCTTTGTGGGCCTCAATTATTCCTCATTATTTTCTAATGTCAGAATATTCCTTTAGAGATCACAGGAGGAGCTATAAATAACGGTAGACCAGCTGTCAAACTAAATGGCTCTGCTCATGTTGTCCATAGCAGGCATCTTTGTTAGCGATGTGAATTACATGTTGTTTATGTTCAGATTGGTGTTGACACATCAGTTGATTGTCAGAAAATGAAGTTTTTGTCAGTTTGAAATCTTGGATTGTTAAAACTCTGCCAGTGTAAGGATCTGCTGCTTCTCTTTTTCTTTTTGCTTTTAATCTGTGTCATCACCATACACCGATCAATCATAACATCATGACCACCTGCCTAATACTGTGATGGGCCCGTTTTGCTGCTAGAACAGCCCTGACCTCTGACCCCTGAAGGTGCGCTGTGCTATCTGACTCCTTTCTATCTTCAGCAGCATTAACTTCTCTGTTTTGTTGGATCAGACCAGAATAGAATAGAATAAAATATTTTTTTACTTATCCCTCATTGGGGGAAATTCACCCACCACAGCAGCATAGACAACAGTATTAAAGACACAGTAAACAACAGCAATGACATAATAGAATAAGTAATAATAATAGAATAAATATTTACATTAGTATGTACAAAATGTAAAGGAAGAAATATTTTTAATTGCATGACCTGCAGTAGCTCACCAGGACCAGCCTTCACTCCCCACCTGCATCAGTGATCCTTGTCCTCTCATGACCCTGTCTCTGGTTCACCACTGGTCCTTCTTTGGACCACTTTTGATAGATCCTGACCCCAGTAGATCAGGAACAGCCCACCAGAGCTGCAGGTCTGGAGATGCTCTGTTTCAGTCCTCTAGACATCACTGTTTGCTTCTTGGTGTCAAACTCCTGAAAAATCCTCATGCTGGAACATTTTTTTTCTGCTTCTAACATCAACTCTGAAGACTAAATATTCATTTGATGCCTTAAATATCCCAGGAGCCATGATGAAGAGATGATCAGTGTTATTCACTTCACCTGGCAGTGGTCATGATGTTATACTAGAATGAGGTAAACTAGAGCTGCTCTCAATCGATCACTTGATCAGCTGAAAATGAATCTTAAAATATTTAGTTAATTTAATTGAATTGTTTATATGTTTTTTTTTCATAGTAAAAATCCCAAACATTCTTTGGCTCTGTCTTGGTTTGATGTGAGGATTCACTGATCAAACTATTCTCACTGGACACTGACACTCTCCCTCCTTTTTAGTCAGTTGTAAATTAAAGTCAATTGTAAATCTTTGGATTTTTGACAACTTTTAATGACTCTCCTCTGGGATTCTGATGTTTTACAGGATATGACAGACAGGTGGTTGGAAACCATCATTCAAAATGAGCTTCTGCTGCTTCATATATCCTCAGTGTAAAATACCAGCTTCCTTAAATAACATTAGTGCGTCATTCACCAACTAACAATGTTATTTATCATACATTTTACTACATGTTTTTCACAAGACTTTAATGATGTCACCTCTGGGATCCTGATATATTCTAGTACTACCCAAATAGTCGACAAAATCAGCCTAAATGTTCAGTATTGTTGTATATTGTGTGGAGCCTGTGACCATGCTCACTAGTCCCTCATATTTGCCTTCCCTCTATGAAGGAAGCATCAGCAGCCCTGAATGTCAAAGCGTCTCGGTCACAGGTGTTATTTTCCCACGTTGATTGAAACCTGTGTGAGAAGGGATCACAAAGGTTTTGGCTAACGGTAGCCAGTACGGCCAGTGAGTGTGACAGGAAATAATTTTTCCTGTGCACTGGTTGATTAAGTCCTGAAGAAAATGGAAAATGGATTTAAAAGTTTCCAGATCATGACCTTCAGCACAGACACACTCAAGTCTGCAGGTTCATCCAACAAAGCTTGGGAAAATAAAAAGAGTGTGTAATTTCTCGCCCCGAGCACTGTGTGAAAACATGCTTCTGTGTGACTTTCAGACCACACTAATGGAGCTCTCCTTCTTTCTCTAATCCCCACCACGCTCTGCCACACCCTCACCGTCGGCTCGATCGCTTCAAACAGACACGCTCCTCATCGACTACCAGTTCACCTTCAGCCTGTCGCAGGAGGACGACCGCTACTACACCGCCATCAACTTTGTGGCCACACCTGAGGAGGTATGTCTCTGACAGCGAACGCCCCGCCGTCACAGCAGCTGCCACTTTTATTGGGATTAAAGTTTGTGAAATCAGCAGCAGAGGATGGGGACGATGATTTTCTCTCACCTCGGTTGTTGTCACAACAACTAAGTTTCTTGTGCAGACAGTTCGTCCTTGCTTTTTGTCGGACAGACCCCAACATCACAAACACAATTCACAATTTCCTTTCATAGTAATCAGAAAAAAAAACCCACTCCCCCTGTTGGCACAACTATTGATGACAGAATATAAACAGTCACAGCAAAGTACTTAGCTGCATTATCTATATAGAAGTAAGTAGTGTCATAATATAGTTATATAGTGTCTTTTTTAAAGATATCATGCTCATTTCCACAGTCATACTTGTAATTTTGTGTTTCAACTAGGACATGGTTAATGTTCAAAAAACACTTTATTTTGCTTGTCTAAATGTTCCTGTATTCATCTTCTCAAACACTCTGTTTTAGCTCATGTCTCTTTGGAGCTTTGTCACGTGCATACTGTAGTTATACATACAAATATAAGCATGAGCCTGGAAATGGGTATTTCTCCTTTAGAGGAACCTCTGTCCTTGTTTCCTTATCGGAGTATAATTGTTTTGTAGAATAATAAAGACAGACTGTGGTGTAGTGGTTAGCACTGTCACCTCACAGCAAGAAGGTACCGGGTTTGATTCCCAGCCCGGGGCCTTTCTGTGTGGAGTTTGCATGTTCTCCACGTGTCTGTGTGGGTTCTCTCCAGGTACTCTGGCTTCCTCCCACCATCCAAAAACATGCATGGGGATTAGGTTAATTGGCTAATTTAAATTGTGAATATGCACCCCCGCGTCCCTGTGTGTGGATCATAAATGGTAGAAAATGGATGGATAACTATACATGTACAACAGCAGTGAAATGAATTAAATTTCAATAAAAGCAAGAGGCAGCCCCTAACACCTGGGACTGGGATTCAGGAACTGTCAGACCTCTGTATAAAAATGTAAAAATGTAATAATAAGGGGTAAGGGGAAGACATGTTCAAAAAATTAAACAAAACTATTTGCACATAGTAAAATAAATGGTAAAAGAGGGAAAATACTAATATTGGAAACTGTTTCAAACTGTTTTTGTTTTGTTTTAATAGTTTATTGTCCTTATGGCCTGGGGGAAGAAACCTTCACATTTGAAATACCCTCCTGAAAAAAAAAAAAACTCTGCTCTGTTGGCTTGTGACAAACCTATGTTGCACCTTTACAAAGGTAGTTGTTCAGCTGTGTGACGTACTCTGATGATCCTGCATGTGACGGAGGAAGAGGAGCCAGATCTGACTGATTTGTTGATCTACACAGCCCACAATACACTGACACTGGATCGTCTTATTTCATAGTTTTTGGGCTGGTAGGAACATGAAAAGGTGTAGCTGTACAGTAAAATAAATTATTATAATATTTGGATGAACTCTTGTATACAATATAGTGCAGGTGAGAAGTTATAAATACTCAGAAAATAATAATGAATAAAAGCCAAACAGAACAGGCTGCACTCACTCAGTTGTTTTATCAACCATAATGAAGAAATAGAGAAAATACTTAAATATTAAATATCCCACATGCTGTTCCCCCCCTGTGTTCACTCAAAGCAGGATGGGTGACTGTGACTCAGTGGATAGAGCAGGTTGTCCTTCAGGGGGACACTGAGCCCCTAGTCTCTCAGTGGGTGCTTTACAGCAGCCTAAGGAAGAGCTGCTTGAACTGCAGTGAATGAGGCGTGGTCCGCCCACTGTGATCAAGCCCCACCCCCACCGCCGCACAGCATTTGGTCATTGCCTCTACCAAGGAGAGGATTTTGACAAAATTTTCAGGGTTGGTTGGAAGTGGCCTAACTTAAAACTGATTCATTTTTGGTGGTGATCGGATCTGATTAAACGGCACCACCAAAAATTAATCAGTTTTAAGTTAGGCCACTTTGGGCCAATCCTGAAAATTTCGTCAAAAAACGTCCATAACTTTTTGAGTTATTTGTAAACCAACAAACAAACATCCGCCTTGGCAGAGGTCTGCGTGCTCTGAGTGCCTTTTTAGGTTAAAGTTAATTAAAATAGAAATCCAACAAAGCACAACCTGGAGTCTCTGGCAAAACAGTCACCGAGTGTGAAGTGGATCAGCTGAAAGGACAGATGTATTTAGTAGAAATGTGGGTGACTGAGGACCTGCTGCATGATGAGATGTTCAGCAGCTATTCAGTGAGCCAAGAGCCATGCTTCAATATTAGTCCAAACAACAACATTATGCATCTTTAATAAGAAACTGAGACAATATTTAGAGCCTCCTCCATCATTTGTCTCCACTAAAGCTATTTAAATGTTAATTAACAAATGGTGCCTTTCAGTCAGCAGGTAAATAGTCATCAGGTCTCAGTTTAGCTCTGTTTATCAGAGCTGATGCTGCTGTACAGCTGCACTTACACTGTTTTAATGCATATCATTTCCATCATTGACTGCTGTTCAAACATTTGTTTTGTTAATGCAGCCTTCATTAGCTGTGCAAATGTGCTCCAGTCTGCACCACAGTAGCTGTTTGTACAGCTGCGTGATGACACCAGTGATGATGAGGATGATGACTGCATGCTTTCTGTGTCTTCTCTCACTCCTCAGCCAAACCGGGACCTCGACATGTTCATAAACGCCTCGAAGAACTTCAACTTGAATATCACCTGGGCCACGAGCTTTACCGGTAGGTGTCAACAAAACAGTCAGGTGGTAACATTAAACTGTTTGCCATCAGTTGTTCACAGAGCTAAACCTTTAATCCAGCTCGTCATGTGAAGATTTGCTGCATCTACTTTGTTTTATATCACTGTTATTTGATCTTTAGATATTTATTGTTGGTCAGTGCGGTTTAAAAATGTCATGTTGGCCTCTTTTCACATTTTCTTGACTGATGTCTCTTTCCTCCTGTCTTTCAGCAGGCACACAGACTGGGGAGGAGATCCCCATCGTCTCTCGCAGCAACATTAAGGAGTTTAAGGACAGCTTCTCCAACGAGAACTTTGATTTCCGCAACAGCCCAAACATAACCTTCTTCGTCTACGTCAGCAACTTCACATGGCCCATTAAGATTCAAGTAATCTTTGCTTGCACTGCACAAACACACAACTAGTTTGCAATGACCATGGAATCATTTCACTTTGAGGTCCAGCTGCACTTCAACCAGTGCTAGTACGCTTCACTGAAATAAACACAACAATATCAGTATCTTGCTTAAATTATCATCAGTTCCCATCCAATATATATTGAACTGCACTAAGAGAAACACATTTATTAGTGCTGGCAAAATAATAAAAGTGAAAGTCATTTATGGCATTACTGCATCTTTGGATTTTTAATGAACCTCTACAAAATCTGACGCTGGCTGCCATTCAGATTGTCAGGGTTGTAGCTGCTTGTTATACATCAGCTGATAACTGCATCGTGTGAGTCTAGAAAACCTCAGGAATTCATTGGTGCCGACCCAGGAGGTGAAGTAAAGCTCCAAACTTTTGTTGTAAGATGCTGGAACCCATGAGTGTCTTCAGAGACACTTTATGATGATCACATGTAGTTTAGGGCAAGTCATAGTCAAGCATATTGAAAAATCTTCTTAAGGCTAAATGTAGTGCCTGGCCACAGGTAACTGTGACTCATTCAGCTGTGACACCTGAGGATCAGCAGTGACTGATGTGTTGCTTCAGGGGCAGGAAGCTGACTGCTTCCATGTCACTGAGGCTGGAAAGAAGTGGGAGGCGTTGTGCTTTGACAACACCAGAAAGCAGACATGTCAGCAATGACTGGAGTGAAATGAAATGTTCCAGACGAAGGAGAGCTGAAATGACTCTCCATTAGAGGAAAAGAGAGTGAAATGTGAGAGAATGCTCTTTTTATTGCAGTACGTATTCGTAGTTTTAAACTATTATCATGGATGTGTCACATTATTTGGGACACTAATATGGAGAGCAGCTTTTAAGCAGAGTCCTGTTGCTTCTCCCAGTAATACACATCAACTTTTCAAGAGCAGTGAATATGATCGAAACGTGATTTACTCAAGTAGACCAAGCTGTCCTGAATATTCAGCTGCTGCTGTGGTAATTATGCTGCGACTGTATTTGAATAGGAGCATCTACAGTCTACCTGTGCACAGATAGTGTCTACGCCATATGCGTCTTGTGCAACCAAACGAATGAACAAACACACAAATTAAAGTTCAGTGAAAGTGACACTGCATTTTTCTGACTGACAAGCCTCTTCTGTGCTCTATAATCTAAAAATGAGGCAGAATGGAGCTGCTGGCAGTCACCAGTACAAAGTGGTCAGTGGGGGTGATTCATTCAGTGTGCACCAGTTTTTCTCTGCAGTGTTGATGTGGCTCCTTGACTGTACTAGTGAATAGAAGCTCTGTTAGCTGGTGTGTGAAAGCAGCCGAGCTTCGGTCTGGTTAACCGCTGATGCGGAGAAGACGGCTCTTTTCCCAGCATGTGGCGGTGGCAGAGTCAAGCCAACGGGATGTTGGTGTTTAATGACTGTAATTGCTTTATTTGGAAAGCGACTCAGCAAACATCACAGTGTGAATGAACGGATCTTTTTACTGTTCGTACACCAGCTATTCAGTGTTGTGTGGACTCTATCTTGGTCACGGAAGATATTCGTTTCTGATTGGTTAGCAGTTGTCCGTAACAATCATACAGCTGTACACCTCTGTGTACTTTTCTCAGTATCCAGTATTCTAAGTTCAGTTGATAATTTATCACGTACACCTAGCCAAGTTCCCGTCAACAAACATCTAGATCACCACATCTAGATAATCCAATCACCTCTGCACCTCTACGGCAGCAGAGATTTCTCCTGGTCTGGGAGTTTTTTTTTTTCTTCAAACTTTAAACCTGTTACACAGTTTTCACTTCATGATAGTTAATTGTAATATTTAGATCATCTGAAAATGCGTTTTTCAGTGTTCGGTTGTCTCCAGCTCCACCCTCTCGAGGGTGACGGCTGCTCCCCGCCACTCTTTAAAGCATCACTGTCAGTGCTTCAGAGGTGGAGTAGAATATAAAATACCTTGTTAGCATTGTTTACATGTGTATCTGTTACTGTTCCATGACTATTTAAATCATACATGTACAGATGGTTGCTTCCTGGGTGTTGATAAAGGATGTGAAGTGTAACCCAGTGAATGAGTGCACTGGCAGGTCTGGCTAGAGCTTGGTTTTGGAGTGTTAGGCGCTCTGGACCCTGGGTTGTGTGCTGATGTCCACCTGTTTGCTTCCCGATCACTTCTTGGAGTGATTTTGACTGTTCGTCCTGTTGAAGGCTCCTTCTCATCCTGCCCTCCTCCTGCCTCCATCCTCCATGTCCTGCCTTGTGAGGCTTTTCACTTCTCTCAGCTTCAGAGCTCCAGCTGCTGCCAGCCTCTCAGGAGCTCTCCAGTGCAGAACAAGAGAGCCGAGCCGAGCCGAGCTGGGAGAGAGCCCTCCCCCTCTCAGCCCCCTGGTCCACCTCACCTTCTGTCTTGCTGGGTGGGATGACAGAGAAGATCAACCCTTGTCCTTGAAACTAACGTGCGCAGGTCTGCTAGTCATTTTTTCTTCCTTGCACTCATGGAGCTTTACCTTCATCAGCGAGGTAACATTTTCCTTTTCTTTTTTTCCCCTCATTCTTTTTCTGCCTCTGCTCCTCGTCTGCAAATCACTTCTTCTTAATGATAAGTCCTCGTTTTTTTTCTTTTGTTGCCTCGTCCTTACTCTCCTTGGCTTGTGTGTGTGTGTGTGTGTGTGTGTGTGTGTGTGAGATCGTAGGCGGTTGGTACTCCAGCGTTGGCAGCATTGGAAAGCGATTCATAAACAGCAGCCGAAAAAGAGCAAGGGCAAAGTGGAATGTTAAGTTGAAACACATGCTGCATTCAGAGTGGGCTGTATGCAGGTTAAGCTCTCTCTCTCTCTCTCTCTCTCTCTCTCTCTCTCTCTCTCTCTCTTTCTCTCTTTCTCCCAGATTTAGTGTGCAGCTTGCTCCCTCTCTCTCTCCGGCACACCCTCTCAAGGTTGCTCCTGTTTGCTTCACGTGGTCAGAAGTAGCATGCATGCCATTTGAGAGAGCGTTTGCTTTTTGTTCATTTGCATTTGACTCCCACTTGTTGCACTCACCACCCCATTGCATGAAATTTGCAGCAAACCCCCCAAACTGCACACTTTTCAGCCCCATCAAAGCATTTGATGAAGAGTTGAGTCCTTTACAATGGTCACAGTGAGTTCAGTGATGGCTTCATTAGCATGGAGCGGTGTGGATCATCAAAGCGCTGCGATTAGTCAGCAAGGAGTTCTCCCACCCCTCTCTTTTCCTTTTTTCCTTCCTCTCCTGATGAAGAATGGATCTGAATTTAATGATGTTTGTAATGAAACGCAAATCCCAGACTAATTACATTAAAGAGCTGTGATCTCCTGTTCGGTGCCTTAGTGAACATGTCATGATATGGTAGAGATTAGAACAGCCTTCACTTTAATACCCCGCTGTGGATCAGCAGCAGCTGCAGCTATCAGCTGGCTGGGCCGCTCTGTGGATCCATGTGGACTAGTGGAGTGTTTATCTGGGCCACGCATGGCTGCCTGATGGGTGAGACTTGATACTGTTCACACCAAGAGGCCACGAAACACACTGAGCGGCAGTGGTGATACAGCCTAAAAACAGCCAGCTACTTATTATTTAATAATAATAGTGATAATGTATAATAATTATATTATATTAATAATATTGTGTATGATTATAATTATTATTATAATAATGATTTGGTTTATTCCCCCAGTATACATCATGAAGGTGAGTTCATAGTGTCTGGTCTTCTTCAATACAGCAGGATGTCCATTTAGTAAATTATGGCTCCATTTAGAGTCAAACAGGCCATAAAGCAGAGGATGATTCAGGCTGACAGGTCACTGTCAGTGTTGTCTGCTCAGGGAGATGGTGAGTCATCTTAGAGCTTCTTTCACAGTGTGTTTTCACTTCATCAAAATTAATTGAATTTTTTTTTGGTCACCATAAAAAATTGTACTCAGCCTGTGGTTGTGCTTATCTTCACCATGTATGGCACACCTGCAAAAACGATGAAAAAATGAATTGGACACGTCAACATTTTTACCTGATAGTGACACTAGATGGAAAGGGTTTGAAAGACCTCCTGTGGGGCCACAGTAGGAATACATGCAGCAGCCGGTGATGATTGTGACTAATAGTGAACCAACCAGGACTCATGAATGTCTGTTCAAATTTTAGGGAATCCATCCACTAGTTATTGAGACAGTTCAGTCAGGACCAGAAATACAGAATATTCACTCGTTCATTCATTTGTCATTTATTTTGAATATGGAGTCAATAAAATAATATAAAAAGAATCCTCGCAACTAGACATTTTCTTGTCAACATATTTGAAAAGGAGTGGAAGTAAAATCTTATTGATTCTCTCTCTTTTTCCAGTTAATTAATAACAAACTGTCCATGCATGCTATTGTGTTGCTTTTCTTGCACTCTTACAAACATAAAAGCTAATTATGTAAAATATGTTCATGTTTTAGAGAGAAATATACAGACATTTTTAATACCATCACTAATTTATACATAATATCACCTCAATTCCCTTCATCATAGTATCTTGTGAAAATCATGTCCTTGTACATTTTTTTTTTTTTTGAACTTGTTTGTGCCTGGGCTTTTCGTCATTTCCTCACTTAAGCTGTTCCATACTCTACATTCACCCCAATAGTTAATGCACTGAAGCTTTTCATATTTGTTCATCTACTCAGTGTTTTAAAGTTCTGTTCACCCCTTACATTGTAACCCCTTTCACGGTTGTAAAAGTTGATATTATTTCTGTTTGATAAGAAACTTTATCGAAGAATTTTCATAATCTTGACTGTAAAAATAATTGATTAGTGCGCTCCTTATATGTATTGTTTAGTATATAGTTTCCCCAAACCTCAGCACAGTACATAAGGTATTTCAGGGCTAGAGAAGATTATTATTATTATTATTATTATTATTATTATTGTTAGAAGTAGATGAGATAGAAAGGCTCTTTGTGTTCACTCTCGTCACCCTCACCTCTACCGTCCTGTAACACTGAGCCTTCTGGCATCTCAAACACACTGATTTCATGCTGCCCTTTCCCTTTTTGAGGAACCTGTTGAGTAGCTGATAACAACACTTTACCTCAAAACTCCTGCGCTGTGGTTCAAGCGGCTGTCAGAAGCCATTAAGGCAGACTATGTGGCGGCCCTGATACCACCCTGCAGGCTGACGGGCCCCGCTGACAGATCCTTTGTGGGCCCCTGAAGATTCACCCTCTGCTGGGCACATAACGACAGCGTCACCCAGACCTCCTGGTGACTCGGCTCCGCTCACCACTGGCACTTGAGATTAGCCACTACAATAATGTTAATAAGTCATGAGTTGATGACATAACTCTGAGTGTCGTCAGGAGAGCTGTGTGGTTGGAGATCCTTCCAGCTCAGAGGAGCAGAGGCTTTGTTAGCATCAGCAGGCCGTGGTAACTCAAAGCTTCACTCTTAAAAGGTTCCCTGCTGCTCACAGTTTCACTCCATCTCTGGAAGTTTTTGTCATTAATCCTTTCATTCTTACCTCCTATTTGCATTCATGAGCACAGAAATATTCCTCTCTGAACCATTTCCTTTACAATGAAAGTGCCCATTTGGTTTCTAAGAAACTGAATTACAAAAGACTTTTGAAGATATTTTCATCCTGATAGCTTGGAGCCATTGCTTGAGTGTATTTTGTACTGTAATGTCCCTCATATTTGCTGTGATAACAGTTATAACATGATTAATTAGTAGTTCAAGTCTTACCAAAATTGCAAAAAATGCATTTCACTTGATGCTTCCAGCCTTGAAAGTATGAGGATTTTCTGCTACTCTCTGCTTCACATCACTATAAATTGGATATATTTGAATAAATGTTAGTTGGACAACATTTAATTTCAGGCTAATCTGATGTTTTTAAACTTTTGTATTTAAACCAGGAGAGCCTCATTAAAGATTTAAAAAAAGAAAGGCAGCAAAAATAATGAGTCAAACGCCATGGGTCAAACGAGATAAACTATGCCATAAAATCTGAATTAAACAGAAATGGGATTAAAAAATTGTGAATAACATTTCCAACACCCATGACTTCATCCTAAAACAAATCTAAATGGCACCTTTAAAACAACCCAAGAGCATAAAAACATAAAAATAACTAAGACCAATCAAAAGACCAATCATCCTCAGTGCTTTAAGTGGGAAACATCACATCTGAATTTGTACAGTTTGGAGTTTTGAAACCTGGGTTTTGACTTAAAACTGTACTTTTTTTAACTATTGTTGTTACTGTAAAGCAGCTTGAATATTAGTTTTTTTTCCATTCTTATTTATACATACCACAGCTTTCACATTTAATTATCCTGTTTTTTTTTCAGGTTTGATTAACTCTATTCATTTAACAAAGTTATGAAGAGTCCTTCACTAATTATTTCACAGTAAAGAATGTGAACATTGAGTTGATGAATGACAGCGTCCTGCTGTTATGAGTCAGCTGGAGAGCCTGATGTGGAGAAGCCACTTCATGCACCAAAGCTCCTCAAACATCTCACACAGAGCTAATCAGTTGGTGAAAGCTCACAGCCCTGGTTGGTCTTGGCAGCTTCAGTGCCACGCTCTGTCCCCTGCAGACCATTCCATGTCACTTACCTGCTGACATCTTTTAAAAACTTTGCTCTAGCTGTATTTGGATCCCTGAACTTCTCTTCTGTGTTCAACAGTCTGGAGGAAAATGATCACATTGAGGATTTGGTGCTCAACAGTAATCAACAGCAGCACATTAGTGAGCCAGATGGTGCTGACTACACCAGTAAATTAGACCCTGGGCCGTTCACAAAACACTCCACCCCCTGTCATCTCACCACTGTGCTCGTGTGAAATCGCTCTACATACATACACATCGTCACCCATCATCTTTCTATGCATGTGATTCTTGAGCACATGTTAAGTATTCATTGACTAATCTGACATACACAAGCTGTGTTCACCAGCTTTTTGTCTCTTTTTTTCCTCCCTCCCTCCCTGCTACTCTACCCCACATTGCAATTGTATGCAAATCCCTGCTTTGCAGAGGAATAATAAGTGGGAGCGGCAATAAGTTCTGGTCCATGGTGTCACCTCGGAGAACAGATGTGTGGAGAAGGAGGCGCAGTAGCCAGATGGTACCAGAGAGGGGCGGTGTGGTGTCGCTGCAGGATTATGGTCATGTAGAGGCATTTTCAGGGGCTTTGTAGGCGTAAGTGTAGAGATGAAGAGGAGGGGGAGGAAGGGGAGGTGCGCCGCTGCCAATGTTACCCCTGGCAACCTTGATTAAGACTGAATATCTTTGTGCAATTACTCTTGTAATGATTACAATATTTCTGCACACATCTGTGGGAAGTAGCTGTGTTTTTTTTCTTTGGTTGCTCAGGCTGTGGGCAGCTGAGAAGCCCAGCTGCTGCTGTGTGGTGGCCTGTGGTCTGCAGCACAGATAAGCACACAGACTGGGAACCTTCCAGTACTGGAGAATCACATCTTCATGCAATTGTTTAACATGTGATCCACTGGAAATATACAGTTCACAAACTGTGCAAGTGAAGGGACAGGTTGCTCTCATCAGTAAACATATATTACATACAATGAATGCATACTTAGCAGAGCAGAGGCGGCATTGTTTCTCCCACCGTTCCACATGTCTTTAGCCAGATCCAGAAGGTCGACTCTAGTCTCTAGGTTGCATGTTTATGAGTGTATAATGCACCTCCTGTTTTAAAATCCCTCTTGTTAAAGCAGATTTCTGACCCGGGTTTGTTGTCCTTTCTCTCCCTCTTTTTTTGTAGATCGCCTTCTCGCAGCACAGTAACTTCATGGACCTGGTGCAGTTCTTCGTCACGTTCTTCAGGTGAGCAGCTCTCAGTCTTTTCACTCAGTCAGTGTTAAAGTGGCTGCAGTCCTCAGTGCTCCTGTGTGTTTGCCATGAGAACCACTGTGATGGATCTGCAGGGCCGGTGGATGCCAGCTATCACTGTGAAGGAGCGCTGCAGCTCTGTACAGGAGCTGGTTAGCTGTCAGCACACTCATGCAACCCCCAGTGCCTTACTTTAGTCACTCTGTCATACACACACAAGCACAGAAACTTCAAATTAAATGAATACCTCACCCTGCATTACCTTGAGTTCTTGAAGAAGTTTTGTTTTTCGGTCATGCCTCCTTGGTGAACGGAGAATCCAGACAGAGAAAAGCAGCATCAGAACATCTCACACAGCTCCTGCAGTTTAATTGCATGCATTTTACATTTTGCATGTGTTATCAAAGCAGTGCTGGACTGAGAGTTTGTGGAATAAAATAGACAGTTCTACCTGCTCCGACTTCCTGTATCCTTTGAAAATCTCTTCCCATTTTCTGCAGTAGCACATCATTTAAGTCCAACAGCAACCCTAACCAACACATGTCCTTTATGTAGCATGTAGGACATCCATTGTCTTTATTCCTAAACTGAAAGCTGCATGTTTTTAGGCTGCTTGGGAACAGAAGGCCTCTCGTATGGTTGCTAGATGTACACAGAGTAGATACAGGACAATGTTACCATCCTGAACACAGTGAGCCATCACTGTATCCATTGTTACAGTGATCACCTGAGCAATACACACTGCCCTCACCATGTGTGGCCTCACATATACAGTATATTCTCCATCTGCTCATTCAACACTGGCTCAGATATTCACAACACGACTTTGTGATGGAAGGAGATGATGGTGTCTGTGCTTCACCCTGACAGGCAGTCTGGACAGAGATCTTTGGATCTTGGTGAGACTTTATTTATCAAGGATGCTTGTCAGAGAAGCTGAGAGGGGCGCTGGTTTGTTCTGGTTGTTCCGGTTGTACTGGTTGTTCTGTGGTTGTACTGTTTTTCTGGTTGTTCTGGTGGTTCTGTTTGTAGTGGTTGCTCTGTTTGTAGTGTTTGTAGTGGTTGTACTGGTTTCTCTGGTTCTTCTGGTGGTTCTGTTTGTAATGGTTGTAGTGGTTGTAAAAGTTGTTCTGGTTGTTCCAGTTGTGTTGATTACCCTGCACATGTTGATCTGTGTGTTGAGTCTCTACCTCAGCAACTTCTGCAATGTCTTATTGATCTTTTATTTTGAAATGATCAGGAACAAAAGTGTGTTCTGTGACTGCATGTGTGTCTCTTTTTCCTCCTGTGTGTGCTGGAAGTGTGTTTCTATGTTGCTTGGAACCCAGAGGACAAATGTAGGACATTCACACACTCATGTTGTCTCCAAAATTTCCAGAAAGAAGTGCTGCTTTTTTTCACACTGTCAGTGTCACACTGCTTTTTAGTGGTGGTGGCTCCATGGACAGTGTGATGGGGTTGATTTGAAAGATTGTTTTGGATTTTTTTTTGTGACATGTTCAATAACAGTATGTTTCAGCATGGACTGAATAAACCACTGTCCACACTGAGCTTTTATTTTGGATGGATCTCTGTCATGCAGACCCTGCATTACCGGCTGGTGATGCTGCTGTGTTTATACACATGCGTCAGCATTCAGATGTTTGCCTGTCAGCATTCAGAGCTTTCGACCTGCGCCTGCTGTGTGCAGGCATCCTCTCTCTCTCTCTCTCTCTCTCTTTTTATTACTATCCCTCCTGCTTTCTTTTCTATCCTTTTGTCTCACCATCTATGCCTCCTCATTTTCTCTCCATCACCCATCTTTTTTACATTCCCCACCTTCCTCCTGTCTTCTTCTCTGTTCTTCTGCTTCGCTCTCATTCTCTCTATCTCCATCTTTTCCTCCCTTCATGATCTCCTTTCATCTCTAGCGCTCCATCTCGCCCTTCTGTTTTGTTTTCCTCCTCCATTTCTCTCTCTTTCGTCCCTTGCTTCCTTCCTTCTGTCGCTCCCTCTCTTTTCTCCTCTCTTGTTTTCTTTCCTCCCACCACTGCCTTGGACTCGCTCTTAATCCCTCAGCTCAGTCTTTTTTTGATGTGTGCTGCCTGCCACTGATTTAGCACAGATGAGTAGACCTAAAGTTAGCGAGCTCGCAGCCTTGTCCCTGTTTGCTTTTGGTTCTTTCGGGGCGCAGCATTGTTTGCATTGCCAGGGAGGAGAGGGATGCTAATTAATACAGAAATTGTTTGCTCTTCTTCACTCGACTTTTCTCTGTCTTTAATCTCACTCGTTCTCACTGTCTTTCTCTGTGTTGTTCCCTGTGGGGACAGATGAAGGTGGTGCCAGCCTGTTATCTGCAGCACCAGCAAATACCCCTCCCTGCAAGCTTTCTGCGGCCACAGAACAGATGCATTTAAAGTCAGCTTTAAAAACACACAGTTGTGTCCAGCAGCTTTTAGCCTCATTATGTTGAATCACAGCTTTTTAAAAGTGAATCAAGCAAAGTCTGGAACATTTCTGGAAATTATTTTCATGGATCTTATACAAACTGAATGTTGTGCAAATAGTTTTCTTACAGGACTGGAAAATCTCTCAAGAATGTAAAATTTCCCACATAATTTTTATGGAAATGGAATGAAAATATATTCTTCCCACTTTAACTGTCATGTTGTTTAATTTAAAACTTGGCTGCTGCTGAAGCAAGCACTCTTTGAAGTAATAGTGACCTGAATTTCATATTTCTTGGCTACATAAGTCCAAACTGCTGGATGGAGGAAGCTAAAAGAGCTGTCATAAAATGCAACACTGGGGCATATTTGTCATGGAAATATTGCTGTCGTTGTGGTTATTTTTGAAGTCTGACGTTTGAACACCATCTAGCCTACATTCCTGTCTCACCCAACTACTTATGATCTCCCTCAGAATGACATGTTTATGTTTTCTGAATAGTTCATCTGATGCAGGAAGTCAGCGTTCAACTGCCGGTTCAGCAAAGGTGCTCATGAAAGTGGGACTTCATGTGCAGTACAAACTTGAATATATTATTTAATAAAATAAGGGGAAAAAACACTTTAATTCAGCCAAGTGTTCGTATTTCAGTAGAGCTGACTTCTAGCAGTGCGAGTAAAACAAGAGAGACATGATGTTTTAATGTAGCTTGAATCCAGGAGAAAGACCAAGGTTGAGGCACGTTGATAAAACTGTCAGGCTTTTCAGACAGTCCACTCTGACCTGCAGGGCGATTCTGCTTCCTTATTGAGTGACCTGTTTATCTTTATTTTTGATGGACACATCAAAGTAAGGGAAAGGGAGAAAGTTTCTGAGCTCTTCCTCTAGAGCACTGATCACACATTGGTCTGCTGTGATGTTCACTTCTTGAAAAAACTTGACTTAACCTTCTAATAGTCAGTGTGGTACTGAGGCCTGATGTCCCAGAACATTCTGCCTCCCCTGAGAGAGAGCAGCTCAGTGCTGCTGACAGCTAATATTAAAACACTCCCTCTGATGGGCACTTCACTATATGTGTGTGTGTGTGTGTATATATATATATATGTGTGTGTGTGTGTATATATATATATATATATATATACATATACACGTGTATATATATATGTATATACATATATACACGTGTATATGTATATATATATATATATATACATATACACGTGTATATGTATACACATATACATATACACGTGTATATGTATATATATACATATATATACGTACATACAGTATATGTAAGTATTGGAGTGCCTACATATACATATAGCACCCGAAAATGTCCATAGTCAACGATACTGGAGTAATGTTAATTCCCACTCTTAAAGATTAGGTTCCCTATTTCTGTCTTGATTTATTATGTCATTAAACATTGTAAATGTGAGTTTATGGTCTCAATCTGTAGTTTCAAGTCTTCTTCAATACAGCAGGATGTTCATTTAGTAAATTATGGCTCCATTTAGAGTCAAACGGACTATAAAGCAGGAGATGATTTAGGGCGGGGCTACTTTATGATTGACAGGTCACTACTAGGGGTGTGACGATACACTCAGCTCACGAGACGAGATGATACATGTTGGGTTCATGAGAACAAGACGATAGTTTCGCCTTACTTTTAAGAATACTAAAATGACAAATATATGACTGGACTAACAGTCATTCAACTCCTTTTCTTTTACTAAATAGTTTATTTAACTCTACCTCTTAAATAACTCATAAAAACATACATTAAATCACTTTTTATTATTAAAATAATTTAATTATTAAATTATTATTATTTCTATACCTTAAATCACAAAATTAGCATTGTAGTATCAGCAACATGAGGTGAGATGCGTCTGAGCTGAATTTGATGATGCTACAGCATATATAAGGGGGACGTTTTTCGTTTTTCCTTCTGGTGTTGCACTTTAGAGACGGTCCCTGCTCTGGCTCCTCAGAGGCCAGCGCTCATTAGGAGCAGTGTTTTCCATGAGCACCAGGAGGTATCGTTTCGGTAAAAATGTGGTTGTGGTGTGCCTCACCAACACTGCAGAAATGCATCGTTTGCGTCTTTAGATCATACTGCATTTGACATATTGATCATGGAAGTTGGAATCTGCCAGTATCTGTCTAACTTTACCAAAGTGCTGTAGTTGCTGCTTTCCTTCTCCTCTTTTCAGTTTCTGGCAGAATTACTTTTTTAATCATAGAAATTAGCAGAATTTGTGTTTGTAAAGACAGAGTCGTATTTAGTAAAATCAGGGTAGGCAGGGTAAAATTAGCTAGAGCTTCCTAAGATTGTTCATTTTTGAGCTGCTAAAAGTGTTTTTCTTGTGATTTTAAAACATTTCAAGATCACTTTTACGTGATGATGGCTGATTGTTGGTGTAGAGTACACCGTCATTTTCACTGTGTTTACAGTGGTTGGTGTTCACGTTTGTTGTAGACTTTTTGGTATTTGTAACATGGTATTTTGTATTTGTCCTCCAGTCATATAATCCATAAAAAGAGCTAAATCTGCAACAAATCTGTCTTCTTTGTGTCCAAATCTTCCTTATTCCTTTGTGTCACAGAGCCTCATTGTTACTTCCTGTAAAAAGCCATTAGTGAGGCACACAGTTGCCCTGAGCAACAGGTCAGTGAACAGTAATGACCTTCACAGAGCTCATGTGAGGCAGCACGAAGCAGCTTTAACAACCTTGAAAAACATCATCCTCTTTGAGATCAGCCATTAAAGTTTCAAGTGTATTTAATAATCTAAATTTGCCTCACTTTGGGGGATGTTTTCATGGTTGTGTACTTCAAAATGATCAGTGTTTTCGTCTTGCGTTGCCGGCTGTCTGAACAGAGGGGAGGCGTGGTTGTTCGAGGCAGCAGAGGCTTTAAATGAGGGGTACCAGCAGGCTGCCGCCCTGGGCCAAGTCTGGGGAGGTGGGTGGATTCAGTGACACAAATGAATCACCTCACTGCCATCATGGAGAGAGACAGGCTCAAATATCTATCAGAGTTCTCTGTCTACATGTGAGGCAACAGGTGACACCTTTCATTTCTGCTGTGATTTTGAGTATCAAAGTGCTGTCTTCAGAATCTACCCGACAATAAATTCCTAATCACTGTGAGAGCCTGAGCAGCAGCACGCCCATCAGCATGCAGCAGCAGAGAGCAGGCAGCAGTGTTATTCCACTCGCTGACCTTGTTCTCGACCATTTACCTCGTTAAAGAGGAGAGGTGATTAGTGGCGGCACTGCCAGGTCTCCTCAGTCAGCATGCTGCTGTCAGCTCCACCTCCGCTCCCCTCCATCATCCCAGCTGCACCTTTAACCCCTCTTTTTCAGATATAATTGACAAAATGATACTTTTAGTATTGCACAGTGGCCTAAACTGTGCCTGAGTGATACCTTTTTGGAAAATTAGGAGTATCTTTTCTTAAAAGCAGCTTTGGTCCTGTGGGTACTGGTCCTGTGAGAACTGCTCTAGAAGCAAAAGAAGGACAGCACTCCAGCTCCAGTGTTCATTTGATGTCCAAAGCAAACGGTTTGAAACTTCTCTACGTGACAGTGCTGATTTCACTTTGGAGGATTCAGCAGCATCCATTTACGCAAAGTCCAGATTTATTATCATTTTAATTACCCGTCACATAAACATGCACAGCCATGCGCGCACACACACACACACACACACCCTGGCAAATCTGTGAAACAGTTATTACAAATGTGATTTCTACATGTAGCATAACATTTTAATTTCCCATTTCATACACCAGCAACTGCAGTTTTGATATATTTCTGTACACACAGCTTTGAAGATATCTCCAGTGATTTTTGTATTTCATTTTGCATTTCAGATAAGATTAAAATACAATTCTAGAATTACATTCTTACTTATTTCAACTCAACATATCAATAATTTTATAGTGACTCTAGTCAGAATTGAATTTTACAAATTAATTAAGAGCTATTGTAAATATGTAAAATACGTATTTCCACCAGTGCAAATTGAATTGTTGATATCAATAACTGCTCCCCTAATTGTTAATTGGTAATATCAAGAATTCAGCATTTTGACTAGAATTCCTTTTATGATATCTGTAATTTTAGACCCATTGTAATTCAACATTTTGATGAGTGATAAATTAATTGTAGATATAAGCCAGGTTATATAATAACTTATTGTCTAGTAGCAATTGTAATTTAATAGAACTAGTAAAAGTATTATTGCCATGGATTTAATGTGAAAAGAGCTTGGCGCACACACACACACACACACACACACACACTTGGAGGGCAACATAATTGCCACTCATGCATATTTTTGGCAGCTTGAAGTGCAACAGAACATAAATAATTCTGTAGCTGTGATCATCGTCTCACTGTTCAGCCTCTCAGACGTTGGTACAGAAGCTTTCTAGACTCTTTATTAAAACATAGGAGGCCACTGGCCACTCAGTGGTGCTGTGTGAGTAAGAACAGCCTTCACACACATGGACACATACATGTTTAAAGCCTCCATGCCTGCACGTGTTTGGGCTTCACTCAGCACAATCCATTCCAAATGTCAGTTTAAATTGCAACCAGTTTTCTGTGACAGATCATTCCCAATTATTTCCCGTGGCATTTGTTCTCAGTGGCTTCATTATCGAGCGGAGAGCGTTTCCGTGGTCATATTTGGACAGAGATCCATCACTGTGATTTGTTGAAAAGAAAGTGACATTGACCCCAACTGTGATATTCGCCCTCGGAGCGTCCGGGCTTCGCTGTTTCCTCTCACACATGCCTGTGTTTGTACACAAACGTCAGGCTGCATCAGCGTCACCAGCAGCGCTGACAGGGCGGCTGATTGGTGACTGACAGCAGGACATAGTGTGGAAGAAAGCATCGCTGTGATTTCATCCCACTGTCAAGCAAATGTCTTTGAAACTTTTGAAATGTCAAGTAAACAGACTTCCAAAATGTACTGAAAAGAACAAAGAAAGCTGATTTTTATGGCACTGTTGGCTATATCTGTAATAATATATAAATAATGTGTTCTGTATATAATTGAGGGAAAATTAGCCTAGAATTATTAGTAGAAACACGATTAGGATTTATATTAAAATGTATAAATATGTCAGGTGAGTGGAGTAATCATACAGGCTGTGCATTAAGTGAATGAACACTTACTCGTGATCTGACCACTTTGACAGTTTAGTTCTCTGTAGGTGACTGCCAAAGATTCTTTGATTGACAGAACATGAATCAATATTGTTTATAGATTAAAACTCAACATGGATGTTTTTCGTGAGTTGCTTTTCTCCTTCTCTTCCTTTACCTGCTCTCTCTCTCTACCATTAAAAAGTAAAAATAAACATTCATATGGAAACCTGCTGCTCTCATATGTACATTCACACAGTCTGCACATGATGCCATTCAAACTCACACACAGTGTAGTGTTTGCCCTCAGCTTACTGCTTGTTAGGTTGACTGACAGCACTCCCTCTCTCTCTCTCTCCCCCCCCCTCCTCATCCCTCCATCCTGACACACCTGGTAGAGGTAGAGAGTCACTCGGCTCACATTCAGACCCTGTCTTTCTGTCCTCAGGGGCCTCCTCAGGGGCCTCCTCAGGGGCCTCCTCAGGCTCTCAGCTGGAGCTGTGCCAGCTCTCTCCTCCTCCAAGCTTTCGACTCCTCTGTCTCTTTCTCTCTGTAAATCATTGCCTCCTCTTCCTCTCTCCATGTGTCCTCTTCTCTTTTTTTGTCTCTTTGCAGCCTCTTTCGTCCCTCTTTCTTATTCCAGCCACATTCTCTTCTCTTCTTCTTCCTCCCCCGTCTGCCCAGTCTTTCTCACTGCCTCTTTTTCTTCTCCCCTCACCTCTTGCTCCATCTCCTTTTTTTGCCTCCACCTTTTCTCCCCCTGCCATTGCATTCTTTATCACCCTCTCTTTGTATCTGACCTCATTGTCAGGTCATCAGTGAGGAGCCAGAGAGGGAGATACAAGTGGGAGATGGAGAGAGTGCAGGAAGGCGCCTCATGGCTAAAGCTTCCCCATGATAGATCCACAAGGAGCTGAAAGCTGCTCTGCGTCTGATTAATAATAAATGAGTACGATCAGTGGGTTTGACACAACGCCAACACTCTCTGCTCCTCCTCCTCCTCTTCCTCACCTGTAATGAGCAGGGAGGAGAGCATTGGGAGCGTGAACTGGGCTGGAACTCCCTGCTGGGGAGTCCCAAGAGGGAGGCAAACTCTTTTCTTCCCATCAGCCTTTTGTCCACTCGCTCCCTCCACGCCTCGTGCTTGGCTCTTAAAGGCTGTGCTGCTTTTGTTTATATGGAAGCATCCTCATGATCCGGGCCCCACTGTAGGAAATGTGATACAACTAGTGGAGAAGCCTTTATCTTTCATTTCTTTTTCACTGTTTTTGTCTTGATCCCTTCACCTGTTCAGGATGATAGGTGCAGAATTCAGCTTGCTTCTGTTTTCAGAGGGAATCTGCTCCTTTATTCATCACTTCCTAAATCCTCATATTCCCTCAGCTGCTTTTGTCCTTCTGTCACTGCAGCTTTTTGCCTTTTTTATCACCACAGTTTCTACTTTGTAGGGGTTTGACTTGCTGGGATGTCAGTCAGGTCGGGGGCACGTCTATCCAAATACACCATATAAATCACATGAAACCTTTTAAGCATTGCAGTGTGTCTCAAGTAAACCTGGTTGGTTTCCACCCACAAACAAGTCACAAAACCTAATCTCTTTAAATGCAACAAAGGATATATTGACAGTAATCTGACAGCACAACCCAACAGGGTGGCAGCGACCTGCCATTCACAAGTTAGTCCCACCCAACAGCATCTCCTACTTTATGGTCTGTTTGACTCTGAATGGAACCATAATTTACTAAATGAACATCATGCTGTACTTAATGCTACAGATTAAGACCATAAACTGATGTTTACAGTGTTCACTGAGGGAATAAATCAAGAGAGAAGTAGGATCATTTTCTCACAGACCTCTATACAATCAGACTTCTTCTTGCAAATAGATACGTGGAGGTTACCACAGGAAAGTTTCCCCTACCAAACAGTCATTATTCTTAGTGTCTCGGGTCAGTTTAAAAGAAATCTTCAGTCCAAACCCGAGGCACCATGTCAGTGACCTTGCTGGACTTTCGTTGCTGCCTGTTCTGTTCTGACTCTGACAGGTTATGTCTCAGATGGTCAGCGTTCAGTCTAGAATAGCTTCCTGTAGATAAGCTCCACATGTACAGTATATGTAAATGTGTACCTGTTCTCTTATTGAACTTTTAGAAAAGTAAAATGCAATTTTCAAACCAAAAGCTGCAGTTTTAATAAGCTGTAGCCAATCGTTTCAACAAGTTTTAAGAGTTGAAACTTAACCGTCTGCAACAGATTTAATTATCTATAGCTAATTAACATCATGAATCTGCAATGGGGACAGTGAACAAGGATTTACTTTTAAAAGCCAGGCGTCCAGTGCACACACACCACTGCAGCAGCACGGTGGCAGACCTGCAGTGTTACCTGGAGGAACGTGTCATACTCCATTTAGCTTTTTGTCTCCCCTAACAAAAGAGAAACTAGTCACTTTTCCCAGCTCCTGTTGTGCTAGGAGTGCGTAAACAATCTATACAAAGCTGAAGAGATCATACAGGAATTTGTATTCTGCATCATGCTCAGCCCTGCTTCAGTTTCAGCTGGGTTAGGCTGCCTGGAAGTGTCCCACCTCCCATAGTGCTGCAGGGCTTAGTGGGGACAAGTGCAGGGTGGAACAGGACCTCTGAGCAACTGAATGGTTTGTGTGTGGTTCAGTGGACAAACCACTATCAGCTATAGTGAAAACAAAATGGTGTTTGGCTGCTGAGCAGGTTTAATTTCCCTCCTCGGAGTGAAAGCCAGGGGCCGGCAGGCTGCTGGATTAGTATTCAGCCGGCTGTAGACAACAGAGCCGGTCTGTTGGTGTTTGCCCTGTGGCTGTTGTCTCGCTGTCAGGTTAGCCAACGACACGTCAGAGCTCACCTCTCTGGCCTCAGCAGCTCATGGATATAATACAGTCTCTGTTAGTTTCCACTCCCCAGTCTGCCAATGAAACAGACAGCTCCCATCATTTTTAACCTCATCTAGTCAAGAAAGGTTTGCTTGCTACACAGTTGACAGTTTTTTGCTTTCAGCTACATAAACATACCCCGGACCTGCTTTCTCTCACAGAGCAGAAACTAGGTTTAAAATCCAACCTCACTGATCTATGCTCAGTGTAGCAGTAGTATGACCCTATGGAAAATGAATGTAGCTTGCAGGAGAACATCTCCAATAAATCAAATGGAGCCTGTTGGAACTCGTGGTTCTGACAGTGTACTTCAGTCTTCAGAAGAGCCTTGATAGGCAGTGTTAACATCACTGAAGCCATCTAGAAGCTGTGGGGCTTTGCAGATTAGCAAGATAGCCTGCAGCTATTTTAGGACATGCAAAGACATAATGAACGGGGAAAGAAAAAGATGGGAATATTCCAACATTTCTAGCAGCTGTATTATAGGATTACAAACAAAAACTCCATACAATTACAATAAATCAACTATTCATGCACTGAAAAATTATGTTCTTGAACATCTGTATTTGATTTAGAGTGCACAAAATGAAGCATATTATATTTTTAAAGTTTTTGGCCACAAGGGATTGTCCTTAAAATGTAAAATAACAAAAAAAAGTAATAGTTTTGATAAGCAAGTTCACATATCTTTTACCAGCACCGTATAAAGCATGGTTCAACGTGACATTTCTGCACACTGCAGAGGGAGTAACAGTTGGTGGCAATAAAATGAGTTTAAGACGACCACCAGCCAAATGAAACATTCAATAAAAAGCTTAGTGAAAGCTTTATGACTTAAGAAATGCATTCAGCGTGTTTGTTAGCCCTTGAGGAAATACATAATATGATACGCAAAACGGATTGTTTACAGTGAATATAATTGCATTTTAACAAAAATCTGAATGTTTGTTACAGAGCAGGTAGAAAACAATACTTTCCATTGAAGAGCATCATCAGTCCATATGAAGTGACTGCACTCTTCTCACACTAGCAGTAATGTGTCGCTTTGTCATACTTTATCTTTATACATATTCTTACTTGATGGATCAGATCACGTTGTGTGTCAGTATCACGTTTCCTTCCACCTCCATGCCTCCTTCACCATCTGTTTTCAGTGGTGGTTCAGACAGGATGTGGTGCTCTGTAGTGACTGTCAGCAGGGCCACAGCTTCAAACTGCTGCATACTAAAGCAGTTACACATGGCTTTAAATAGCTGCCACTGAAAAACAACTCACACCAGTAGAAGTTACAAATTACATAATTTTACTCATGTCATATAAGAATGTCATTGCTTCAGAGATATTGCACACCAGACAGCCTGATGGACAGAAACAAAATAAAAATCATATTTATATATGACTTTTCAGTGCTCAGATCTGTAAGTGGTCAAGTCACATGAGCTCAACCTTGTGTGCTCAACCTGTCATATTCATCTTTTTGCTGATGACACTGCTATCTACTATTCCAGTCCTGATATATCACAAATCCAGTTAACTGTCCGTAGATGTGAATGTGAGTGTGAGTGGTTGTCTGTCTCTATGTGTCCTGTGATGAACTGGAGACTTGTCCAGGGTGTACCCTGCTTTTCACCCTAAGACAGCTGGGATAGACTCCAGCCCCCCCATGTGAGGATAAGCAGTAGAAGATGGATGGATGGATGGATGGATGGATGGTTCAATAACAACAGACTTGTTCTTAATATGAAAACGTCATGTTCTCTGGTGTTCGGTGCGAAACATGGTTTTTCTCAGTCATCCGAGTTACTTTTAGTTAATTTTAGTGATGGAACTCCACTCGAGGGAGTTAATGTATTTAAATACCTTGGTCTCTGGATGGAGCCAGAGCTTACTTTAAAACTGCATATCGATTACATCTGTAAAAGAGTTTATGGCTGTCTGGATTCTCTTTACCGATCTGTCAGATGTTTTTCGTTTCAAGTCAGGAAAAGAATTGTTTCACAACTGTTACTTCCCATTCTCGATTATGCTGATGTTGTTTACAAAAACACCACTGATTCTATCCTCAGACCTCTCAGTATTTTATATAACTCCTTATGCAGATTTGTCTTGAGATGTCCATTTAAAACTCACCACTGCCTCATGTACGAGGCCCTCAATTGGTTTCACTGGGTCTTGTTTCTTTATAAATGTATTCACTTACATGCCCCACCTTAGTTAAAACAGCTCCTGGTCCAGTATATAGCTCCATACCCTCTTAGACATTTGACTAATCCATTTTTCACAGTCCCCAAAATTCATAAAGAAATAGGTCGCAGGTCTTTCAAGTTCAAAGCCCCATCCAATTGGAATAATCTTCCTTCCTCTTTAAAGTCCATCACTTCTTATTTTATCTTTTGATTAAATTTATTTTCTCACTTACAAACGAGTTGTTTATCTTTCTGATTTTCTTCTTCTGATTTTTTTTTTAAATTCAAAATTGTTGTGACTTTCTGTTGCTCCTGATATTGTATTGTAAAGGGGATGTTTATGTGAATATTATCTTTGTAAACTAGTTGTGGTGTGGGGGTTGAGGATGTGATAGAGCAGTGTGGCTTGTGTTTGTTGTGTATTGTTATAATTGTACTGTATGTTTTGTTGGGACCCCTGTGAAAACATGGGGGCTATCCTAAATAAATTGAAATTGAAGTCATCAATTTCATTTGGAGTTTAGCATTTAAATGTCATAGCTGTGAAGCAGCTTGTGTATTTTGTTGGACCTGTAGTTACTGTAAATAGTTCCATATTTATTATGTGAACTACAGCTCAGATTCTGTTCAGGGCAGTGTTGACTGTTTGTTGCTTTCTCCATGTGTTCCGAGCTTTGACTCTGAATGTTACCTTCTCCTTATACCTGATCTTCCTTGTATCTACATCAAAACACAGTGCCAGATGCAGATTTTGCATCTGAACTCTGTTTTCTCTGTGTTGCTTCAGCTGACTACATTTTCCATCAACACTGATTGCACATCCACATAAAAGACATAAAAGAGTGCCATTGTCACTTTAATGTGACAATGGGGCTTCAAACTAGGAGGTGAAGTGTGATTGTTGCGGGTGGTGCTGATGAGGCTGGATGCTGATTTTCTATTCCCTGTGAGAGTGGGAGCTCTGGGTGTGATGGAGCGGCTGGTGGAGGTGAGAGCTGAGGCCTGACTAACTTGGCTGGCTTCCCTTGTGGAGGTTGAGATCAAATGAAGCGCACTGTTCTGTCTCTTTCCATCTGCGTCCTCTTCTCTTTGTGTTTGAGTCCGTCTCTCTGTTGTTTCTTTCTGTATGTTTCGCCTTCAGTCTCCAGGTCCGCCGCCAGGGAAGCATCTTGACGACAAAACATTTGAGAGAGCTCAAAACTGATTTGAGTGCATGTTGTGAGTCTGCAGGTCAGCGCATAGGCAGGGATTTTTAGAGAGTGGAACAAGATTTGTGCACAAATTTTGAATGTGATGATGATTAGAGCTTGCTGAGAGATTGTGTAACAGCAATTACTCGTAATGACCAAAGCTGCTGGAGCAGGTTTTTTTTTTAATTTTAAAACTTTATTATTGTAAAATTGACAAAGCATCAACACTAAATGACTGAAGTCATGTTTGGTTTATTGGCAAGTCGTCTAGTTATCAAGCCAAAGTCATTTAGAGAGTCCAAATTTACACGCTATAATCACACTGACTGTTAGCTTTGTGTTAACTTAGATTTCTAATGAGATTTAAATTTCTCAACCAAATTTGTTTTTTTTTTTAATTCCTCCTTTTTTAATTTAACAGAGAAAATCATGAGAAGCTTAATAAGAAAAAGCCTTTACAAATAGATTGCTGCCCCCCAAAGTCCAATGGTTGAGTTTACTGTGATCTGATCTGATCCAACTGACATTCATGCTATGAATAAAGTTGGGTCAACAGAATTTGGTCACATTTCAGTCTGCGGTGCAGATCCATAGTAACCTGACTCTTGGCAGCTGAATGTAGTTCCGCTTAGCTCCACATGGTATTTCATTGAGCTCCACACATTCATCAGGACTCTCATCTGATGGATTTTCATAGATGTGACTTAGTGGATAAGCAACTGTTTGATTCGGACAACAATGGTGCCTCACAGTGAGGAATCGTGTCAGCATTGACTGTGCTATTTGAACTGTGTTGTTGAATCTATCACATATTCATTCTTTAAAAGATGAACAGAGAATGGTCGCTCTCATCAGCGTCATGGGTTGGTTTCGATGTGAGAGGTTGAAATAGCACATCATTAAAGATGACGCACAAGTGGTTTATCCAATCTTATGTAAGGATTGTTGATAAGGCTCCGTCTTCTGAAATATGTCTCCAATGGAGCAATCCCAGATGGATGTGTGGAGCGAGGTAGAGCAACATTCAGCTGGTGAGAGTCAGGTTAGATCCACAGGGCAATGATTGAAATTATGGGCTAAAGGCATACAAGTATAAACATGCAAACCAACTGCCAGCTGTACCTTTAGCTCTGAAAAGACATGACCCCCGGACGAAGGCGTTTCCCGTCCAGCTTACTAGTCAGAAGCAGTCAGTGAGTGAGCTCTTACATCTCAACACTCAGAGGCCAGAAGAGCTGGAGAAAACCAGGAGAGATCAGTTTACTCAAGAAACCGGTGCCAGCATCAGGAGGGCTGCACTCCTAAATGCTGACTGACTCATCAATGCACTTCCATATCTGCCTTCCATCTACGTCTCTCTTCGTCCATTGTTGCACTTTAATCTCTTACCTGTCTTCCTCCATTACTGTCCGTCTCCCTCTGTCCCTTTGTCTTTCACTCTGGTCCTCCTGTCCTTTGTCTGTCTCTCCTCCCTCCCCGCCCTGCTGGGCAGGCAGCCCTTTGATGCAGGGCTGATATCTATTCACACAAGTCATTCATCAGCACCGTGTTGCTCTTTAAGCAGCGAGCGGGAAGCCAGATCAATAAGGTGGCTGAACAGATGGATGTGTTAAGAGTCCTCCTCAGCCTGGAGAGCCAGGGAGGGCGTGAATAAAGATCTGAAAGCATCACAGCCAGTACTAAAATGGGCAAAGGCATATATATTGAAAAGGTGGTCAAACCTGGCAGAAAAATCTGAAGTGTCTTGCTTGAAAGGCCCAACTCTGACTTTCTGATTAAATCCACTTCTAACCCTTTAAAGGGAAGTTACACACATTATTCCTGTGCTCTTCAAGAAAAGAAAGAGCTAAGAACTAGCACATGAAACATGACTTGATTCTCCACTTTACCTGATGTGTTGTGTAAATTAACTACAGTATCAGCAGTGTTGAGTAGCATGTCCTTTTCTTATGTCACATTCAGCATATGAATGCATGGCACTGTGAATAATGTAAACACAAGGTGTTAACTCAGTGAAGAGTAAATAAGATCCTCAACATGACTGCTTGCTGCTACTGTGATGAATCCAACAGCAACTGCCCTCACAGTGATCACAGACTGAAGAGTACTGAGTTGGTTTCACGGGAATGCATTGTTTAGATTATTTTTTGTTATCTGTGTAAAATGTATAATTCAGTGTCATTTCTTGATAAAAACTTGTGTTGTTGATGAAATGAAAGTGCAAAGTCTGAGCTGATGTTAGGATCGCTGGTGTTTAGGTGTTTTACCATCACACTGCTAATGCTTTGCTCATCAGCAGCCGGTTGCCACCGCTGACATGAGCAGAGATATAGGTAGTCTGGGCCACAGAGCTGCAGGAGTGCTGACGGGAAATCAGCGAAAGGCGCGACAGTCGCAGACTGAAGTTGAGATTACAGGAGATGTTGTCTCTGATGCATTTGTGCAGACACACACAAAGTCTCTCTTTGTCCTGTTTTTGTGGTTTCCTTACCTGTCGTCTTCACAGCTTCCTAAGTGCAAGTGTGAAAGCAGCCGGGGGAAGTGGAGGGTGGCAGGGAACACACACACGCACACACATGCGCACACACACACACAGTGAAACTGCTAACAAAACAAGCTTTTCAAGACTTGTCACCTCTACCTTCATCACCTCAAGCTGATTTTTTTTTCTAGAGTGTAAAGAACAGCATGGCACAAATGGAAACGATGTTCAAGTTAAGAATAAAAGATACGTTATTTTGATATCTCCAAATCTATGTATATATGCAGTATATACAGTATGTATGTATGTGCATACATGTATGACACAAAATACACTTTTCTTTCTGAGGAAGCTTGATAGCTTTGGGGTTGTTGTTGTTGTTGTTGTTTTTTTTTTTTTGCTGCAATTTTGAGTGCCTTTGGTTTACAAAAAATGATACTTTATTTTTTTTTATCATTTTTACCATTTTTAATATTTATTGCCTGTCCTTGCTTCTAAATGGACACAATTTTAATATTTTTACTTTTGTAGCAGCCTATTGAGCAGCACAGTTCATAAATATTTCTGAATGATAGTAGTCATAGCAGTCTTCTTTATCGTCTTTACTGTCAAACAACCTCTAGCTGCATTTAAAACGGCTAAATAAGAGCCACTGAACAGGTGTGAGCTTCATAAATCTAATAGTCAAGTAATCATTCAGATAGTAGATCGATTAGTCAACTATCAAAAATAATTGTTTGTTGCAGCCCTTACATGTGTGTATATATATATATATATATATATATATATAGACACACACACACACACACGCTGTGTGTGTGTGTGTGTGTGTATGTATATATGTATATACGTGTATATATATATCTACACACACACACGTGTGCGTACATGGGTATACACACATGTACGCACACGTGTGTGTGTGTGTGTGTATATATATATATATATCTCCTCCAGTTATTTTATGTACTGTCTATTTTAAGTTTTGATTCTATAACTTGTTGTGGAGCAGGTTGTCCTAAGGATTGCTGGGCTGTTGGAAAACTTGTCATCATGTTTAGCGTTTCTTTTTTGCATCATTTTTGTTAAAAAATGCTGTTGGAGTTTAGTTGGAACACAGTGCAGTGATGTCAACTTAAAATCAATTTTAAAGGTTGTACTTTGGCAGAGCAGGAGCTCAAGTCTTTATAAGTCACAAGGCAATAATAAAAAAAAAACAAAAAAAAACAACTGAAGGTCGGTCCATGACCTCATTAAATAATAATAATACAGACCGATGCAATCAGCTCTTCTGTCAGACCAGACTGCACATGAATATGTATAAGTTTGATGGGGAAAATCGGTGCTCATTGATTTATCTACCTGATACACATGGGGCCTCGGATGTTTCCTGTTTTTGTCATTTCTCCTCTTCATCAATCAGCCTGTTTTAATTTGTCTCCTCCTCTCTCCGTCTGTCCACAGCTGCTTCCTGTCCCTGCTCCTTGTGGCCGCCGTGGTTTGGAAGATCAAACAAAGCTGCTGGGCGTCACGGCGACGAGAGGTAAGAGACTCACGTTGTCACTGAGGACAAATATTGATTTTGGTAACTAAGGCCCTGTTTACACGACAACGTGTCACACGAAAACGCAAGAATATTGTTGGGTTTACACGACAACGGGGGGGAGAAAAAAAAACGCATTTACATTAAATCGCCAGGAGAACAAAAAAACGCTGCAGTATGTATGTCAGGCCGATAGTAGGCGATGTAACTTTGTAGAGGCACACCTCACGTGGTCACTTTATCCGGTCCACAGACCAGAATAAGTACAGCCAGCTGTGAAAACACAAAGCATTTCTGCTTTGACTGGCTCTTTAGCTGCAGCCATCTGTTTATATTTGTGCTGGTGGCTCGCGATAACGTCACACGTGACATATAAAAGTTCGATCAACTTAACTTGAAATGTGGACAAATCCTCACAGTTTCGCCTTTCAAACGGTGTATTCCATGTCTTCATAGCCTTACCAGGCGTTTTACAATCCAGTGGTATAGATAGGCTGCAACTTTGCCGTTTGCATTCGCAGCCGGGGTTTTGACCCGGTAGTGATTTGTGACGTAGCGACTAGCCATCCCCATTGTTGTAGTAATGTTGTTGCCCAGTTAGCGCATGGCAACTAGAATAAAGTGTAAAGCGCAAAGTGGAACGTGACGGCAGTGTTTTACCTGATAAATCCAGCTTCCCGACTACACAGCGAGAGATGTTGTTGCGTTTGAGAAAAATTCCACTCTGGAGGCCGTTTTTTCAAATTTGTGTTTTAGGTCGTCTAAAATGCTGTTACCGTGTAAACAGGAGGCCGAAACGCAACAAAACCTTTGTGTTTTATACTAATACTGTTGTCGTGTAAACAGGGCCTAAATTAACCACCACACAGTTGGTGTTTGGTGTGATGAAGCCACTGTTCAAGCCCAACAGTTTTGGTCAGTGTTAGTTTAGAGAAAAAAGTGATTTTTCACATATGGAAGTTTAAATATTGTCTCTGTAAATGGATCAAACAACATGCATCTCTGCACGACTGCTGCAGTACTGTGAGCCAACCAGAGTACATCTCTTAGACTGTAGTGATTCCATGATGTTGACTGGTCTGCAGTCAGCTGAAGTCTGCTCACTCCTAAATAGTGCTTTTCCTGTTAGCATCCATCTCATTAGCTGCATTAGCCATTTTACAGAAGGTGCATATTATTTTTGATGAGTGGATTGAGCCTTCTGGGAGATTTTAGAAATAAAGCAGGTTTAGAAGTGAACATTGTTGTCATTCTTCTCCTTGACTACAGCAGTAGAGAGCAGGAAGCCCTACAAGAAACATGGCATGCAGGATAGTAAACATTTGCAGGTGTCACATTTCAATCAGGTGATGGAGCAATCACAAAACTAACTGTCTGTGCATGAATGTTATGCATATTAATGTGGGTAAATACACCAAAGTTCATGGTTCATCTTAGGAAGAACCTGTTTGTATTCAGCTGTCAATCATCAAAAGTACATTGCTGAAGTGAAGACCATAATTATCTGTGAACTGCAAGAGAAGTCGATAATTCTTACCTCTCAATGGGAAGCACTGCAGGGTGTACAAAAGACTGGAAATGACAGACAATTTTCTGACCTTGTAGCAATTCTGGGAAACCAAAATTAAGTAAAAACATGAATTCATATATTGATTCGGAGGAAGGAAAACGCCATGATGTCAAACTGTACTTGCTTGTACCTGTGGATCAGAACACAAGCGTGTGAAAATATACCTGTGATTTGCTCAGTTCATCTTTTTACATTTTTTTAAGTTTTTGAAAGTAAGTAATTTTATTTGACTAGCTGGATGAGTGGTATCTGGCTGTTGCTAAGTGGCTAACTAGCACACTGGCTGATTGAGCTAATTATAGCGGGGCTAGCATGTTCCAGCTGGTCAGCTTACTAAAGTGATGTTGAAACTATGAAAAGTCACTGTGAGAGTCATTTTTGTGTTGGGGAAAAGACTAAATGCATGTCCTAGTGTGTTTCCTGAAGGGGCTGAACCACCTTTTGGAACGAGTGGCTGAAAGGTTGTGTTGGTCTGGCGGAGGGCACGCCAGCTATTGTTGTGCTTAATGTGAACTTTTGGTTTGTTCGCTTCACGCTTAGTGCGCTGGATGAAGTACCGTTCAGCTCTAACCTCAGTCCAAGAGTGCCGTCATCACCCTCACCTCTGGATGCCTCTTAGCATCCCCCTTCACCTGCTCCCACTCCGCCCTCTCTCCATCACACAGCCACCACTGTCCAGCTGAGTCCTCTACAGACGAGCCTTTACACTGAATTACCACTGGACCTTTGCTAAGAGGAATGGAGGTGCAGGAAGCCGTTAGGGCCAATGTTAAACTCCCCAGCAGCGGGACATAGTAGATGTATAAGGGGACTTAATAAAATTCACATTTATACATTAACAGTTTGAGTTTTTTCTCTGCTCCGCTCAGATTTGGCCCAATTTACCCTGTAATTTCAGTTTTTACAGTTTCAGTCTGTTATAAAAAATAATACTAAATAAAAAAAAAAGCTTTAGTGGCTGTCATGATTGATGATGACATCAACTGTGAATGAAATGATGCAAGTCCACTGTTTCCCAAAAGCTACAACATCAAACTGCACATAGACGTGTACAAAGGAAGTACAGCTTTGAGACTAAAGCGAGTTGTTGCATCACATCTCTAAAAATGCCGTAAGATGGTCGAGATGAAAAAGATGTTGGCTGTGAGTCAAAGCCTACATCTTGTGAACATGCTACTTTCTGTACAGAACCACTTAATGGATGTAGTAATGACCGCCAGTCAGACGTTACTGCAGCAGGAAGCTTTTAATCACTTAACAGAGAAGACTGCAGTATTGCTTTTTAATGCCACAAGATCATTTGAAACACTGAGGTGAAGATCAGTGTCACTTTGAGGTGGCTGCAGTGAAACGCTGAGAGAGCAGTTGTCTCTGAAGGGAGTCCTAAGAATGATGATCTTTATCATTTCTCCTTCATTGTGATAGTCATAGCTCTTTTTGTTTTTTAATTTGACTTCTTTCTGGAAGTAATGAATTTCTGTTTCAGTGGTTTCAATTTCTTGGTTCAGTTGCTTGAGGAAGTTAGCTAGACTGTTATCAGGTCATTCAGTAGTTGTTATCAGTGCTTATAAGCCTCATAGGTGTGGGTCAGTAGGGGCCTGCTACACCCACTAGTATGTTTTATCATTGATTCACATGGGTGATCACAGAAAGAAGGATTTAAAGAAGACAGTGGCGTTTTAATTATTACGTGTTAACATCCTTAAGTTTCAGTGGTTTTATTGCCTAAACCTAAATAAGTTACCTGAACCTAAAAACCCAAAGAAGAAATGTTTTGCTTGTGTTCAAAATGTCATTTTTAATCAGTGTTGCAACATGTTACAACACTTCGCTTTAACTTTTACAAAGTAGTAGGCAGGGCAGTATGAGGCTTATAACGACTGATAATGCATATTTAACGTGCTGATCGCAGTTAAACTGGAGGTCTGAGGCAGCAAGTCCTGACTCAACAAATATGAACCAAAATGCAATGTGATGCCACTTACATTTAATTTCAAAAGTACTGATGAAGTAGTTTCTAAAAATAAAAGAACAGCGATTTAGGTCTGTCTGACTCCTGGATGTCGGTACAAGGCCAGGCTCGTGAGAAGATGTGGAGGGAGTGAGAGAAAGCAGATAGCATATTAGATATATAGTGAGCATCTCCGATCACAGATGTCGAGTTGAATTAAGGCTGTGATTCCCTTAGACACACTCAGCAGTCGCTTTTGGCTTCCCCTGTCTGCCTCCACACACACACACACACACACACACACACACACACTGTACAGTAGGAAAAAGCCTGTTTTCTGTGTGCATGAAGAATTATGTTTGAACATAACAAATTTTCAGTCTGCTGCAAGAGTTCCTCATAACTTGAGCTTGAAAAGTGTTGTTTCACTGCTCCAAAATGCATACAAACCCTTTTTAGACTCTTTCCGTTCACACACATTCAGTATTTACGGTAATATATCGTGAGTATTCTAAATAGAGGATTAACCGAACAGTATTACAAATCAAGAAAGGGAAAAAATAAAAACTTGTAATTTTGTGTCACTAAAACTGTGTAGGAATCATTTCAGGCTTTAACCATAATTACCTTGTCTTACTCCTGCAGAAAGGCATACCGTTCCATACAGCCTTCATGCATACACATGCACTGTGTAAAAACATTGTGACACATCATTTGCTGCAAACAGAAAGCTAATCATGTTTTTTTTCCAGCGAGGCCGGCTCTCTTGTTACAGATGTCAGCTTCTCTTGACATCGGGACCAGTCGGTTCTTTTTCCGCACTGTCCCTCCAGGCTTTGTTCCCACATTCATCCTTGGATCCTCCATGTTACTTGGTGCTTGCATCAGCTGAACGGTGACACACATTTGCAACTAATTATGCTCACATTCACCTCACTTAGGCCTGGTGGCAGCGAGAAACGGAGGCTTTTGCTTTTTATGTGGTCATTGCCTATGCCCTGATGCTGGCACTTCTCACTCCTCTCTGACCATAAGGAGGTTAAGCTTATTGTGTTGTTATAGTCATTGTAAGTCGCTCTGGGTAACAGCGTTAACTCAAGCCCTAAAATGTAAATGTCACGTGAGCTCTTTTTAAAAACAGCAGTGAAAACACAACTGTTTAACAATTATTAAAAAAAAAACAAAAAAACATATTACACTCACCAGCTGGGGGTGCGTCCCATACACTGTACCAGAGCTGACCACGTCATCCCCTCTCTTTGTCTTTTTTAACTATCAGTATCTCTACAGATTTAAAAGCAAAACATGAGATTTATTGTAACTCTATAACATTATGACATAAATATCCATAAACAACGTTTTGCTGCAGAGTCAGTAACTACAGACATGAATGATTTGTGGATTATTGTCTTTGGAAATTAAACCAAACAATAGTATGCAAAATAAATGTAACCTTCTATCTTGTGCTTATTGGTGGTTTCATTTCATAAGCCTTTTCATTTTTAACCCAACAGTTACTTGTCTACCCCAAGAACCTGACCTGCACTCTCCTCTGCTGAGGCCAGTTCCTATGCATTTAATATTAATGCATAACTATGAACATGTATTAAATGTATCAACACATTGTGGTTCTTTTCAAAAAGGCTGCCTGTTATGCACAGCAGTGTATCACTGGCCGCACACAGCAGTATCCCCAAAACATGTGGCTTCTTCTCACTTTTAAATTAAAAGTAAAGTAGAATGTATTTATATTTATTTTGAGTGCACCACTGGAAAGGGAGGGTGGCTGTGTTAAAGGTTAGGAGATGAGCAGTCCTGCTGAGGTGTCAGTCTATCAGCAGCTGTCTGATTGAGACATTACTTCTGTGTGAGGTGTGCTGCACAGAAATGAACATGCTAACAACACCCCTCTGCATATGACTGACAGGCTGCTCTGATCCTTGATCATACCCTCCACCATAATTCAGTTTTACTCTCATGTTGGCAGGTGTTTAGGTGTGACTTTCATGCACTGACTCCAAATAAGCTCAGGACTATGTATGAGCTTCCTCTCACCATGGTAGCAGGCTAACACCTGCTCTGACTTGCCCACCTGTTGACGTCTGTGTGTTAGTTTGAGTGCTTTTCAAAGTGTTCAGGTGCATGTTTCTCCTCATGTGTGTGCTTGCTGTGCATATGTTTGCATAGATGTGCTGGGATGGGTGTATTTCTGTACTGTCAGATTCTTAATCAAAGCCTTCTGGTGAAACCTGACAGTCCCTTTGAAGGAGAAGGAGCAGCCAGATGGCAGTAGAAAGATTTTGTGCCAGAGAAGGCGCTGGCCTTTAAGTCCAAAAACACTCCTCTGGAACTTGAGCGCCCCACTGTCAGTGCACCTTATGTACATATGAGTACATAAGGTCTCAGGTTGCAGCCATTCTGAGTGGAACAAATTATGACTCTTTTATGTGTTTCTATGTTAGGGTGACTGTATTACATATACTAGTACAGTGTTGAGAACAGGATGGATGCTTGGCTTGTGTTCTTGCTGCTTGCAGCTTTCTTGAGAACTGCTTACACAAACAACACTTCATTCAGTCCTGAGTGACACACCTGCTGTGACATAGTTGCATCACAGTCAGAAACACTGATGAAGTACACTCTGGTTCACTGGAAGAAACTGCCTGGAGCCCCCAACTAAAAAGGCCTGACATAGCTATAGATCAGACATAGGCAAACTAAGGCCCGCAGGCCATATACGGCCCGCTGGGCCTTTTAATCCAGCCTGCAGAACTTGTCCAAATTACATTATTAAATTCAATTACATTATATTTAGGGCTGCCGCTGGGTTTACGCGATCCACAGCGGCATGTGCGACAGTAAGTCTAATTGGACAAAGTGCCTGAAATACATAACTACTAAAGAAGATTAAAGCAAGTCATGAAGCAGAACTCTATTCAAAAAATTAAGGAAACTTACAACTCAGTCATAACGAACAATCAAACATGCTGATAAAATTAGATTATCCATCTTTTCTGAATCTGTCCAAGCTTCTCCTGTAATTCAGCAAACTAATATTCCACCAAAGAGCATTGTTTAAGTATTGCTCCTCCAGCAGCTCCTGCTCACCATTCATCTCTTTCCTATTTCACTGTTATTTCACTTTGTTCTGGTTTTGTGCCCCCAGTAATGAGTCACACCAAACAGACACAATGTGCAATAACACTTCTGTTGGTATTTATTAATTTATTAATATCACTGCTACTGTTACCTTTATTACACCAGTGGATCTGTTGTGCTCACTTATGTTGTATATATGCTAAATATAAGCTGACCTGCACATATTTTTAAGGTTGATTGTTTACTTCTTTTCCCATGTTACCTGCTTATATTTACATTATTTTCTGATTATCCTAGTGCTTATGTCACTGGTTCGAATTTGTTTTATGTATGCCCTTATTGTGATGTTGCTGTGTTTGCTGCTGCAGCTGGAAATTTCCCTGTTCATGGGAAGAAAACAGATCATCTTATCCATGATGTCCAGACCCCTTTTCATCACTTTTCAGTTGCAGCAAACACAGATAATGGTGTTTAACAAAAACACTTGCTTAGGTTCAGGAAACCAAAGCATTATAGTTAGGTTTAAGGGAAAAACTGGTTGGGCTTAAAACTACTAAGTTTGTCCAGTGAAAAGTGACGCTGAACATTGTGAGCACAGGACATGAACACACAGCTTATTGAATATGAAAGTGAACAGCTGTTTTCTGAAAGTCTTGTGCTTGTTGGATCCGTCCACGCTGTGTGTCTCTTCTCACTGTTTAAACCACGCCACTGCAGCACATAACCATTTAATATTGACGCAGATGCCTTTACATTGTAGTATTAATGGAAAGCCTGTAGCATCTCTCACCAAGGCTAAAGGCTGCGGTACATGGCTAATGAACACAGATGGCCTTGGCAAAGCATTGGTGTTTGACTCCCTGCGAATGAGAACGGTCTGGGGAAAACACCCAACGTGTACCAGTTTTCACCATCTGTGAAGTGCCGTAATCTGAGATATCCATTTCCAAGGTTTATTAGTTACTTACTTTGACATAACTGCCATGTCTACAAAGAGTGGAAGTATACTGATAAATTTAAGTTAGTATGGCAAAAAAACACTAAGATTGACCTCACTGGCGTGTTCATATTTACCGTGTCACACGTCAAAAAAATTGCAATAAATTGGACAAAGCACTTTAGCAGCAATGCATTAACTCAAGTGTGGAGCAAATTGGATGAGTGGTTTTCCAGATATGTGAAGGACATATCCACTGCTTTTTCATTAGATATTAATCTTTAAAGAGAGGCTAAGTCCTAAAAGGAGGAGTAAAGCTTTCTCTTATCAGCAGCACCTACAGGTTTCAGGCAGAGCTTAGCCAGCCTGCAACACACAAATTATACAAGTGTGTTTTTTGAATAGAGATGAGCAAGTCAGCTAATTAGAGCAGAGATCCAGCAGAAGCATCCTGTGGCAGGGTAATATATCATGATGCAAAATACTGTAATAATGGTGCCGCTTTCACATTCACTTTCTCTGCCTCAGGACAGAAAGTCTTGTTTCTTGATTGTTGCACCAAAAGAGACTTGTGGCCAGAATGTGAGATTTAAAAGCCTGAGTGTTCAGTACCTGCTCATGTAAGGCTTGAGTCATGTGTATTGAGTCTTTCATACTCACTGTGAGTATCCACAGTGCTGCTGTTTTCACACCATGATGTCTCTCCTTTCTCTACTGTACCTCCACAAAAATATCCTCATGATGACAGCATGTGTATTTACCTGACATCCATCGTTGAGCTAACACAGATATACATCACACATAACTTGACATATATTAGACATGTATTGCACCCTGAGGTATTGACTGAAATGCAGAATGCGATAATTTCCGTGATCGTTGCCGTGGCGTCCCGCATGATTAACTGTGCTGTAGATTCTTACTCTATGCCGGAGGCAGACCGCCGGGAGCGGGCGCTGAGAGGAGGAGGCATAAACGTCTCCAGATACCCTCACATATTTATTACCCCATTAAGCTGCCCTCCTCTCCACCCCCACCTTCCCTCTGCTATAAATATGAATGTCAGCCAAGGTGTCAAGGCTCAGGTCCTGTTAGAAATACCAGCTATTATGTCATAAAATGAGTGGAAAGCTGCTCAATGGCCTGTGATGTGTAAACTTGGCAACTCTTTTTTCCCTAATCAAATGTTAGTTTGTGGGGTGTTAATGAAGTGATGTGCACAGGTATAGCTCCCTTTAAAGCCCTCTCTCTGAAAACACATATCCCCCTGCCGAGAGCCAACTGCCACCCTTTCCTTTTGATGATTTTGTGAGGAAACGTGTAGAGACCACACATGAAGGTTTCTGAAGAATGGGAGCAGAGGTCTCTCCTGTGCCCCAGTTAATACATCCATTGCAATAAAAGCAAGAGGCAGCCTCTAACGCCCCATAACTGGGATTCAGGAACTGTCTGACCTTTATTATAAAAATGTAAAAATATAATAGTAATAATATAGCGTGTGGGTGGCACAGTGGTGTAGTGGTTAGCACTGTCGCCTCACAGCAAGAAGGTACCAGGTTTAAATCCCAGTCCGGGGCCTTTCTGTGTGGAGTTTGTTCTCCCCGTGTCTGCATGGGTTCTCTCTGGGTACTCCAGCTTCCTCCCACCATCCAAAAACATGCATGGGGATTAGGTTAATTGGCTAATTTAAATTGTCTGTAGGTTTGAATGTGAGTGTGAGTGGTTGTCTGTCTCTATGTGTCCTGTGATGAGGTGGTGAGTTGTCCAGAGCTGGGATAGGCTTCAGCCCCCCCGCGACCCTATGTGAGGATAAGCGGTAGAAAATGGATGGATAGCATGTGCACAGAGGGAGGGGGGAAGACATATCCCAAAAAAACAGAATTTGTTGGCATGCAAACAATTAACATGGTTACAAGGTGAAACATGCATACACTTGAGCCTCTAATACGACCCTAAGTACTACTGTACTGCAAAGAAATACCAGAATGAATAACAATCTGTTCTTGAAATGTGTTAAAATATTAAATAAATCAGATTAGTCAGTGCCGGTTAAAATGAGAATCCTGCTGCCTTAATGTTAATACATTGCTCCTCGCTAATGATAATTAAAAAAAAAAAAGCGTGGGGTAGAAAATTCAATTCAGGATTTGTCAGCCTTCGAGCTTAACGAATCAGAGTGTTTTACCAACCTGAAGCCAGATGTTGGAGCCCTCCCCTGAAATATAAAACCCAGTTGTGGAAATGACATTAGAGTCAGTGAGGAAACAGAGACATGATTGTAAATAATATCTTTGTAATCAGTCACAAAGTCACTCTCAGAAGCATTCCCACCAAGTTATTTTCATAAACACACAAGTCTGTACTCTCAAACACACACACACGCACACACACATACACATACACATACATGCAGGTCCACAGCAGATGGTTCAGTGTGAAAGCACAGTGGAGTGGGAGAGATTGGCACTGCTATCCTCTGAATAAGCACAGCCCTGGAATACAATGAAGATCTCACTGAGCACGTACAGTAGAGCTCCACATCAAATTAGTTTCCAGAATGATCCATAATGAGAAGGTGGATCCTCTTCCTGGCATGGCGGCTCCTAAACCTTCTCACTCATGTCCCAGAAGCAGATGGCTGGATGTGAATGCAGTTCACACATGAGCAGGGAAGAAAGGCAAAAACAATCTCTCCGCCTTTACTTTGCAGCTGTTACCCCCTGACGAAGCACTTCTCGATGATGCTTTGTGATACATTATAATTTTAGGATCATGGGAATACTCACTGGCTCTGCTCCTCTACACCTCCTCTACAACACAATCCAGGGAGTGAATGTCGGGAAGCATCCCCTGATAGCCGTTTGATACACAGTTCCTCCACTTGGCATGCCTCATGTTTACATTCTGTTTTCCAAATGGTTAAAAAATCACCAAGATAACCACACCTCACTCAGCAGAGTGGGCAAACCCAGTCAGTCTCATTACAAGTAGGAGTAATAGAGTTTCTGGCAGCTACAATATCTCTGAGCTGCTAAAAAGAACAGTCAACTAACTGAGCCAAGGTAGCTGCCAAGAAGCCCTGGCCTGTAGTCGAGTCGAAATAAAATCCAATATGCACACTAATACAGTCTTTGCAGCTATTTACAACTCACTTCCTTCCCATATGTCACTGTAACAACATGAACTGCTCAATAATCAGTGTCAGCAGCACAATATGCAACAGCTTTAATTGTATCACACCTCTCATGCTGAGATGCAGCCCAAGGTGTTTTACCAAACAATAGTATAACTGTAACAATAAATATAACGGCAGTAAGACAAAATATTAAAACAGTGTCAATAAAAACAAAAGGGGGTTTTGATAGGAATACCAAAGACCAAGATTTAACAAGGCTGGATTTCTTCACATTATAAAACTGATATGTCTTTAGTTAATAATACCAAGGGAGTTGTCTTTTCTGAGAGGGATATTCAACAGTTTGCAGACATGAAAAATAAAAGATAACAGATTTCTTGTGGGAAACAGTAGGAACTTCATTTTCTATTTTTTTTTTATTATTATTGTGCAATATAACACAAAACAAGTGAGGACAAAACAGACAATCGACAGTAAAGACACGAAAGTCTGAGACAGAAAAAATCAAAAAACAAAACCATTGAGCACAGAAGAACAACCCAAAACAGAACAAACATACAATAACAAGACACAAATTAAACAAATGTGTGCATGTGTCTATATGTGTGTATGTTTCTTAGCTCAGATCATGTGGTGTTGATGATGGCAGCAGAGGAAGGGAACCGAAAGGGGAAAAGCAAAACTTACAAAAAAAAAAAAAATCTATACTTAAACAAACACAAATACTGATGTAGTGGAGTGCTATTATCAGGGATTCATAGTGGTGAATTTCTTGATACATTTCTTGACCAGCTTTTGTTGCAACAACTTTTGTTTTTTATATTCAATGTGATGTTTAATTGATGTTCTGTTTTCTAATTCAGGAGGATTGTTTTCTTAGCGACAGCTTCTAAAGGAAAGGCAGCAGAAGGTGGTATACATCACTCAATAAATAATGATCACAATATTGCCACATGTAGCGTTCCTCCAGAAGCACAGGACATATAGTGAGCATGATGAGATGGGTCAGATGCATTTATTTGTAGTTGATCTTTTTAATGCATTTGTTGATCAGTGATTCAGATGATTTGTGGCTGATCTGTTGACATAAGTTCATAGCAGACTGTTACTGATGAAGTCAGGGTACTTTATAAATCTGTAAGCTCTACTGGGCTTCTTTAGTGATCAGCCAAAATCTGCCAAAGAGAACTCCTTTGTTTCATTTAGTGTGATTAAAGTGACATCACATAGAGACTGTTAAAATCTATCAGCTCAGGATTCACCTGTTCTTCCACCATGACAGTGGAGGGCGAATGGTGGCCTCCTGGAAGCATCAGTTCTCATAAAGGAAGGCAGTGATTATGTGAGGGTTTGGATGCTAGTTGTTGTAAGTGCCTTTGTGTCCTCTCAGGAAGCTCTGCTTGTGGCAGCACTGTGTGCAGGGCCTGATGTTGATCTAGTGAAGAGCTCGATGGGGTTCATGGTATTAAAGGCTAAGCTGAAATCAATGAACAGGATATATGGGTCTCCAGGTGTTAGAATATGGGATGAAGATGTTTGATGGCTTCCTAAGGACCTGCTGTGTTTACAGATTGTTTATAGAGGATTTACTTTTTGTATAATAAATGCCAAGTTACTAATATACAATTTAGTGAAAATAGCCACTTCTCTGATGTGACAACAGGTTTCACAGTTCAGGGAACCATTTGGGAAAGCTGTGAGAATGCTCCAAAGTTGTTTTGTTTCCTGTTGTTCATGGTGTGGAGGCATTATTACACTTCAGCATGACACAGAGCAGAATTTGATCCAGCTAAACCTTATCTTTTAGCCTCATTTGTTAAGAACCAACACTGCCTGGGGGCATCCACTGTTTTTTGATAATCAGCTTAGTTTTCATCGTCAGCCCAGACACAGAGGAAAATAATAGAACAGTGGGGAAAAAAAAGTACCAAGGCTTTAAAATCCAACAAACCTGTTCACATTAACTGAAAAATCAGAAGTATTGTGATGACATTGCTGCAGGGAAGGAAACAGGTGAGCTGGTGTAGTGGATGTTCACAGATCCCGAGCATCTCTTTCCTCACATTTGCTGTGCTTCACCTCTGAGTATAACCTCACTGTCTAATCTGGTTTGGGGCATTTCTGTTGGTAATTGGTGACTGAATCTGCCTGTTCTGTAATTTAAAAGGTGAAAATACCATTGTCGGATGCAGATAGTGTTTTGGTTCAATTTCTATTGTCATATTAATCCAGTTGGAGTTTGTGTTGTTTGATCGTTTCCTCATCCTGAGATCCTGAGACACAGATGTCTCATTGGATTTAAAATTTCCACACTTTGGATTGTGAAATATGTCGATCAGTGTTACCCAAAAGCTCAAGATGGTGTCCTCAGATTTCTTATATTGTCCCCAACTCAAATATATTCAGTTCACTGTCATAAAGGAGGAAAAAAAACAGAAAATATTCTAATTTAAAGCTATAGTCTGTCAAGTTAGAGAGCTAGCAAGATTTCAAAGTGGCAACTTCACGAAGCCTCTCCTAAGCTCCACCGCCTCCTCCAAAGCCACGCCCCCTCCATCTTGAACATTTGACAATGTCATATCCTAAAACCTCTTCAATGCAAGCAGCATTGACGACCGACCAGCATTGGGTTAATACAAGCTACAAAAGTAGTTAAGGTTAGCAAACATTACATAATTCATGAAAATAATAACAAATAATTACCTGTCCAACAGAAAGAAAGCAAACTTCAGACCCTTCAGATGTCTCAGTGTCTCCACTGAGCTTTATCCAGAGTTTTGTCTTTCAGTCTTTTCTGCCTCCCTCTTTCTTCTCTTTGTCTGTTTAGCAGGGTGAGTCGTCAGAAGTAACACTTGAAGTGGTATTTTTGGCTGCATTTTCTCTGCCATTGTTCTCTACAGAACAGATTCTCCTGCTAACTATTATTATTTCTGCAGAGGAGTGTGCTGGATTTTTCCAGAAACAGTGGGGAGGAGGGAGAGACACAGGGGGCGTGGTCAGGATGAGACATGAAGGCATCTGATGGTCAGAGTTTTTACAGTCCTGTAGTTGCCACAGAGGTCTGACCCCTAATTTCCACTGGATGCGTAACGATGCCGACGTCTGTCGGCCATCAATACCCACCAGATCAGTCTGCTGCAGCTCCACCGGACAGATGAAATCACAAGATTCCCGCTGTCGGATGTCGGCAAAAATAGAAGCTTGCCGATTTGTTTCGGCAAGCGTTGGCACGTCGGCAGCATTCCACATTCAGTGGAAATTGACACATTGATTTGAACAGACGTGTATTTGGTCCAACAAAACGTTGGCACCGTTACGCATCCGGTGTAAATTAGGGGTGATTCTTTTCCTTCCTTTTTCTGAACACATCATGTATTGACTGCTGTCAGCATGGAAGGACAATTTCACCCAGCAGAACAAAAAGTGCTTCTGATTAGGATTACCAACTAAAGCTTTAAGAAGCTGGATTCTGAGAATTTCAACGTTTTTTCTTAATAAATTGCTCCAGCCTAGTAATTGATCATGACAGTAGTTGACAATGATTGGTTGATGCAACTCTCAAGTTTAGGTGCTATTCCAAGGCTTTCCCTAAATGCACAAGCTGAGGTGCTGGAGGAAACTTTAACCACTTGAACTGTTCCTCAGCAGTTAGTCTGAGGACGTTCCACTTTTGGTCAACTGCTTAACAGTAAAGTGAGGCTTATGAAGTTCTGCCCATTTAAGGTCATTTTATAAAACTGCATCAGCTACACAGAGCTTGTAGAGCCACAGGAAACATGGTGTTCTTGAACTCTTGAAAGAAATTCTGTTTGAAGATAGAGGTGGATCGGTGTTACCATTTTACACCCATGAAAATGGATTCAACCATGCCAGCTCTCAGGAAGAATAATTGTGCCCTTGAAGGCAGACTGTTGAGGCCACTGCTGCTGTTAGGGCTCAGTGGTACAGTGTGCTGCACTGGTGTAGCATCGCTTTACGAAATATAAAGAACTTGGCACACTCTTTGCCATTGGACACATCCCCAGCTGCTTATTTTCTTGCTGTGCCGTGTGAGCATGATGCAGAAACTGTCTGCCCTTGCTACTCCTCCTCTCTCTGAAACACAAACACACATGTAAATTGTACTTTTCTTAAAGACTGACTGCAGCAGAGTACCACGTGGCTCACCAGGGACTGTGATGCCCCCAAAACATTAAGAAATATGCAAGTGATGAATTTCCTTTCATTTAATAGCTTATTCTGCTGTAAGGGTTGCTCTTTTGTCTTCTCACAGTCTACAAAAAGGAAGGAAAGACTTTCTTCCTGCTGTCTAGTTGAGGCAAAAAAAGCCAAAGGGTCACCCCTCTTTTTTTTTTTTTTTTTTTACAACGTGAAAACTCATCTGAGCAGCAGCGTTTTACAGACCTTTTTCAGACGGACGTTGTTTGTCCCAGATTGGTGGCTGCATCCACACCGGAGGAGATCGGAAAGGGAGAGATGTCACCTTATCTCCACCTCTGCAGAGTGTTATTAAGTGGGAAGAAAGCGGTTCTGTCTCTCTGCTCCTGTGGTCTCCCTCCCTGCTGGAGGTGGGATGCTGATTGGTCAAGGTGACCCCAGTCGGCATGCTGTCTGCTCGGCCCTCATGCCACTGCTCGTTATGCTCACGCAGGTGATGGACGTTCAGAGCCACCTCCAGCAGCATGCTGCTTGATTTGACCCCAACGCATCCTCCCTGCTGCTGGCTGCCATGTGGCCCAGTGCTTCTTGGTGGGTTGATGACGTAGTAGTGCTCCTTTTCATAAATGGTCAAAGCTGTAGCAATATAACATGCCAATGTAGTCAATTACCAGCTAATATATTAACAGCTGCAGACATTATTATGATCACTGGAAAGCTGATAGTCCTAATGTAATGATGGACTGCATTATTGGGAAATATATTATCAGGTTTTATTACACTTTATCTCATTTAGAGAAAACTTTTATTAAATCCTCCTATTTCATTTGCTCATAAAAGCTGTCCATAAAAACCAATACTGCACTAATTCTCTGCAGTTCCCTGAAACAGCATTTAGTCATATAAATTATCATTTTAAAGCAAAGCTCCTGAAAGTCTGCTGCAGCAGTCTGAACAGCAAAGCGCTCCCTTGAAACCAATGCTGAAATTCAGACCATATAATGCAGCACAAATACTGTGGAGGGAATTCTACATTTTAGGGATTTTTAGTCAATAAAATATTGTAATAGCAATTGATTTTTATTTATGGGTCCTCAGCTCTCTCCACCAGGGTTTTGCATGATAACTTTGCCAACAAAGATGCTATTGGGGTCATCATAGCTACAGATTATGGTGTGAGTGAAGTGAGGCTGTGTTTCCTGTGTACGGAAGTGGCAACATCAGCTGCTTCTTTACAGCACTGCGTGGCCCCTGTAGATTAACCAGAGCGATGCTTTAACATTCATTGAGAGCTGCCTTCCATCTCCTGCTCTCTCCTGAGGTCAACGCTCGCTGCACCACCACACAGAACAAAAGGCTTACTTCTGAGGCGATCAATCCTGAAGTGAAAGGTAAGGAGAGAGGAGTTAAGATGACGAGAGAGAGAGGGAGAGAGAGAGAGAGAGAGGGAGAGAGCAGGAGGCAGCAGTGAAGGTCACTCACACAGGAAGATGTGAAGCTTGTGCGAACACGTGCATCCCCCTTAAAGAGAAGGCCTTGTTGATGCTATCCTCCTTGTATTTGAGCTAACAAGAGTCTCCTCGGGCCTGACAGGATGCAGATTCATCAAAATGCGATGAGAATCAGGAGTCCCTGCAGCACTGGCAGTCAGCTACGTCTGCAGCAAGGCGAGCTTTGCACTCATTCCCTGGCGACTCCACTGTAAATATTAGCTTTGCTTTTATAAGAGAATAACCAGGATGCTAATAATAGACGGTGAATGTAAATCTGTGCACAAGTGAACCAATGCTTACAGTGCATGTTTGTGTCAAAGGGGCTTCAGGTGAATGAACGAATGAATGCTAGTCTGTGAATGAGTGTGAAACCCTGTTAATCTTGATTCGACAGAATTGGTGCAGAGATTAGTGTTTGGATCAGTGCCAGTGTCCTATTGTGCCCTCCGCACCCCCCACCCATCCATCATGGCTCGGGTACAGGCTTATGATAAGCTTCGAGTCTGTGTCAAACCCCTGCTCCTGTACTTTTTATTCTGTTTCATCTCATCGCAGGCTGTCTTCACTTTCTTTACTTTTAGTCATGTCTTCTTCCTGCAGCTGCCTTGTCTCCTCTGTCATCATTCCCTCTTTGTGCTAACCTCTGAACCACCTCGCTTCACTTCTTCTGTCACTTTAATGTCAACTCTGACACCTCTAACATGTGCTCACTATTGTACATTTCTTCCCACTCTGGAAACATATCAAATATTGTAGCTTTAATATTAGCACAACTTTTCCTTTCATCCCTGCATTATAAAAGGAGCACAGTGTGGCTCTATCGCTAACACTGCGTAACCTCTTCATTTCTGTGCAGTACTTGTTGCAACTGTGCTGAAGAATTAGCATCTTAAAAGGGAAGCACATACTATTTATTGGCTTATGATGTGAGTCAGAGCACCCATGTATTTACCACTATGTGGTCTTTATGGAGGCTGTGGCTGCTGCTGAAAGTTAAATACTGAGAAGAACATATTAGGCGACAGCAAAGAGTGCACCATTATCATCAGATTTAAGGTACATAAAGATAATTGTTTTTAATCCCGTCTTTTTATTAATCTTGTTGATGTGTGTGCTTTAGGATTGCCACCTTTCAGGATGAAAATATAGGATGCTCACCACAACTCCTTGGGCAAAGGGCTCCACTCCACGGGGCATGAAATGCTTTATTACAAACACATTTTTGTGCAATTGATGAAGTATTTTTTTTTTTTATTTAATCATGTATTTATAATCTGTTAATCCATTAATATGTCTTGTTCTTTAATTGTCTATATATGTAATAGTTGTATTGGCTAATACTACTGTATACTAAATTTGAATTTAAAAGCTCAATATCCTAAAAAATCAGTCAAACCACAACAGTCTCCTAAAGTTAGCCATGCTCATCGGACCTCCGGCCCGGAGCATCGGTCTTTTTATGGCCCTTTTACTTTTTTTTTTTGGCGATGAGGATTTGGCGCGGCATAAGTATGGTCTTGTATTATGACCAAAAGTGCAGTGCAGGTTTTAGTTTATTGCCTAGTAAGTTAAACCGGCGTCTCCACCTTGCTTCTCTGTGAAAAGTGAATCGCAAAACACGGAAATGCTTTTTGTTCTATGGTTACTAGCAGGTAGTGCTTTATGTTCCTCTCGGCAGTTCATAGTTTTTGATAGATCAGAAAGACATGGAAGCCTCCGTATGAGCGACCCGCTCTATGTAAAGACAGATAACTGATTCTTCACCCAGGAGGATAAGTCAGATTGTTGGCATATGTTATTTTACACCAACAAGGATCTATTTATGAATGAAGACGTTGATTTGAGGTAATAAAATCCTTAAAAATTACATAGTGTCCTTTTAAGGGTGTCCACAAACACAAGTCCTGCTTGTACGAACAGGCTGCATTGATATTAGATATGACCAGCAGAGGGAGCAGGTGTTATTCAACTATTGGTGAAGGGAATCTCAGTAGACAACATGTTTAACATCTACACATCAGAAAAGTGAATTCATAAGGTGGCTAAATAAATTCTTGTTTTGGTCCAGTACCTGCTGGCTCTCCTCCCATAATACCTTGTGCTCTGGCTGTCTTGCTCACACCAGTTCCACCACAGATCACTCTCATTTCTGAGGCTTGTTAGCTCATCCAGATGATCCATTTCAAGATATATATTTTTTAAAGGAACGGTATGTAGGATGGTGGCCAAAACTGGTACTACAATCACGTTCAAATTACTATAGAGCAGTGTCTCCCCTCTCCCTCTCCCCTGACTAGAGGTTGCCAACTCGGCTGCAGGAACAGAAAGTGTTACAGTGAATGAAAAGCAGCCACCTCGGGCATCACCATGGATGCTTAGAAGGAGTAAAATGGGGTGGGGGAGAGCTGTGGAGGGCTGAGGTAAAGTGAGTGGAGCTCTGGGTCGGGGGCTGCGGATCCGTGGTGATAGTGGCCGATCGGGAGTGTTGCCTCCCGATAAAGGTCTGCAGGTACCACCGGGTGTCCGCCTGGAGGTCCAAAGTTTCAAAGTGTAACAGTGAATGAAAAGCAGCCACCTTGGGCATCACCATGGACACTTGGAAGGAGTGAAATGTGCCAGAGGAGAGCTGTGGAGGGACGGGGTAAAGTGAGTGGAGCTCCAGGGCGGTGGTCGGGGGTATGCGGTGAGGAGTGCTGTTTGTTTTATCAATCAGAAAGTGCCTCGTGCCAGCATTTTTACCCATTTTGAGTCATATTTCTAGACCCACAGAATATTTTGTACTTTGACTCTGAAAACACCGAATAGCTCAAATGAAAAAAGAGACTCTGTATTTCATTATGAAAGAAAAGTTTGTTTTTACCTTGTTCCATTCTTGTTTTAACAGAGGTAGAGTAGAGGCCAGTTTCACCAAAATCACCACTTTTTGTCCAGAATCTGTCCGTTTTGCTCTCTGATCTCAATCGTCTCCACTTCCTGTTTTGATCTCTGTGGTGTATACAGTCTCTTTATGCTCCAACTACATCTCCCAGAAGCCCCAACATTACTGACAGGCTACAGGAGACCGCGATCAGCGACCTGCTGCCAAAAAAAAACACTATTTTTACGTCAGTGTCACTTAAATGACATCAATACATACATCAGTGGCACTCAAAGAGTTAAATGCTCCCTCAGTGAATCTTGTCAGTTTTTGCTTTATTTGAATGGTCCCATTGTTATGAACTGCACTCAGCTCCAGCTTTCTGAAGCCTCTTCACTTTCCTTTATTTCTCCTCTTCTTTTTCTACCTGACGTCTTTGACAGAGTATTGATTGGCACGGTGAGCTAGGCGATGCAGTCACTGAACACATACAGTGTGTACAGCACCAGAGAGAGATTAACAGATAGAGGTGAGATGGATGGAGGGGTGCATGGCAGGGACAGCAGGAGGTCGGCGGTGAGGACGAGGGGAGGGTCTGGGAGCAACGGAGGCAGAAAAGAGAGGAAGAGACAAAAAAAAAGCTGTGCAGAGAGTGATGGAGGGATCAAAGCCTCCTCTCATGTCAGTATTCACAGCGTGCATCCTCTACACGCCACCTCACTGCCGCAGAGATGGCAAGATGAAGCGAGAGAGAAACAGCAAGCAGCTAACGTCACTTCCCAGACCAAGATTTCCTCTCCCTCCCTCCCTCTATGCATGACTCTCACTCCAGTTTTCCTTCAGTGATGCTGAAGGATGATTGAGAGCTCATCCACGGACAGCATTTTTAAACAGGCGCATCAATAAATAAACAGCTTGATGTAGTGTGTACAGCATGGTGTGTGTGTGTGTGTGTGTGTGTGTGTGTGTGTGTGTGTGTGTGTGTGTGTGTGTGTGTGTGTGTGTGTGTGTGTGTGTGTGTGTGTGTGCGCGTGTGCGCGTTCTGTGCCGTCCAGCACTCCATCCCCTCGTCTCAGGGGCAAACTCTTTGAACGCCTTTGTCGTTCTTTCTGCTCCCATTTCTTTCTCTCCGCTCTCCCAAGATGTTTTTTTTTTCTTCTTTTCCCTTTCAGTGCTCGCCATCATCACTCGTCCCTCATCCCTCTCTTATTCTTTGGTCTCATTTCTCTTCTCTGCTGACACATTCAATCTCTTTGGTCCATGGCTGCTCATTTCCCTCATATCTTCTGTGAGTTTCTACATGACAGAGTGCATGTAAATATTTTTTCTCTAAAGTTGAAGATTACTGCTACTACTGGGTTAACGATATGATTTTCTCAAGATTTTTTTAACAGAATGAGCTTGCAGACAAATTATGGCTAAAAAGATTCCTTTAATTATTTCTTAGAAAAAAACCAACACATTTCTGAGGTAGGGTGTAACTTCATAACACAAACTATGCAATGAATGCATATTTAAAAAAATACATTTATTTATATGAAAAATACAATTTTTTCTCTTATCTTTGCTAAATTAAAGAGAATACCTCTTTATTTCTCTGAGGTAGGTTAAACTGCAATACAACAAATCCCTCATGCTCAAGTTCAAAATCACTTACGGCCACCGCCGTCTCGTTCCCTCTGAGTACCTGGCAGTGAAGTACGATGTTGATCAAGTGAACACAAAAGTAGATTATGCCCTCTGCTGTTTAAACAGGAAGTCACAATTCATTTTTCATCTCAGCTGATTTGAATCGTCACACATTTGTTTCAATTTTTAAATGTCTCGCAGTGCATTGTTGCTTCCATCCTCTTGAGACCAAATCAAGGATAAAAGGATAAAGATAATTTTGCCACTGATCGCTATAATGATAAACAATGGTGGGTGTATCATTTGTTGTGTTGTCCCCAGTTGGCCCAACAGATAATAAACATATGTTTTAGTAATCAGTTAAATGCTGAAATTTGGAGTGTAGAGTCCCATCTCAGCTTTCCACTGGCAAAGATAGCATCAAATCTCTTCTGTCTGACCAACAGTGCAAAATCCAATGATATAGTAAAGTAGAACATTAGCACACAGATCTCTCCCCTCTCAAACAACGAAGGCTTAAGTCTTTATTAATGTGGATCATACCAGTATGGTATTAATCTGCAGAGCCATAAACCAAAGACCAAATCTTTCTATGGACGTCCCGAAATCTTTCTATGGATGTCATTTTTTGCTCCTGAAGCACCAATAAAGGCTGATGAGTCCTGTAGCATGTGAGATTAGCTGTGGACAGACAGACATACACGTGATCATCACATGATCATCACATGATCTCCTCACAGTGAGATATATAATATGACAGAGAAAGCAGCACATTTTTTTTTCTCAATAAGAGATTATTTAACAGTATTATAAACTGATGGTGATTAGATTTCCAATCATATTAATAATAGTTGTTTTAGCACTAGTGTGTTCACACTCATGCTAGTACTTATCATTGTTTATGCATTAATGTCTCTGCATACGCACCTTTAATTTGAATTCAAATTTATTTCAGACATGCTAACTTCCCCTGCATGCATATTTGCTCATGTGCCCTTGTGTAATGCAGCTGTGTGTGTGTTTGAGAGAATTCATTTGCATTTGTGAATATACACATACATGACTGCTACCTGCCTGCATGTATGTGTGTCCTTCTAATGCACACGTCTCGTAATTAGGTTTATATATGCACAGTTTGCTTTGCCGCTGTCAGATATTCACTCACTAACCACCCTGCAGAAAACCAAGAGCCAATTTCAGAAGTAGGCGACTTGCACTGTAGCTCCTCTGGCTCCTGGTTATCTGTGGAGCAGCGAGTGTTTGCTGTGCAGCAGCTGCCTACTCGCAGCACGGCATAATGAGATTTGTGCAAATGTATCTTCTGTAGGACTGAGTCCAAGACGGTTGCGCTCAGAATTCTCACACCTCCTTAACCTGATGATGGTCCACTTCCTTTCAGTCGTCGGCCTCTCTCTCATATCTTTGGTTTGATACCTCGGACCAGCTGCCTTGTGCAGTCATGGAGAAAATACTCAAATTGGAAGACTTTGTTTTGAAAACAAATCTGTGGTTCAATTTGATGCCGCCAAATAAGTTTTAAGCATTATTTTTTTATTTCTGCAGTTTTATTATAGCCTGTCGGCCACAATAACGTTTCACCAACTTGTGAATTCTGAGGATGTAGAAACATGTTTGTTTTCTCCATGTTTTATTCTCTGCCTGCCTGTGTTTTTTGCCCTGTTGGACCTGGTAGTGATGGTCTTGTTCCCAGATGATGATGTTACACATGTTATCTTAGTAAATGTGAATAAGTGCCAAGAAACCAGGTGCACAAACAGAAGCAGTTGGTGGAGACCAACAGGAGAGTGAATACTGCACACAAATACAGTAAACATAAATGCTAATGTTACTAAGTCTGTATATGTGTGTCAGTAGACAACTGTTAGCTAACACATTCACTATAATTATTGGATTTTATGTTTACTGCTTGTTTGGCTAGTTGGTAATTTGCTGAAAACAGAATATGTAATAACAAAAATATCAATCAGCAGATGATATTGCAGCACAATATACTGTAGTTCCCATTCTGCACAGAAATGCATTAGATTGGCTTGAAAACATTCAGATGTATCAGTGTAAGAAGTTAGAAGTTTTCTGCATTGATTTGGTTTTAAGTTTTATCCTAATTGTCTATAAAACAGAACATAAAACCTGCAGAACTCTGATTTTCTCTTTAAGAAGAAAGTCCATTGGAGCTTATTGTTCAGTATAATTATTATGATGTTGTTATTGTTCAGTAACACAAGTTATACATTTTGGTGACATTTCCAAGTTAGTTGAATATGTTTTACTGTGGTTATGATAAAAACCAGCGTATGACTGTCCCTGTTTAAACAGAAGTTTCCTGTATGACAGACAGAGCTGAGTGAGGTGGACTGAATCTTTAAAGTTTGTTTACAGCTACATTCAGATGCTGCTCCATCTGCTTTTTATCCACTAAATCAATTCTGTGGCTTTGTGCTGTTCAGGAGCGCTGCTTATGAAAAAGGATGTGTTTGCATGCAGATTTGTGCTTTGCCACACAGATCCAGACGGTGATGGTGCTGCCCGGCTCAGCTGGGCCCAGTGGGTCATTATGAAAGAAGACGCTTCTGCTGGAGCTTCTTTCACTACATTATGTGTTCAAGTTCATTATCTTCCCTCAGAGTGAAACCTGACTCTTAGAAGGAGTGTTGAGCTTTGACTTTGGTTGGTTGGCCAGAGAGTCACAGATTTTATTAGCGCTTATCAAGAGCTGGTGTTAAGAAATGCTAATCTCTGTCAAAGACTTAGCAAGCCAGACTACAGTGCAACATGGCAGAGTCCTCTGGGCACTGTGTAGCTGCACTCCCAGCACTCATCCCCACTCTCACAAAGGCTCACACAGTGGGATGTCTGATCATGACAAATTGGCACAATTGTTCGTTTGCGCTTGCATTTGTTATTGCACAAGCAACATGACGTTAGACTGGGCATGTCAGCTGCTTCAGCCTGTTTATATGCCTGTACATGCTAATGAGGCATTGTGTTCATGCATTCATACTTCATGGGTGTTATTTTTCCACTGTTAGCTATCACGCTTCCTATTTTCTTCTCTCTTCTTCTTCTACTTTCTAGCATTTTTAATTTTTGATTCATGGTTTCTTTCCATCTCATCCACAATAAGTAGTATTCTAATCCTGTTTCATCACTGGTTTTATTAAGTACCTTTATTTCTTAATCATCTCTTCTTCAATAACCAGGTTATGCACCGTCTTCTATCAGATGACATTAAACCGCTGCTGTCACTCTAAAATGGTGTTAGTTCTCACCAGCTGTTGTGTGAATAAATAGTGTGTGTGCACATTGCTGCTTATTTGAGGTCACCCAGTGAAAGAGTGAGATGTTAACCTTAACAGTTTTGTCAGACGTGCTTCAAGCTTTGAGCGGTTTAAGATCTACAACTAAGAATAATTTATAGATTCATCTGCCTTCATCTGATTCATGTAATTAATTGATATTTTTGGCATATATGTAATATTTTTTGGTCTAAATCACTGTCTCCAAATATTTTATATATTCTACTCGACAAATGATTTATATCTGTATCAGAATTTAATTCAAATATGTTACAGGAAAATATGCTAAACCGCTGCTAGCTGGATGAAAGATAAGATAAGAAAAGTTACTCTCTGGCCACCAAATATCACACAAAAAAGCACGTAGCTACATGTCTTTAGTTCAGCTAACTGTGAAAAACACTGAACAGTACTCGTTGCTATCTATCAATAAATTAACTAAGCCTGCTAACGTGATGCTTACAGAAGAACCAGAACCACAAAAGACAAAACAGTAAAATTATATGAGAAAAAAACAAATCTACAGTGCCTACAACTCACCATTACACCGAAGTAGTGGGAGCCCAAAAGGCACCAACGGATGTAACTGGGTGAGCATCATTTTTCAAAATAAAAGATCTTTCAGACTGTCATTTTTTTTCTTTTCTCTCTATTCAGCCCAGTACTGAATGGCAACTCTAGCTGACAGTAACCTCATATTTAATGGCCATTAATGTGGTATGGAGCTCATTTATTAGTCAGCAGGAATGTGAATAAACACATTCCCTCAAATATTAAACAGTTCTTTTTAAAAAGTAGTGACTTGAGGAAAATGAAGGTTGGGCTCCTCCTCGCCCTGCTCCAGAGATGAGAGGAGGGAGATTCAGGGGTTTAATGAGCTGGCATCTCCACAAACAGAATCCAGGACATGAAATTTGACTTTTTTTTTCCCCGTCAGGCTTTTAGTATGGAGAGAAAGAGAGACTTGCCTTCAGCTATTTTTGTAACCCATGGTAATGATCTGATTAGGAGGCATTTCATTTAGAGAGAAGGTGCTAATGTCAATAGACACAATTGACAGCTTCACACGGGGATGAAAACTGTCAGCAGACTAATTGAAAGCTATTGAGGAGTGGGCCGTGAGGTTGTGGCCCTCTCGTGTCAGCCTTGATCCCTAACGTGAACATGTATCGGCACAGTAAAGCTGTGCGTCCGTTGTTGTGTGTGTTCATGTAGCCTGCAGCGCTGCCCTTTCCTCACACCTCCTCCCTGCCAGAGACTCTCTGTAATGAGACAGAGGCCAGCGGATCGTGTCGAGCTTCTTTTGATGTTTGTCATAGAAAACTCAATGCACACAAACACAAAGCACATCACACTCTGGCATGACTGTTTGACTTGCTTTAAGCTCTTCAAACGAACAATCAATTAGATGATGTTTTCCTGTAGATGTGAGGGGCTTGCTGCTTGTGTTCAGCTCTTGGTGTCATGACAGTTGATGCCGTTTTGTATCTTTATCATTTATAGCTTTGGCCGACGACGCAGGTGCATTGCCTTGTTTATTGTGGTCTCTGTGGCTCACCTCCTCTTTTCTCCTTTTCTTTTCTCACTATGCAGACACTCTCTCCTTTCCTCGGCTCTTCACCCTCGGCATCTCTCACGTCATTACCATCCTCATCTTCTCCTTCCCTTGTCTCTTCCTCTACCTCACCTTATTTCTGTTCTCTCTTTCCTCGGCTTCTGTTCCTTCCCTCTTAATCACCTCCCTCCTCTTCCTCTGGTTAAGGTCCATGATATAAATCTGATCAAAATGATACTCCTCTGTCTTGCAGTGGTTGGATAAAGTACATGTAGGCAAATATTTTAAAGGGTACTTTACTCACTCCCCCATCTTCATCTGACCACTATGAATGGAAAATATACAGAAACATGCCTTTTACTGATGGAAATGAAGAACAGCCAAGGCAAATTGTTTATACGTAGCATTTCTTCCTTCATTTAATAGACTAGTATAGACCAGTAGCAACCTGTTATTAAAGATGTCTTCTAGTTGACGGGTTCATTACAATCATTACTGATTTAAAGCATTAAAAGCACCATTCTGGATAATGAGTACTTCTACTTTTGATGATTTCAATACTTCTTACAGTACACCTTTACTTCTTTGGTGAAGTTGGGTGTGTGAACTGGTCCTTTAATAATAAATTCTATTCAGTAATTATAGCTGGCTGTCGCTGATCTTCACACTGCTCTTTTTCTCCCTAGCAACTGCTGAGGGAGATGCAACAGATGGCCAGCCGGCCTTTCGCCACCATCAATGTCGCCTTGGAGACGGACGACGAGCCACCTGACCTGATAGGAGGAAACGTCAAGGTGAGCACAACCTTTTTTAAGAGTAATTACCACCAAACCCCAGAGATCTACTGTTTTTTCCTGGGCTGACATTCATCATCGCCGCTGTCGCACATTCTCTTTCAAGTGTGAGCTCAGTCTGTCAACTGCTGTTTGTCATTACTGTCCTACGCACACACTTATAAGACTCGTGGTCAGGACCAGACATGAAGGCATCTGATTGGTTCTTTCCATTTGACCCGAGTGTCAGTTGATTGGTCAGAGTTTTTACAGTCCTGTAGCTGCCACAGAGGTCTGATTCTTTTCCTTCATTTTTCTGAACACATCATGTATTGACTGATCTGAGGGTGGAAGGAGCAGTTCACCCAGTAGAACAAAAAGTGCTTCTGAATAGGATTGCCAACTATAGCTTCAAACTTACACCTAGAACCAAATATAAGGGATTATACCAGAACCATGTGTTAAAGGCTCCACCTAGATCCCCCATCAGATGGTCTACAAAGAACCCTTGGTGTGATGCTCTTTCAAAGCTGACAAAGGCAGCACAAACCAGATCCCATCCTTCCATTCTTACCTTTCACAGTGAAAGCCCCAGACATATAATATTTACAGGTGAGTGTTTCACCAGCCTGACAAGAGCCCACCCGGAGGGTTCCACCAATAGCCCATTTATAGTCTAGGGATTTCATCTAGTACCCACACAGGGTTCCTCACGAGGCCCCTGAAGAGCCAGGTCTGATATGGTGTAAACAAAGCCACAATACTCATTGCTCAAAATCATTCTTTTGGAGTGTGTGGGTTAGGAAGACCTATCCTTTTAACATTTTTCTATGGATGAAAATCATTCTTAATTGTCAAAGAACCCTTGGAAAAAAAAAACCTTCTTCAAAAAAGTGTTCTTCAGAATCAGTTAAATTGGGCAGAACAACAACCCTTATTTCTAAGAGTATATAGTGATAAATATTCCTCACATCATCTGGTTTTATGTATTTTTTTCACCGTAAACTCTTCAAGTTGATTTTTTTTTTTTTAGCTTTAAACAAGCTGAAAGGGCGCACTCAGGAGGAATTGTTTGAAGTGTAGTCCAGGTCTAGTCCACCTAATGAGGGTCAATGCAGTGTACATTTTGCTGGGACAGTGTGAAGGCCGATGATGATGAAAGTGGGCTGCTGATGAGCAACACAGCACATTATGCCAGTTAAATCCAGTTATTGTGGGTAGGCTGTGAATGCTAATGAGAATGAATTCATTTAACCCTGGAGTTAAATACATGCAGATGAGAGGAACGTATTGCAGATTAAGACACTACTTAGATAAGAGTTTTGCTCCAACATTGAGATATTCTTCATTTGGAAAATCATTTTTTTCACGCCTACTCACAGGAAATGTTTGCTGGCATGAAAATTAAGAACATTAAGGGACACTATTAAAGCCATGATTCATCTCACAAAACAGCCTTGTTTTGGTGCACAGAACCATCTGTGTTTTTGAAACACTGGTGGAGAACTGGAAGGTAGCGAGTTCTGTCAATATGGATGTACGGCTTGTTGGAGTGAAGCCATTCAAATAGAAGTGCAGCATACGTTAAAGACAGGGGGTTAAAGACAGTCAGTCTTGGCTCACAAATCATGAGTCTGTTGTTGGCACTGCTTTGTATCACACCAGATCACAGCCATATAATATCTGTCTAATCGAAAATAAGCAACTTTTGTCTGAGGAATGCCAAAGTCAGAATCCCAAACTGAAAAGAAAGAAATGTGTGTTTGAAATGTCTTTGAATGCAAACCCAGCTCTTTTTCACATTTTAGCCTTTGTGTAATATTTTGCTTTGTGTTGCTGTTATTTGTTATTTGGTTTGAGATAATGCATTTTCCTTATGTTTCTTTACCCTTTCTATACTTTCAAAAAACACATTTGCTCACCAATAATGGTATCAAGGCATGCCGAGGTTTGGAGATACCATTCTGTGAAAGTGCTAAAGCACTATCCCAGTGTATGGAAATGAACAAAAGTTTTCTTTACATGTAGAAAAAGTCTCACTGTGGACGGTTTATATAGAGTTTTTTTTTCCTTTTTTTCTGTGGAAGTGTTGAATAAAGGAAACTTGATGAATGGATTTTAATTGTATCGGCAGAGAGAGAAATGTCATGCAGCTTAAATATTATGAATGTTCTGCGGAATAAACAACACAAACGGGTTTATACAGTAAACAAGACACACTTCCATGTAAAGCGCAAACACCTGCTGTCTCCTAACAATGGAATTAATGGAGTCAGTCAGTTGAATGGAGCAAGATAAGAACCACCTGCAAAGCAGTCATCTAATCAAGAATGATAATCAGGATAAAAGCAGACTTCTTTCTTCCCAAAGATTAAGCCTTGATAAACTATTCATCACAGTAATTTTCCACCACAGGTAGAAAACTATTTCCAGTGGAGTGTCAGCTGTCTTGAAAATATGTATTTTTTCAGTGTGAGCACTACTGCACCAACTAAACGTCTTTCACCTCAATTGTGTCAGAGTGTATCAGAGTGTGAAGGCAGAAATCTCAGGCGGATGGGCAATTAACTGCATCACTACATACAGCCCAGGGTAAGACAGTGGGTTTTTATGTGTGTGTGTGTGTGTGTGTGTGTGTGTGTGTGTGTGTCATTTGGACAAACAGATGCTTTAATCCAGTGCAATACTTGTTGAAAGCGTCTATCAGTGATACAGCAGGCTCCGTCACCTTGGAAAATGTTTTCCACTGATTTAGAACACACTCTTAAAATATAGTCGGACTCAGGGTGGAAAAACAGAGCTCAGAAAAATCTGAAAATCAATGCAGCAGAACCAGAGATGTCATGTTTTTTGTTGTTCCTTTGTCCAAACGTGACGCCTACCTTACCCATAATCTAGTCCTGCATAGCCAGACCATTCTCTGCAGTGTGCTGCAAGCTGTCCCCATACAGCTATGAATACATGTTTACATATATCACTTTGTTTGTGATCCACCTCATAATCGTTAACCAGGAAGTAAAATAAGTGCCTCACGCTATATAAAGTAGGAGATCAGGGTGAATGAGTCCAGTAATTTCAGACTTTCAGCCATCTCATGTGAAACCAGAAGTCAACTGATTTGTCACATTATTTCGGTAAGCAGCATGTTTATTTGTACGTAGTTATTTCAACCATTTTATTTTAAAAAAACTGCATGCATGTAATAAGTGGAAGTTGACACGTTGTAGGAAAAAGCATGAAAAATGAGGAATAACTGTTGTATCAGGATATGTTGCAGCGTGGCGTGCATGGACTTTATGAAGGGCAGGGGCAAAAAAGAAAAACAGGGCACCTACAGCGTGTTCTCGCCACTAAAGAGGGCACATTTTTGTTTCCAGAGAGGACATTTTAGCGTTTGTTTTTCAACAGTTGGTGTGCATTATGCTAGTAGCTGCCAATGCTCCTCAAGGGATGATGAGCGAGCTGCTAGCGTCACTTCTTTCTAACCTCTCAGATGGTTTAATTTTTAAACTTCTAACCCCGTCTGACACTTAACTTAACACTTTGAGTGCCATTGACGAATTAGGCCGTCAAAGTGTTGTTGTTTTTTTTGCTGCGGGTCACTGATCACGGTCTCCAGCAGCCTGCGAGTAATTTCAGTGCTTCTGTGATTTGTAGTTGGGACACAAAGAGTTAAATTGTGCCACGCAGATCAAAGCAGGAAGTGGAGACGATCACAATTGGAAAGCTAAACAGACAGATTCTGGACAAAAAGTGGTGATTTTGGTGAAAGTGTCCTCTATTCTACCTCTGATAAAACAAGAATGGAACAAGGTAAAACAAACATTTTTTTCGTGATGAAATAGAGAGTCTCTTCTTTTATTTGAGTTTTCAGTATTTTCAGAGTCATGGTACAAAATATGGGTAAAAAAAACGCTGGCACAAGGCTCTTTGGGTTTTAAAAAATGAGTTAAGTGACATCACTTAAGGCGATTTAACAGACTTCACACAGTTCCCTCTGGAGCTTTATACAGCTTGTTTTCACATATGCATTAGCACTCCCTGAGACCTGTAAACAGACTTTGATGTGTGAAACAGAGTTCATAACATGACAAATTATTTGGCTGTCAGGATGTGCTGAGCTCACTCTTTTATCCAGCCAAGGGCAGATCGATTTAGCTGCAAAATGATGAGTAGATGTCAAGTTCAAACAGCGCTGTTGCAGAAGATGACCTACAGTATATATACCAGATTAACAGTGGAGGTTGGAGCAGCAGAACTGAAGTACAGGAACTGTGCAGACTTCTAGAAATAGAAGTTGTGTATTCAGTGGGAGCTGAAGCCGCCGTGGGCAGGCGTACCTGTGACTGTGCACTTTGTGATGAATGACCTCTGAATGCAGATGTAGTGCAGAATTATAGGGCCGGTTTGGCGCGTGGCTCGGGGCCCCTGGGCTCTGACAGGGGCCATGCATCTCAAGGGGCTCGGCTCCCGAGCACAAGGTTACTCCCAGCAAAAGGCTGCAGGGCCCCTCAGGAGCCTCAGCAGCTAATCAAGTCCCTGTCCGGCTCCTTCACTTCTGTTTCATCCTCACCTCCTCTTTACTCCTCTTTTTCTTTTTCCTCTGTTCTTTTTTGTCCCTTTTGAGGCTATCTCTCCTTCTTTGGTCTTCTTTTCCTCTCTTTTGTCCTTGTCTCTTATGTATTTCTCTTTTCTTGGCTCTGCTCTGTTCTTTTCCATTTAATTTGTCCTTTTCTTTTCAGCTCTTATCTTCTCTATCTCTTCTTATCGTCCTCTCCTCTCTTCCTCGTTTTCACTGTAGGTCATCCCGTTCTCTTTTCACTTGTCATCTTTTCTTGTTCCCGTGTAGTTTTTTTTTTCTTCCATCTCTTCATCTCAGTTTTCCTCCTTCACTTCTTCATGTCTTTCTTTCTCTCCTTTAATTTTCCCTTCTCTTGCATCATCTCTCCTCTCCTCTTTTGTCCCTTCTTTCTCCTTTCTTTGTTGTTGTATGTTGTCTTCTTTTTTCTGTCTTTCTTTCTCCTCACATCTTTTTTCCTTCTCTCTTTGCTTTTGTTTTGTCAATTTGAAGTAATTTGTGTCCTTGTTTCCCTTCTTAGTTTCACTTTCTGCCCCTTCTCCTCTTTTTTCTGTTTATCATCCTTCTTTTCTTTTAGTCTTTTCTTTGTATCTTTTTCTGCTCTTTGAATCTTTTCTTTTCTTTTATTCTCTCTGTCGTGTCCTGTCAGGCATCCTTACTTTACTATAGTATCCTCCTCTAATTTACCAGCGTTTCACTGATGCTATCAGCTGTCTGGGGTTTTCTGCCAACCTTATCTGTGTGTGTGTGTGTGTGTGTGTGTGTGTGTGTGTGTGTGTGTGTCTTTTTAAAGAAAAGCTGTAACTTGCTGTGGGAATCAGGCGCCCTCCACCGCCTCCTCCTCCTCCGTCTCTGCTTTACCTTTACTTCTTGCACCTCTTCCTCCTCTCTTCCTCCTCTTTTCTTCCATTCTTCCTGGCCTGCTCTCCCTCCTCTCCATCAGGGCAGGAGCACCCCAGAAGCAGAGATCCAATTTAGATCTTCCTCCTCCAGCTTTCTGTGCCTTCACCAGCTCGAGCGGTGAGCGCTCGCTATCCTATCTCCTCCTGGCTCAGATTGAGCGACTCGGAGCAGGTTCTCCCTCTTGTTTCCATGCTGTTTTATCAGGATGCTACTGCGGTGTATTAAGTCCTGCGATGGGAGTGTACGGGGGGCCTGGGCGCCTCACAGTGAGCTGGAGATCATTAAAGTTGTTTATAGCCTCGGTGGGAAGTCCAAACTTCGCCAATGAGATATATTCACACGGCTTCTGCCAAATGGAGCTTGCGTCCCCGGCATCACGGGCTGATGATTACCTTTCTGACGCCTTCTGCTGTGCTTTTATTTATAGATACCGTGGGACGAAAGGAAAAAGGGACATGTGAGGCAAGAAAAAGAGGGTGCAACGAAGAAACAGTTTATCTAACATGATTGTGGTGTGCTATTACCTCCTATACAGCTGCTTACCTCCATTCATTGTCTGTTTCATTAACTTTTGAGCATATGACTGGGTTTTATACCACGAGTGATCAAATTAAATCCTAAGACTGTTGTTGCTACAGATGAGTAATGTCATCAGGAATACTCAGTTATGATGACGTCTGGAAAAATAAGTGTGTGGTAAAGATTCAGAGTTCAACAGACTGACTCATCCTTTTTTTGAGGAGGCGTGCAGCAAACTCAAGATGACAGCAGACTTTCTGAATGTAGAGATGAGAAGAGGCGTAACACACAAGTGTGAAGTTGTATTTATATCCAGATATGAATTTGTCCGTGATGTTATTTATAACATATTTCATAAGTGAGATTGTGTCAGTCTTTGTTACCTGGGGAGTCCAGAACTATTAGAAATTTGAATACACATTTGACACATACACATTTGAATATATCGCCCACAGATGGAGGTCTACGTTTACAAAGGTGCATCATGCAGGTATATTCAGTATTTTTCAATTCCTTATTTTTTGAATTCCAGGATTTTGCCTGCAACTAGTTGTCAAACCATCTTCTCCAAGTCGTTACACATCGTTTCTTGTGTCAGTTTCATTTGGTTTTCTTTAACTGACCCTGTCTTAACCCACGATGCATCTTGTCCATCTTGTCAGTTTTCAACCATTTTTGGCATAAATCATAATACGGGTGCAGATGAGTAGGCAGCATCACAAAAGTCAGTAAAACAGCAAATTCAATGTATGAATTTACACATGAGTTCATCTCAGTTTGTTTATCCTGCTCAGTGTTAGGCTTTGGACAGTTTGAGAAAGACTTCCAGTCTAAAACATGATACTTTACGTTAAGTCTACTTACTGACCACTAGGGGCACTCTTTGAAAAAAGAACAGAGGGTGAATACAGGTATATTTAGACAGAATGAACATTAACTCATTGAGTGCCAAAATGCCTTGAGTCATATTTCTAAACCCACAGAATATTTTGTACTGTGTCTCTGAAAACACTGAATAGCTCAAATGAAAGAAGAAAAATGAATGAATGAATAACAAAAAATGTTTGTTTTTATCTTGTTCTGGTCTTGTTTTATCAGAGGTAGAGTAGAGGCCTCTTCAGAATCCGTCTGTTTTGCTCTCTTGTCTTGATCGTCTCCACTTCCTGCTTTGATCTCTGTGGTGTATACTTTCTCTTTATGCTCTGACTACATCTCCCAGAAGCCCCAACATTACTCACAGGCTGTGTGAGAGCGCTTAAAGACTTTTCAAGTTGCTGCCGGTGACTTTTTCCAGCCAACATTTCAAACAGAAACTTTCGAGCTAAAAGGAAACAAATTAGAGCTAAAGATGAGAGGTTTGTTAGTTGTTTGTTTGTTTGTTTCAGAGACAAATTTTTCAGCACATTTTTTCTTTTTTCCTGCTGACTCAGTTCTGCTGAGTAGAGGTTGGTTTGGGCAGCAGTGGAAATTCATTTAACATGTTGAGGGTGGTCATTGTTGCAGCAGCTCCAGATCAAAAAAGACCAGTGCTCTATGTGGTCCATCCATCCATTATCTACCACTTATCCTCATAGGGTCGTGGGGGGCTGGAGCCTATCCCAGCTGTCTTAGGGCAGAAGGCAGGGTACACCCTGGACAAGTCTCCAGTTCATCACAGGACACAGAGACAGACAACCACTCACACTCACATTCACACCTACACTCAATTTAAATTAGCCAGTTAACCCACGCAGACACGGGGCGAACATGCAAACTCCACACAGAGTGTAGGCCTGGGGCCTGGGATTCGAACCCGGTACCTTTTTGCTGTGAGGCGACAGTGCTAACCACTACACCACCGTGCCGCCCCCTATGTGAGCCATTTCAATTCAAATTGTCTTGTTGCATTGAAAATCCATTTTTTTTCTTCAACTCACTTCAACTGATCTTGTTTATCTCCATTTTTACTGCAATGTTTAGTTTAATTACGTTGCAATATGGTGCCTGTTGTCACAGGCTCACGACACATTTTCTTTGCAAACAGAACCAAACTCATCAAAGGGGGCTCAGTGGAAGTGGCTGTACCTGGTGAGTCTTAGCAACAGGGAGTTTGACTCGCTCTCGTCGCTGGCGGGGGGAAAGTCATCCCCAGCTGCTGCTGAACTAGAGATGAATGCAGTGGATGAAAGTGGAGCAGCGTGCTGCCGTGGTGTTTGCCCACATCAGCCTGCATGTGTGGGCTCAGCAGCTATCCCACGTGCTGGGCTAATTACTGGAGGTAATTTAACAAACCCTCTTGCCGCTCTGCCTGGCCAGTCTAGATAACTCTCCGGAGTGACGCTGGTGAGGGAGGTTGGGTGGGGGGGTGCTGAGGGGAGGGCTTCAGCGCTATAAAACAAAGGCATCTGCTGGGGAATGTTATTAACACACAGCCTCTGAAGAAGACTGCAGGAAAAGACGCTACCTTCGGGAACATCTTAGGCACAAAAAAGCCCCCAAAAACCCCCATGCACAAAGAGTTTAAAAGGATGGATAATTGAATTTTTCAAGGTGTTTTGTTTTGTTTTCCCCCTTAATTTCCACTCACGACAAAAATAAAGTGGATGTGTGTGTTGAAGGAGATAAATCTTTTTTTTAAGGGCACACTGTTTTTGTTGCTGTCAAAAATTGGAAAGCAAAGCTCGTTGGGTTGAAATTGAGGTTGTACATCGGATACAATAGAGGGACATTTAATGGAATTTATTATGAAACATGTTGAATCAGAATGATCACACATCAGTCAGAGAGTCTCTTCCAAATGTATTTCACCATTTCTTTTCCCTCTCCGGTTTGAATATGAGCTGCTGGTGTTGGAAAATAAGAGACAAGCACGTAAACAAGCGAGAACCTGAGAGCACCCTGCAGCTGCTGCTGTGGAAATTGGACTTGGCAGACGAGTCTTACAGCAGCCCTAAGCTGTGAAATTAAAAGCTGTCAGTCTTCTTTTATTTATTTTTTTACACATAGAGTATGGACGTGTTCAGGCTTATCAGCCCTCATTTTTCCAATTGTAAACACAATGGATGAGAAATACATTTTGCCTGTGGGCAAAAACAGGCCTGTGGACTGGAGCAAACCAAGCCTGGTTGGATCGCTTCTGGCAAGGCCAAAATAATTGTTCCATCTCCCCTTGTACAGTGCCAAGAGATTGAGTAGCAAAATTAGTCAAGTGTGATATTGCACCACTTGCTGCACTGAAATAGCTGTCAGTAATGTTATTCCCATTTCTCAACAATCCACATAAACTGCACATAATGATGTTCTTCTAGCGCCGTGATTTTGAAAATGGAAAGAAATGATCCTTACACTCACTGTCTTTTCTAGTTATTGAGTCATCACTCATTTATCTCACAGAGATGTAAGTGATATTAATGGTTCGTCACCCTGAGGGACTACGTTGGCTTTTACTGGAATAAAATGAAAAACAAAACTGTAATTTCTGTGTTTAATTAAGATAGTGTTCACTCCCACCTGTCTAGTGGGTTTTTAGAGAAGACTTTTTGCTTATAATCATCTGAGGTTATTTTTTAACAAAGCATATTTTGGTTTGGCTCTTTTGTTGGCGACAGGGTTGGTTGAAGACTTTATCATTGTGTTATTAGTAGTTTAGTATTAGTATTTCTGATGAGCAGCTGATCTCATAAATGGAGGGTGGGTGCTATACGTCGTCAGAAGTTGAGACTTATCGGCTGTTGTCACAGTATGAATTCTAAAGCTCAGATTATAACACAGAGAAAGAGAGTGACTTCATCCTCTGCTCAGGTAGCGTTACTCCTTTACATAGACAACAGCTGTTGTTTCCATTTTAATGCTGTGGATATTATAAACCATAGGGCACCGGGATCTTAACAGACTTGTTTTTGAAATTTCTTTGCCTGTTAGTCGTCTCTCTTTTTAAGGGAAGAAAATGCTCAGTTTATCTTGAATACCACTCTTCCAATTTGTCATGGAATAGTTGTCATACTCTCTATGGATTGTAATTCTATAGTTAGACTTGACAAGAGAGAGAAAGTTAATCGAGGAGTTGAAGATGGAGGGGATGTTAAAACAAAGCACTGACCCTTTTCTTTGTTCGTTTCCATTAATCACGCTCATTCCTCAAAGTCCAACCACCGCATTAATGATTTACGGTCAGTCATCCAGCATGTCAGCGTTGGCGTTCTGTACATTAGTGTGTGTGTGTGTGTGTGTGTGTGTGTGTGTGTGTGTTAGTATTGGCTATTTTCTGTTGTTTGCTGCTGGTTTGGCTGCAGTGTTTCCAGCAGCAGGAGAGTCTGCCTCTCTACCAGCCCATTCGTCTGCTTCTGAACTTTCCCCTGTCAGTTCTTGGGGCGCTGTAACACTGCATGCATGTGAGTGCACAGCTGAAAAAATGATGCTGCAAGCTCAGAGGCATGCACACACAAAACACACAAACACACACAAAACCTCATGACCTTCTCTGTCCAAAGGCAGTCATGATGCCATCACTGACACATAGTGTAAGCCCGTTCAGACAGACTCACTTTATTATCTGTTATTATGGTTTCTGTTGTCTTTTAGCTTTAGAACATACAATGAATTATTTAGGCTTTTAAAAAGCTTGTTTTTAATGCCATTGCCATGAGAGTTAGAGCAGCTTGCGCTTGCTTTCGTCCACATATCCCAAACAAATGTCATCAATTTAGTCCCTCATCAAACAGAATATACACTTCTGCTCCCACATGCTGTATGTAAAGCTTTTATGCAGAGTATTCATGCTGTAAACATTTAGCATTAATGAAACTGGGACATGTAGGCTTTGGTTTTCCCAGTTTTTCTGTTCCAGACTTTCAAATGTCTTATTCACAGAATGTTTGTTTGTTTTTTTTTTTATTAAACTTTATATTCATTCAGGAAAAAAAAGAATATACATGCTGCACTTTTGTGTACATGCCATTTCCAAACAAGAATCCAGACAAGGTGGAAAAAAAATACAGTATGTACCCCTATATGCCTTTACACGAAAGCCATAATAATTAATAAACAAATGATGATCGAAACAACATGGTGCTCCAGGAACTGAGAAATGGTGAGCACACATTTTATTGTATATTCTGAGAAACCTGGTCTCACAGGAAGGTGTAGAAATAGGAGAATTTTTCAAGGCCACAATTATGTTCATGCCTTGTTCACACTACAGGCAGTCGTCAGCTCGGTGAGCTTTTGTCATTAAGTGTGAACACCTCAAAGACTCCAATCAGAAGTCAAGTCACGCTGACGTAAAAAGAGCTGCAGCCAATGAGAGCAGACGTGGTTGAAAGGAGCAGCGGCTGCAGCAGCAACAACAACAACTTTTCTGTAACTCACAAACATCCTGGAGGTCTGCGTTCGGCTCAGCGTCCATGTTTGTAGTGAAAAGCTTGCTCGCTGACTGAGGTCCAGTCAGTCTCCTCTCACGAATTCCTGGTCAAAATGAGCCGCTCATATTTTTCTAGTGCACAAATGATCGCCTGTTTACAGTGATCACTGAAACGACTGAAAGTCACCTTCAAAGATAGCAGAAGAGGCTTTCTTCTAGTGTTTGGAAAGCAATATGTCCATAAATTCATTAATATTGTCACTCATAGTTACAGTAAAATACAGAAAAAAATGCCACATACTTTTTCATTATCCCACAAGTTTAATAAATGATGTTCTTCACTAAACTTTGTGGAGAAAAAAAGAAAAGCTCCTGTCAGCTGTTTCAGTGATCACTGTAAACACTAGAAAACAACCAGCGGATCATTTATTAACAAGGAATTAACGAGAGGCGGCTGACTGGACCACTTTACAGTCAGTACAGACTACTTGGTATATACCAAACGCAACATAGGCATTATTGCACGCAAGTTACTTACAAATTACAGAGTTATTCATAAGCCATTTGATGAGATGGGACTGATGAAGAGATGTAGTGTGATCTAAATATTCCCAATAACTCCAGAGGGAGTGTAAGGTCAGAATTTTATTTGAGGGTGTTTATCCTTTCAAAAACAGCATTTTCATAACATACATCTTTGTTTTTCATACTTGCTACATACAAAGGGAGGTCTACAGTGGTAGTGAGCTAACAGTGCCATGTTTTTTTAAGGTTTCATTTAAAACCTTCAATAGCAGTTTTGAAGGGGGACCAATAACTTGCGATACAGCCCCAGTCGTTTTCTACTCACTTTATGTAAACATTTGCATATTTTTCCTTTTCTATCGCCGCAAATTACAGTTACCCAGAACACCCTGCTCTGTGTAGACCTACAGAGAAGCATAATTCCAGCTGAACATTTCTGTAAGTGTTATACAGATGTTAAAGTGTCCGACCTAGTGAGATTGCAGTCATGGCATTCACTGAAAACTGATTTGGGCATTTATTAATACATGAGATGGACATTTACTGAGTGAGCAGCATGTCCAAAAGGGTTTATCATCTGCTAACAAGCATACAGTGCCAATAACAGCAGATAGAATGCTATAAGCAGGCAGGCACACCTCTGTAGGGACATAAACAAATACAGAATCCCCCTCTGTTACAACATCAGCTGTGCTGAACACACACACACACACACACACACACACACACACACACACACACAAAGAGGTATCCAGGTCTTTGTGCCTCTTCCCCAGCTTCCTGTGTGACAGCATGTGCATCCTGCTGGTATGAAAGGTAAGCCTCAGAGAGATGGAGCAGAGAATAATTGTGTAAAATGGGTCAGAGCCTGAATATCATTACTGCCCTGCTCCCCATGTGTACACTGTGTGTGTGTGTGTGTGTGTGTGTGTGTGGGCGTGTTTTGCCGAACATATGGGGACATAAGTCTGATAACACACTCACATTGTGGGGACTCACGCTGACAATGTGGGGACTCACCGTACTTATGGGGACAAAGTGCAGGTCCCCATAATGTAAACTGTTAGATTTCAGGCAGAAGACTTGGAGAACATTTAATGTTACTGTAAGGTTAGACTTTGGTTAGGGTTAGGATTAGGATTACATGGATAGTGGATATGGTTAGGGTCAAGGGAAGTGTCTAGGAAATGAATAGAAGTCAATGTAAAGTCCCCACAATACACAAATACACAGCTGTGTGTGTGTGTGTGTGTGTGTGTGTGTGTGTGTGTGTGTGTGTGCGTGCGTGCGTGCGTGTGTGCGCGTGAGAGAGAGACCAGCCATGACGAATCTGTGTGAAAAGGCAAAAAGTGTGTATGTATGCAGTTGCATGTGAGTGTGACAACTGTGTTGCGGCGTTACCACTTGGGGAGTTAAGCTCAACTCTCCAGAGTGTAAAGGTCGGTGTGGAAAGGGATTGATCAGAGGTGTGTGTGTGTGTGTGTGTGTGTGCACACAGTGGCAGTGTCAGGACTGAGTGAAACCACACCATGGCCCAGTTTCTTGTCCGGCTCAGCAACTGAAAATAAAAAGAGAACTCCTTATCTGTATGCGTTGGAGGTGGCATCGTTCACATTTTCCATATCCTCCATTGAGGTTAACGCATGAGTATTGAAGGTGAGCGGCAGCAGATCTGGCCAGTGTTAACAGGCAGGAAGCTCATCCCCACATATGGATGAGTCGCTGATAAACAGGAGTTATTGAGCCAGGTGTGTGAGGCAGCCTGTCGTGGCAGGAGAGCACCGCTGACACAAATCTCTGCTTCCAGGGACGCCACTTCATATCCAGTCGCTGCCTGCGCTGCACACAGCCGGCGTTGTCATGAATTTATGCACAGTGGGGGAATTTTGGAGGGTGGGAATCCAATTTGTGGCCGCAGATCAGCTTGTGTATCTGAAGTTATTTTCTTCTCTGGTTGCTGTGTGCATGCCGCTGACACAAACAAGAACAGTAACAGCAAAGCCTCCGTTATCCATGTCTTTGAAAATAGCATGTTTTCACCAGGATTTGGGAGGCTTGTGATGTGTAATTTTGTTTTTCCTTTTTCTCCCCACAGTCCGTGCCTAAACCCATCGCGCTCGAGCCTTGCTTTGGCAACAAAGCTGCCGTGCTCTCCATCTTTGTGCGGTTACCCAGGGGCACCGGTGGCATTCCTCCTCCAGGACAGTCTGGTAAGACGCTGCCGTCGAATCCTCTGCCTGTGTTCTCTCCTCACATCCTCCATCTTTGTGTGATTGTCACTCACTTCTTTCACCGCCTTCCTTTGATCCACCTTCCTTTCTCCATCTTACGGGGCTCTTTTATGTTCTTGTACCTGGTTTCACTTCCTTTTCTTTTATTCAGCTTTATTTCATCCTTCCTCAGAATGTGGCAACATGTCCACAGTAAGATGATAAAACTGCAAACACTGTTTACATCTGCTGCTGGCTTCTGTCCACGCTGGAGACAGTCTCAATACACACTGAAACACCCAAACAACAGCAAGGCTAAGCTTTTTATTCTTCATGCTCCACAAAACAATGTGATTCTCTTGAGTCTCAGCTAGTTACTGTTAATAGGTTTCCTGTGGTTGATACAAGGCCACATGCTCCCAGCAAATAAGGTGCAGCATTTCACCTCCTTCATCAGTCATGGAACAAAAAGCTATCTACTAATTAATAATACCAGGGAAAGAATGTGCTAAATTTGTCCAAATTGCTAAAACTTGCAGAGAGTTAAAAAAAATAAGAGTGTTATGTTTGAATGTTAACGTGCAGTGTGAGCCTATATTGGGTTTACTGTGCTGAATTTGGCTGTACGGTCCATGTCCAATACCATAATTTGTTTATTAGCTTAAATTCAAAATGGCAGAAAGGAGAAAACTTTGCTGGGAAGAGAAAATGCTCCTGGAGACGCTTGCTTTCGCACACTGACGTAGGATAATCTAACCTGGTCGACCCGGCTTGGTTCAGCATTAGGACTCTTTCACACTGCCAGCACTGTCAGGTCTGTTTTCTTCATCGCTCTTCTTCTCCACGGATGCTAAGCAGCTTGCAGACCTCTTGATCTTGTCAGTGCGCTGCCATGATCAATAAAAAAGGTGTGCCAGATAATTATACAAGCTGTATGGTAACACAGTTGTGCAGTTCATGTCAGGATTTCCAGATCGGCGATATTTCCTCAGAATGATGTAAGGCTAAATCACGTATGTGCTTCCATTAAAGATGGTGTAGTTCCACATTTGATTTGTTTGATTGAAAAAAAAAAAAAAAAAGTTCTGCTAACGTGGGACACCTTTCACACTGCAGCTGAGCCAAGCTGGTAAATTCGCAGAGGGTCATTTGACCCAGGTCAAAATGCCACGACAACCTTTTGAGCCGCGTTGAGGATTTTCGTGCAGTGTGAAAGGGGCTTTAGCAGTTAGCTGTTGCAGCCTAAATTCAACCAGCACAAACCCAGACTGGAAGCTACAGTGGCTAACTTAGCATTCTCATTTCAGAAGATATCACTACAACACAAGACTATGACATAACCCTGTAACGTCTTCATATTCTGTTGATATTAGTTCATTTTCTGGATCATCTTAAACTAAATTGCTGGCCATATCTTACACGTTGCACCTTTGATGTGTTTTCAACATACAGTAATGGAACATCCAGTTTAGTTGATCTCTGTATGAGTATGTGTGTATTAATCAAATTGATTTGATTGTGGCCTGTAAGTGCCTTAACCAGATAAGCAGTGATCTCTGTGCTGCTGCAGCCCATCAATCAAATCAGTATTTTGTTCTTGTGATAACAGAAACATAAATACATATCAACACCTGTGTTTTGTCATCATGTATTTTGACTTTAACAATGAGGGATCTCAGAGGGAGTAGAAGATGACAGGAAGTTGGCTTCGTGCCGGGGCTTGTCTGAGCTCTGAGCAGGCCGAGGCATTGTCATATAATTCTGGCGATGCTTCATTTTTCTCATTCCTGTTACAATGTGAGAGCAGCATTTTCAAAGCCATCAACCCTGGAGAGCTATTCAGGAAAAAACGCTGTTTTAGGGAGTGAAAGACTCCAAGATGGTAAGAAAATTAAAAGTAGTCAGCTTAGACTATGTCTATGTCTGTGAATGAAGGAGCACCAGACCTTTCTGAAATTTGCACCTCTATAACACAGCGTCAATATATGTGGGTCCTGGGTTATTATTTCTTGAAGGGTGTTTTTGAACCTTGAGCCTATTTTTCCATGTTTTATTGTCTACCTCAATACTAGGGACAACACTTTCTGAATTCGGTCCAGTGCTGAGGGAGAGCGCTGCAGACAGCAGCCACTTACAGGCTTGTTTGTTTGTTTGTTTGTGCCACAGCAGGCTCTGATTGTTATTAGAAAATGTTCACACTCAAGGACAAGTCTCCTCCATCCATGGACGATGTAGACGAGGGCTTCTCTCTGTATTTATTTGATATTCAGATTTCACAACCACACTTGATTTGGACAAATGTTTCATTTAGGCTGCTTATTTGATCATATCACGACCGCTAATTACAGCATTGTCCTTCAATACTGGATCAATTTTATTTCACTGAGACAAAAATATGGGAGAATAGGGTTGAAAAAAATCTTGGAGGTCCATGAACAGGGGAGCTGGTGGGTCGGGAGGAGGCCTGGGACTGGTGATCCTCTGTGGCAGAAGAGAAAAATCAGGCGTTATGGAATATGTGCTCTAAATGTTGACAGAATCATAAAACAGCAGCTATAAATCACATTGACCTTGGTCTGTTTGTTTACAGTAATAATTTTAGGGTTGCACCATTTATGTGACAACAGTGTAATGTGTCTTAAAGATGCTGCTTCTGTCCTCTCAGTCCTGTGCAGTGAGCTGAAGGCTGCAGCCTCTTTGTTATCCCGTCTCTCATCTGTGACACTCTGGCGTCTTGCCGTCACCATCTCTTCATCTGCATGTCATCCTCTCCACGATCAGAAGCTGTCTGCGACTCGCTTTTCTTCCCACTCTTGAGTTTTCTTCTCCTCTTCTCCTCCTTATCTGTGAGGTCTGGCTTTAGAGTGCACTCTGGTGTCTTCTTGCATTTCCTGGTGCTTACCCTCCTCCTTTCTGATAGCATTGAGAATTGAGCCCATGTCTTGCTTTCATCCTCTGCTGTGTCACTGGCTCTCTTTACATTCCCATCCGTCCTTCATCTGTTTCCCTTATCTTTCTTTCCTAGACAGCCTGATAGTACCCAGGACTAAGCACTTCACTTGCCTTTCCCTACAACTTATTTCTTTTTCTTTTCTGTCTCCATCAAGGACTCAAACAAGAACTCAACTTGATTCCTCTTCTGTCTTTTTTCCTCCTCCTCTGTGTTTTACAGCCTCTTTGCCTCCCATAGTTGCAGTCCCCAGACCTCCATGGCGCCCTAGGCCCCTATTAATTACCACATAGCCCTTTTGTCATAACAGAACTGCCTCTGCTCTCAGTGGAGTTTTCCCTCAGGCAGCTTTCTGTTGAGACCATGTTAAGCTGCGTTCCTATCGTCTCTTCTTGCCCGTCAGGGTCCCCCGACATAACACTTTCAACTTGTCCATCTGGACATGTTCACTTTGAGTCTTCAGGCTGCCATCACAACCCCACAGTACATCTGTTTACAGTTAAGCTTCTTCCAAAATGGCCGCCCTCCTAACTCTCCAAACAGCCAAGAGGAGGTCAACGCTGTAGATTATCTCAGATTCTTATGTGAGCCTCATCAGAGTGCTTTGAGCCATCCTGCAACCACTTTTACTTCAAGAAACAGAGCTAATAGTTGCAGCCTGTTACACTGAAGACTGATTTCAGAGGATGTGATCTCGACAGCCTCTTCCCTGGGAATTTATCTGTTGCCGTTGGCCATGTGCACTTGATCTTGGGGGAAATGCATCCATCATTGGAGATAAATGGAGTTTATTGGAATTTCATGGCTCAGAGAGTATTAATAAATGTTAATGAAGTGTGGTATAAGTAAGTGATTGCCTGCACTGAGCTCACCACCTGAGTATGTGGTTGTGTGAGTGGCTGTGTTCCACTTTGCACTGCACACTAACTCTAAATGGACTTTGTGAAAAGAAAAATGAAGTGCATATCAAGAAGGCATCCAAAATTACTGATGTTTAAATGATGTTTATCAACTCACAATGCCTCGCAAAGAAGGAAGTGGAGGAGGTGCAAGACTGGCTCTGTCTATGGCATCTTTCAAACACAAGGACTTTAAATAAGGTAGTTAAGTCAATTAAAAATATAGAATAATAGAGAAGAAACACAGTTTCACCCACTTACAGCAGTGATAAGTAGCCCCAAATTTAAAGGGGACATATGCTTATTTTAAGGTTCATACTTGGGGGCTTTAAAAATTTACCCTCAGTCTGAAACATTGTGTGAAGGTGAAGCTGGTATGTCCACTTAAATACTTAGCTCAACTGATTTTGGGGGCTTCTATGTAAAGGAAAAGCAGAAATATGCGTAATATACATATTTTGTGTAACTATATTGCTTACTTTTGGTCAACAGTTTGATTGAGATCTATTTGGGAGCATATTACATGATATTTTTCTTCACTGAAAAACTTCTGGTACATTAATGTATTGTCTACTTATTAATATAATAATAAGTATCCATTAGTAAATGCTGTATAAGTTGGTATGTAATTTGTCTCGTGACCCCTTCAGATAAAGCCGTGGTGTCAGCTGCACCTGTGCATGACCTCCTCCTGACTGTGCTCTTTGTGTCCTCAGGGCTGGCAGTGGCCAGTGCGCTGGTGGACGTCTCTCAGCAGATGTGCACGGGCTACAAGGAGAAGTCTGGAGGCCTGAGGAACCGCAAACAGCAGCCCACCGCACAGCCATCCACCTGTATCTGACCACGCCCCCTGTCCTCCTGCATCACTACAACCACCCGATGCTCTCCCATCAGCCTCCCTCCCTTCCCCCCCCGCCTAGGCCCCCCTCCTTCAGAGACTCCCGCCAGCTCTGCTATGGCAGGGAGAGGTGCATGCTGGGATGCGGGACTGGAACATTGTGGTGAGGAGCCAAGTCGTCCGGCACAGACTTGAGCCATCGTCTTGGCTTCCCCTCCCTCTCCTCCTCCCACTAACTGAATGACAGAAACTGGACACAAAGAGGAGGAGCGATTGAGGGATGGAGGTACAGAGCGGTGCTCACATCACCACCTTCACCCCTCAAAAACAAACATTTTACATTTGTCGACACCGCCTCGTTAGAGTCGAGGCGGCCGCGGCTTGCTGCTAGAAGAGATCCTTGTCTCGTAGTTTTTGAGGCTTTGCAACCCTCTACGTTCTCATTTCACTTAAGTTATTGTTTTTGTTTTGTGTTGTTTTATTTTGAAAGAGGAAACAAACTGGATATGTTCAGCTGCACATGCACACACAAAACACACTCACTTCCACAAAAAAAAAAAACACCTCTCCATGCACGCCTATCCATTTGTATCCCATTGTCGCCTGCTGTCATGTTCACAGCTCAGCGCTGAGAGCTGCTGTCACCAGAGTCCTGTACAGTTTGGCCTCTGAGCAAGCTAACAGCATGTTCAGTCTTCCTGTAATGAGGATCCACTGTAGGGAGGCTGGCTGTGCAGCCAGTGCCCATCTAAAGAGTCTGTGACATTTCTAATCAGCCTCTGTGTCTTCTGCTGCTTCCTGTCTGGAGCTTTGTCTCCCTGTCTCTCTCTCTCTCTCTCAGTCTTTGTGGCCATCTGGCTGCAGAGCTAACCACCTTTCCAGCCTCTCTGGCAGCGCAGCCGAGAACAAAACAAGACCAAAGCAACATCTCATCCATGCTTGCTGGCTGGCTGGATCGTCAGCTAACACCGATTGAAACATTTCCTGCTAATTTCCTCCTCCAGTTACACACAGGTGCTCACACACAGCTCTCACACAGGCAGCATTACTTGGTGGCGAGGAAGACCCTGGTGTTGAATGACTGTCTCATGGCAGGGCTGCACTCCGAGCTCATGTGAAACAGGCTTCCTATTGATTGTCTGAAGTGATCAGCTCTGTGTGAGGGAGCCCGGGCAACGGTCAGCCTCCTCTGATTGTTGCTGAAATCCATACTGTAGCTTTTAATCCCTGCTCCCATGCCTCTACATGCAACGCATGCCCCCAACACAATGCCAGAAGTCCTGTTGCTCTCCCCCATTTGATGGCGATTACTGTGCGTCCCAGGAGCTATCCACAGCCGCCCAATTAGCCGTCGCCACAGTTTGTGTTCACATTGATGCAGCCACAGTGGAGCTTCAAATGCCAGCCTGTAAACTGCACTGGGCCAACAACTCTGATCAGGTTAGCAGGGTGAGCAGCCTTCCCTTATTTGCACCTTTTGTTAAACTTGAATTGAGCACATCTTTTTATATATCTGCTCTTTCAGCAGTCCGTATCTGGTACATTTTAAAGAAACATGACTTCCTATTGTCAACTGTGGGCGATGAGGGAAAACGCAGGATGAAAAACACAAGAAACAAAGGAAAACAAGCTTGTTTGAAAACAGAGGAATTCATTTTCTGTTTGTTAAAGGCATCAGAGTGCCACATTCTTCTTTTCTTTCCTCCATCAGCATTGAATATCAGAGCAGGCTTGAATTCGTCCATAATGGACATCTTCTTCATAACATACCTACAGGTGCTTGACTGAAGGCAGAGGCATGCACCGACACAGAAATATATATTTCCACTTGCCTCCCAAAGTTATTAACTCCTCACCCTTGGAGAAGTGCAGTAATAGAACATTTTAAGAAGCGGCGCTGTGCCCTGAAGAAGGCGTCCTGTTTAGTTCCAGGCTCTCACTCGTGTTCAGCGCACTGGAGCTGCTCAGCGCCTGGTTAAAGGGCACACTTTTAGTATGGGGAAAAGGTCAGAGCAGAAAGCATGAACAAAGTTGACATTGTGTAATTATAGAGAGCTAGATGTGCTCACGACTCCACTCTGTGACCCCGGTGAGCGTTAAGGAGTCAACGCTGTTCACACAGGAATCAAAGCACTTCACTGTAGCTCATCATTATCAGCTTCTCAGTTTGTTTTCTCTTTTCTCCCCTAGAGCAACATCTCTCAGCCATCATGCCTTCTTTAGGAGGCCTGAGACTTGATAGTGAGAAATAACCATCGGTCATGGGCTGAAATTATAATATCTGGTCTGCAGTTGGTGAGTTTGTCCACATGATTTCAACTCATAAGAAAAACCTCCCACGAAAAAAGAAGTCCTTCAGGGCTGTATAAGTCATTTTATGAAATACTTAGTCAAGAATATCTTTCCTCCTCTAACCACTTCCTCTCAGCTTTGCATAAGTTGCTCTGACTGTGTTTTTGGGTGCTCTGCAACCCCAAAAAGGCTCTGTGGCTCGAGGAAGTCAACACTATTCCTTCATGGATGTGTTTTAAGACCTGAATACTGGACACAGAGATGGTGCTTATAGCTCAATGACTAGTGCCTGCCCGGCACACACGGCAAAAAATTTACAGACGGCAGTGTCTATGGGAAAAATGTTTTTCTGACCACAGGAGGATTTTTGGTTGCAATACTGTTAGTGACCACTAGAAACAAATCTTATTATACATCCAAGTGGAATCTAATATTCATAACCATGTTTTCATTATTGTATCATCTCCTGAAACTAAGAATGGTTGTGGTTTTGTTAGAATGAGTCTGCATATTTACACTCTCCACATAGTCCGCCATGTTTCTACAGTAGCCCAGAACGGACAAACAAAACACATTTTTAGATTACCTGCAGGCGGGCAAAGTGGTTTTCAATAGTTTGCAGTCCTCAACATTAAATGCCACAGAATTCTGCACCCTGGTCCTTTAAGTCAAATTACAATTATTGCAGTTGCAATTATTATTTTTCCTGATTTTGTTTCAACTTGGGCTAATTGTCATTCATGGTATGATTTACTCAACACTCGTGGTGCTCCAAGCAGCTTTAAAAACAAAAGTAATAATTATGTGGAGAACAAAAAGTCATCCTGAGCTGATGGAAGAGAGAGGGCAGCAAACATAACCTGCAAAGACCCCTGGTCCATCAGTAAATGGTGATCCTGACACTGTAACAGCACTCTCACTTTAACAGGAGCAGCTCTGAGATCAGCCAGCATCTGGTGTATTTGAGCCCACAATGCTCTTTTCACTGAAAATCACATTATTACATTCACCGGTAACAATATTCAGTGTAACTGCTGTCATCATCAGTGGGTTTTATTTAGTTTCACACCAAGCAGAGATGTCATTTTTCTGTTCTGCCCAGTCTGATTCAAATGTACTGTAGTAATAATCTCACAAAGAATGAAGATTGTGTTTTGTTTTTGTTTGGTTTTTGCTTTTTTTCTTTTGTAAATGAATGTAAAATGAAATGTTGTCTGTGCAGCCAGGGTGCGTCTGTAAACTGGAGCTCAGTGAGTGCCAGCAGTCCTCTCTGGCCCTGGGCGACAGCACAGCCACTGAGAGGTCAAGGGTCACAGCATGTAAGAGACACTTTGTCTTATCAAAGATGCAGAGACAGCATGTGCGTGGCCTGCCCAGAGCATCACCAACTGTGATCTGCTTGATGGCTCAGAAGAGCAGGTCCTGGGTCTGATAGTGTCTACAAATCCATCTCAGGGGTTTGTTTTTACCGCTATGGTTTCATTAACCTAACACTTCTTAAACAAACTAATTTATTTCATCATGCTATGTTGCGAGTCTCACCCGTTTCAAATAGGCAGTGTGGGAAAAACAAACTCTATTATCTGTAAATACTATTTGACCCAAATCTGTCGTCAGCAGCCTCTCACTTGGTTTCCTACACAAGTCTGCAAAGTCTCAGAGCATCAAAAGTAATTTATAGGAGTGTATAGATGGGTGGCATAGCTGCAGTTTCAGCAGTTTTTCAAGACCTTTCAACCCTCGCCCACACACACAGGTGTTTTCATTTATTTTTGGCTGATTCATCTTTGAAATCATCTCGTGCTCAGCTTTAACATGTTTGTAGCTTCTAACCAAATCCCTGTGGTTTGGACGTAAAGCTGTTCATGCTTTCAGATATCGGCCTTATTTCACTGTTTCCATGTCACAGCTGTGTTGAAGCTGCCCTGTGGACATCAGCACCACTCACTGAAATGCATTTCCTCCTTTGTGTCGTATTTTATTTCCCAAGAGTGTCCGCCTACTGTCACCCAACTGTACTGTGATGGGCTAGTACTACTGTGCTTTGAAAGGGTTCATTTTAACCCAAAACATGATGGTTTCCTAAACCCTACGCGCCCTGACATCTAAAAAACATGTTGAATTTCCCTGCCTTTGCTGACATTCCTACTAATATCACATTATTTTCAGTGGAATAGTGTGAAATCATCGACAGGAGTTTGTTATTGAGCCACCCATCAAAACATTGATCCACAGTGTCCACAGGGTACCTTTAAGTTTCTGCTGATGTAAACCAAAATGTGCTGCTTGTGAAGCAGCCATATCATGAAACACAATCGTTGGTCAGTGAGTAAGCACGGCTTGTTAGCAGTCCTGTTCTTTAAGAAGTTGGTCTGCACAACAAGATGCTGCTTAGTCAGCAGATCAATAGTAAACAGTTGCAGGGTGTTAACAGTAAGAGCAGAGGCAGCCACAGTGAGCTCTGGACAGGCTCTCAGTGGGCTAACTAGACCTCCAACACGTGATCAATGGCTTTTTATTTTGCTCTGCTGTGTGTTTGTTCACAGTTCAGCTCAGTTGAGATCATCAGAAAATGGCAAAACTGAAAAGTCCTGTGTGGGCGATGTTTCAGCTTCCACATTTATGTATGTCACGAGCTGGAACAGAAAGTCGAGATGCCGTAGAAGTGACGACTCAAAACTTCAGAGCACAACACAAACCAGAGAATGATGGACTCGCTCCAAACGAACCGGACTGTGTGCACTGTACTGATGTTGCATTACAGGACTGCAGGGTCCTGAGGTTCAGGTTTTACAGATGATTACCTCTCGCCACCATTTGGAGCTGCCCAGGTGTGAGGTGCCCCTCCCAAGTTGCTCTAAATGTCCGAGAGGTGGTAGGAAGTTTGCAAAGGGAAGCGTGTAGGAACCCTGTACACACAGCGAGTACCATGAACTACTCATCTGATATGTTTTATGATTTAAAGAGATGAGCAGCTCTCTCTATCTGGCCCCGCTTTCCAAGCCTCAAACTTTATCGGGTAGCTTTACAGTGGCCTTATTTCAGCTTATTATTCTCTGTATTAACTGATAGAAGTGTACAGCAAATACATATTTATAAAGCGTGTCTTACTGGGAGTCTTCCTAATATTCACAGTAGAAGTAGCGTTGTCCTCTCAAAAATGCTTTAATACGCAGGTTAAAGAAGCAGAATATGGTCACTGTAAAGTTACCCTCTGTTTCTTCCTGTCTCTCTTTGTATAGTGGCATTATATATACTGAGAAAGTAGTTTGTTAATATGTATAATTTAGCAGTTGCTGTTTTTGTAAATAATGGGAAAGTATTGTGAATGACATTTGTTGAATGGTTTTAAAAAAATCATTTATGGCAAACCTCCCCAGGCTTTTATAAATGTGACTGCAGCATATTTTGTATGTAAGACGGCAGTGTAAAGACGAACAAGCATTACTAGAAGCTGATGAAACTACATGTAAAACTTGAGGATAATAGCATACTGAACTTGTAATTACTGATGTACATAAAAGAATGGCAGAACATTTTTGTCTATTATTAAATGTGAAAATCAACCCTGCGTTGTTTGTCTTGATAGCATTTCCTCTAGTGCGTCTTTGAATCTGCTTCCTGGATCGCCAGAGGGGGGCGCTGCGTAATATGCTCAAGTTTCTACCGTGATGTCTTTCAAGTAAGTACACTGGAATTTGAAAGATTTTCTTTGACGGTGTAACTACGAATAAGACAAGCCCTGTTAGCTGCTCCTAGAGGGTGCGATGTTAGCATCACGATGCGTGGCGTTGGTTGTTCAGGGAGGATTTCAAATCAGATCCAGAGTTCCACTGAGGAGCATGAATGGACCGCATAAATGATTCATGGCAATCTGCTGTGTTGAAAAGTTTTGACTGTGGCTGCAGAGTAAGCTTCATGAAGTGTCCAAAATGGTGAAGGGTTCATCCTTTAGGGAACATCAATCCTTACAAACTTTCCTGGCATCCTCTGGGAACCATGAATGTCTACAGTCAGTTTCTTACTCCTTATTTTATGAACAAAGTCAACAATTTGACTCATCAAGAGTAAAAAAAAAAGGCTCATCTTCTGGGGAGCATATCATGACAAATATGGAGTGGGTTCACAAAACATTTGTAAAGCTATTCATGGTCCACAGAGGATGTGCCTTGAGATTGACTTTTTGGTTGTGAAGGAAGGTTTTCATGACATCTGGTGCAGATGTTCATGTGTAAAGTGGGATGAATTTGAGTAACTTTGGTGGTTCTACGACTTTTTGTTACATCATCAAGTTGAAAAATTAGCGACAACATAAGTATATGAGATGCAGTCAAGTCGAAGTAGAAGGTACCATAAAATGGAAATACTGACAGTAAGTATTTCACTTATAATCCACCACTGCAAGGAGATGAACATCAAGGTCAGGAGGTTACCAAAATGATGGGATTCATCCTCTGAGAATTACTAGATGTCAGCTTGAGAGAAGAACTTTGTGTCACGTGTAAATTTTGACCCAGTGGTGACGTGAGAGGAGAAGGTCATGGGGGTCACAACGATCTGTGGAGCTCATCCTCTGGGGATCATAAATATACATATCTGTGCAGCAGGTGTCAGGATGTCTCACGCTGGATCAAATGTGAAAGACAAAAAGATTCCCCCATGTCGGATAGTTGTAGTCGTGGCACACCACACCTGTCTGCAGCTCCCACCACAATGAAACAAATGTTGAGAATTATTATTTGCAAATACACTTTTCCCCAGGCCTGTTTTTCAAATAAACGCTGCTATTTTTAATGCTGCTGTTGATGTTTCCGAGCCCTCCAGCTAAGCGGCGGCAGGAGAGGCTGAGTGTCGGTGAGCTGTTGTGTTCTCACCAGCAATTATTCATCACCAGTCATCCAGCATCGCTCTCTCATTCTTTCTCTCCCTTTAATCTCTGTCTCCCACCTCTCCTCCCTCCTCCTCCTCCCTCTCTACATGTCTCTTTTTGTTTCTCTCTCCCACTCTCCTTCCTTCACTCCTGATCTTCCTCTCAGCTCTCATTTCCTCGCCTCTCTTCCTTCTCTCGTTCTCTCACTTTCTCACACATTTGTCTGACAAATTTTTCCTTCCTTCCCTTTTTCCTTCTCCGTTCTGGCCTTCTCTCTCCATCTCTTTCTCACCTCTTCCTTCTTTTCTCTTCTTTCTCTCTCCTGCCTTGTCATCTCTCTTTGTTTTCTACTTCGGCCTCTCACCTCTCCTTCCTCCTCCCTCTTCCAACATTATTTCTTTTATCGTTCCTGCCTCTCCATTTGTTGTTTTCCCCTTTCTTTCTTTTATATTTTCTTTCTTATATATTTTACCTTCCTTTCTTTCCTCCCATCTTCCCCATTTTACATCTCACACCATCATCCCAGCCTCTCACTTCTTCCCTTCCTTCCTTGTGTTTCTTTTTCCCATTTATCTCTCACCTCTTTCTTTTTTTCTTTCTTTCTCCATTCCATCTCTATCTCTCTCCTCTCCAGCTCTGTTCATTGCTCATCCCTCTGGCTTCTGCTTCCCTCACCATTCTTTCTTTCTTCCCACGTTTTCTTTCTTCCCACACACTCCCCTTCTTTTTCTTTCACTCTCTTCCATCTTTTTCTCTCTTTCTGTCTTTATCCTCCTCATGTCACCTTCTTCTTCTTCTTCTTCTTCTTCTTCTTCCTCCTGCACTGCCTCGCTCGACCCTGTTTTCTCTCCCTCTCTGCCTCAGGAGCTCCTCTACGGTGTAAACAGATGATTAGGTGCTGCCCTTTGATTTCAAGTCTTTGACTAAATCCATCCTGATCAGTTTGACAGCTCGCACACTGCTGCTCCATAGCAGTTGGCTGATAATGAGGCTCTTATTTTTTTTTCCCCCCCTCTCCCTCACATTATGGTGATGCTGTTTATGAAACCACCCGCCCCCTCCAGTCTAATTCCACATAGGCTGAGATTGTTTGCAGACTTTACATTGGTCTACCATTTTCAGGTCATCGTCTTTATTGCTTTCTCCAAACAGTCTAATATAATCATCTCTCCTCAGCGTTGATTTTGGGGGCTTTTCAGCAGAGCTGTCAGGGGCAATAACGTCGGTGAAAAAAAATTTCCCTGTCGTATTTCAGATTTGCTGAACAAAGGTTACATGGTGAAATGTAATTCTCAGAAATGCTGCATTTGTGTTTTCTTGTAGCACACATTTGTTTTTCCCTCTCACATCTCGCTGACAGCATTAGACACATTATCACAATTAGTCAACATTTCTCAGAGGGGTTGTTGAGTTGTTCCAGTCTCTCCACCCCCGCTTCATCCTATATACCGAGCTGTCAGATTCTGACTTATGGTGATGTTTTTCCCCCTCAGCACTTGTTATATTGAAGGGTTTCACTCATAATTAATCTGCAGGAAATCCATATTGTGAAAGAAAAAGCTGTTTCCTGATGTGCAGGAGGTAGTCCAAAACAAAAACAGGTGTTTTTCTAATACTACAGGTATTGTGCCAGATGGTTTTAACGCATTGTTTTTCTAGGAGGAGCTGGTTTTCAAAACTCACTCTTTTTTGAGCATTAAAGTAATTCCACCACGGCCCGATTATCGGATCATGTGGAGCCTCTGATGACATGGCATGATCTACCACAGCAGAGGGAGTCTGCTCAGTTAGGATGCTCCATTTTAAGGGCTGGACTCCTGAAGGAAGGATAGATAGGAAGGAAGGATAAGACTCCATCTGCTAAGGAAGATAATGTATTATGTGGAATATGAGCAAAAGCTAAATTAATTAAATGGACCTTGGAGTGAAATTAACTTTCTTTCTTCTAAATATTATCTCACTATCTGTTTTTTGGCTCAAAACCAGTTCTCACTTTAAAATTTGGATTTTAGCCTGAAGTATCCTGGTGCTTTGAGCTGCATTGATTAATCCTCCACTATCATTTTATTTTGTTTCATTTATTTATTTATTTATTTTTTTTTTAGAAAATAAGTAAAAAAATCTCTCATTCCAGATTCCATAATGTGAATATTTTCTGGTTTCTTTCCTGTCCTTGTGGACAAAACAAGATGTGTTTTTTTGGTTTCAGAAACACTGATCCACATTTTACAGACCTACAGTTATATATATATATATATATATATATATATATATATATATATATATATATATATATATATATATATATATATATATACATATATATATATATATATATATATATATATATATATATATATGTTTAGCAAACTCTAAGCCTGATCCTGAAACTCAGTCTTGGTTGATTTAGAATTTCTATTGACTGCAAACAATAGAGTTTTTGTTGTTGCATGAATAGAATAGAATAGAATAGATCTTTATTGTCATTGACAGTTTAGCAGTTCTTTATTTATAGAGCACATAAAAATAGAATAAAAGTGGGTGGAATAAGTAACACCACTGGATATTCTGGTAATAGTAGTCATCATTGTTTGGGGTAATGTGTTATAATGTAGCAGGTTACTGTAATCAGATTACATTAAAGGAGAACTTCGGCCGATTTCAACATGCAGCTGTATTGCTCAAGATACGTTAAGCTTGTCAGTACCCAAGACGCCTCGATATTTGGTCCGACTCTGACAGCGTTTGTTCCGGCGTGGTAGCCTGGACAGCTAATCCATGGAGCATTATTTTCATTATGTGTTTTAAACATCATCAATGAGAAGAAAAGTAGTTAAATCATATTGTTACTTCACAACTATCTGCAGGAGGACAGAAAAACAAATCAAATGTCTTCTTTCCTGTTTGATCAACTTTCATCATGACTTTGACTTTAGAGCTGGAGCTCACGGACGAGAAGAGGTACAAAGATGGAGGAGCTGGTTAAGACGCCTTTAGAGGCTGGAAATATGAACATTACTGAGAATTTACTGCACTAAAGGACCAGAATGAGACAGTAAAGTGAAAAGACTTTTACTGTGAAGGGCTGTTTGGACTGATGTTCACTACTTCCTGTCAGCTTTGTGGTGTTAAAGAGTAGAAAAGAGAGATCTGCTGTCTGTCACCTTTTATTACAATCAGGAGCTTTACTTTGAAATGATCCGGCATCTAGGTGATATTACAGAGTAATCTAAAACGAATGTAACTAGTAGTGCAACTAACATTACTTTCAGTGAGTCATTTAGTAAAGTAAGAGATTACTTTAAAAAAAATTAACTAATAATATCTAATCCATTATTTATCCATTTTTGGCAATGCTGATCAGGCATAACTTTATGACCACTGGCCTAATATTGTTAATAGTCTGTCTGAACTCACCAAACTGCTCTGCTCTGTGCCATGTGACTCCTTTCTGTCTGCAGCAGCATTAACTTCTCTGGTCTGTTGGATCAGACCACCAGGACCAGCCTTCACTCCACACCTGCATCACTGATCCTTGTCCTCTGGTGACCCTGTCTCTGGAGCCATGATGAAGAGATGATCAGTGTTATTCACTTCACCTGGCAGTGGTCATCATGTTATACCTGATCAGTGAATGTAGTGATTTATCGGAGGTGTAAATGGCATGTGGTGCAGACTGCTTGAGTGGGTGTGGCAGGATGAACATAGAGATAGAATAGAAAAATAATCGTTTTTATAATTCTGTCCATATTTTGCTTGTATGCAATGAAGAAAAACTGGAGTCCATTGCTTTTCTTTTTAACAATGTGTTGTATCCTGTCCAGCAGGAGGACCATAGAGCTCTGGTTTGAGCCACCTATGATCATCTGGCAGCTTCCCCTCTCTCCACTCAGGCTTTTCTTACCTGACTGTTAGGTCGCTTTCACACTGTCCTCCTTTGGTCCGCTTTAAACGGACCAGAGTTCGTTTCATCAGATAGTCCGCTTCGTTTGGGCAGATGTGAAAGCTCATACGAACTCTGGTGCGGAACAAACAAACGAACTCTGGTCCGCTTGAAAACAGGGGTCTCGGTTCGTTTGCACGTGAACCCTGGTGTTGTTCATATGCAGTGTGAAAGCTCACCAAACCAAATGTACATAGTGCATGTACAGCAAGTACAGCGTGCACTCCAGACCAAAACAAAAAACGAGTGACAAACGTTAGCAGTTAGCTAGCTAGCTCAATCGTCTGAACAACATAACCCATAAATTCAAAATTTGACATGTTTGAATAAAATCAATCACAACTACCAACAGTCACAGTCCTTAAACTCTGTGCTGATGTGTTGTCACATGTTATATTATCAAAGTTAGAAAATTAACAGCTTCAATCCCTGACGAACTATGTTAGCATTAGTGACGGCTGCATTCACTAGTATGTAGGTAAACATTAACGTAGCATTCCCTCAAATAATGGAACGATGCACAACACAATATTTCCAGTCCAGCCGTGTTTATAGTCTGTGAGGTTACATACCTGACTGTTGACGCTCAGAAAGTTTGGTGCAGTTCAGGAATTGCAGTGTGAAAGTGGAACCAGACCAAGTGATAAATGCAACAAACTTTCAGCCCCCCAACTGAACCGAGACCGCTTGGTTAGGTGTGAAAGCGACCTTAGGCTAACTTTAGCTACATGGGGCCTGCTGCAATGCTAACTGCACCTCAGGTCGTTAGTTCCAATAAGAGGTATATTTAAAGTGTGCTGGGTCGCAGTGTGTCTGGTGAATTGAAGTATTTGTTATGTCTGACTTCACTGGACACCTTAATGCAAATTTTAGCCTTGGGTGACAGAACAGGCATGTTGGAAATTAGCATGAACATTAGCCGCCAGCTAAATGAACTGAGGAATTATGGCAAAAACAACATGATGAATGTTGATATCACATACAGTGTGAAGCACAAGGCTGAGCTGATATTCAGACCACCTCTCACTACTGCTGGAGAGAATTGACTTTTATTCTGTAAATCCGTCCTAGTAAATTGATGCCTAATGTGTAACAGCACTGACCATGTGTTTGGTTTGATATTGGCCTTTAATTATAAACCTTAACTTCATCATGTGCTTTATTGTTACAGGGTTCATTCCAAGACTGCAGCAAAAAATGTTATTAGTATTATTTTTCTCTCCAGACAAACTAGCCCATTATGATGAATGAATAATTAAGTAATTCAGCGTCAAGGTGGCCGACTCTGACCCATACAGTGAAACCTGCCTGTGGGAACAGTTCTGCAAATTTCATATTTCATATTCCAGCCACCATGTTGGTTTGAATGAGTATGAGTATTTGTAGGTTATCTGAAGCCAGATACACAGAGACTGTTTTTCCTTTTTCCTTTTGTACAGTATGAACCTGTGAGCTTGATATCATATGTCAGCGCTTTCTACATTTTGAGGGGAATTGACTGACATGGGACAGCAATCTCTCAGATTAAATGTCAGTTTTGCAGAATGAAATAACACGAGACTAGACGTTTGATCAGAAATCAAAATGCCATGTTTGTATCCATGGAAGTGATTGGTCGGGGTCAGATTGCTAAGGGCAAACTTAGCCGTTGAAATTGCAAAAGATGTGTGCTTGAAATACAGCTTGAAAATACATTCAGCAGCTGCGGAGATATTGATTTCTAAAGCTTAGTCAAGTCAAGTCTGGCTTAGACTGTGGTTGTGTGGTTCCAACCTACTGACCTAAGCAAACGTGCTGCTGAGAACATAAGATCTTTGAAATGTCTCCTGAATGTGTCATAGTAAAGAGATAGAGCTGGGAAACAAGGATCTTAGGGCAGCACAATAATGTACAATTTTATATATTATCACATGACGTTACTACTGCAATTATCAAATTACAGGAGGTGCTTTGTTTGTTAAAGTCAGTTTTAAAGGTGATATTGTCCTGCTGCAGACGTCTCATTCTCCAGACTTCAGAAAAAAAAAAAAAAATCTTTGTTTGGTACAGATCGTCACTAAAATCATACCACAATCATTTTATTGTGTGCCAGTGAAAATGAGACTAATGATGTAAAAATTATCATTCCCTCTAATAGTGCAATTGCAATATGAGTTAAAAATAATCCCAAACAGATATTTTTTTCACTATTCCTCAGTCCCAAAAGAAATGCTCTCTATTGGTCACTGTGTTTAATGAGTTGCAGTTTTGCTGTAAACGGTTCCCAACTTCTTCCTCTTTTGTGATATTCACATTTTGGTGATGTTGATGTTTGTTGTCTGTGTTTTCTTTAATTTAAAATTCATCTTATATTTGCCAATATTTTATAGGTGAGGCTGAATAATCAGTGAGTGTTTTTCATTCCTGCCAACAAAACAAGTCTGACAGAAAAACTTATTCCTTCCTATATATATATATATATATATATATATATATATATATATATATATATATATACATACATACATACATACTGTACATATACTGTATGTACAGTATGTATGTATGTATGTATATATATATATATATATATATATATATATATATATATATATTTGCATGTTCTCCTCATGTCTGTGTGGGTTCTCTCTGGGTACTCCGTCTTCCTCCCACCATCCAAAAACATGCATGGGGATTAGGTTAATTGGCTAATTTAAATTGACTGTAGGTGTGAATGTGAGTGTGAGTGGTTGTCTGTCTCTATGTGTCCTGTGATGAGGTGGCGACTTGTCCAGGGTGTACCCTGCCTTCCGCCCTAAGACAGCTGGGATAGGCTCCAGCCCCCCCGCGACCCTATGAGGATAAGTGGTAGATAATGGATGGATGGATGGATGGATATATATATGTATATATATATATATATATATATATATATACACGTATATATATATATATATATATATATATATATACACGTGTATATATATATATATATATACACACACACGTATACACACTATATTGCCAAAAGTATTCGCTCACCTGCATTGACTCACATATGAACTGAAGTGACATCCCATTCCTAATCCATAGGGTTCAATATGACGTCGGTCCACCCTTTGCAGCTATAACAGCTTCAACTCTTCTGGGAACGTTGTCCACAAGGTTTAGGGGTGTGTTTATGGGAATTTTCGACCATTCTTCCAGAAGTGTATTTGTGAGGTCACACACTGATGTTGGATGAGAAGGCCTGGCTCTCAGTCTCTGCTCTAATTCATCCCAAAGGTGTTCTATTGGGTTGAGGTCAGGACTCTGTGCAGGCCAGTCAAGTTCATCCACACCAGACTCTGTCATCCATGTCTTTATGGACCTTGCTTTGTGCACTGGTGCACAGTCATGTTGGAAGAGGAAGGGGCCAGCTCCAAACTGTTCCCACAAAGTTGGGAGCATGGAATTGGAAACCCATTCCATGAAGCTCTCTGTGCACTGTTCTTGAGCTAATCTGAAGGCCACATGAAGTTTGGAGGTCTGTAGTGATTGACTCTGCAGAAAGTTGGTGCACACTATGCGCCTCAGCATCTGCTGACTCCGCTCCATCAGTTTACGTGGCCTACCACTTCATGCCTGAGTTGCTGTCGTTCCCAAACACCTCCACGTTCTTATAATACAGCTGACAGTTGACTGTGGAATATTTAGGAGTGAGGAAATTTCACGACTGGATTTGTTGCACAGGTGGCATCCTATCACAGTTCCACGCTGGAATTCACTGAGCTCCTGAGAGCGACCCATTCTTTCACATGTGTGCTTGCTCAGCTTCACAGATAGTGCCTGTGCATGATCCTCTCTGTTCTCTGTTGTCTCTCTGTCTTCATTCCAAATGTCTTTTGAAGTTAGGGATAAAGACCTCAACAGAAAAAAGGTCAGTAGTGAATGCAACTCAAAAACCTGTGCAGGTTGTCTTGAGGCCAGTAGCAAGCTGCTCACACCAGTCATGGTCTTGTTGGTTTGTATGATGACATTTCGGGGTATAGTTGCTTATTATGTTACACAGCTTACAGTAGCCTAGCACCCACTTTACTTACATATGTTTATTCTTTTATTTTGATTGTTCCCACACAATCAGACAATAATACTCAACACTTATCGGATGTAGGACTTTATTTTGAGGCTTTTTTAAGCGCCTTACTCCTAGTAGCTTTTGTGACTTATCAGGCATTATGGGGTTAAGGTGTGTTTGTATATTGACCCATAGTGTAACTTAAAGTGGTTTCTTGTATTATTTGTATCCCACAGCATCACTCTATATAATTTGTAATGTCTACAGTACAAATACAATCATGTTCATGTTATGTGCTCAATTTTTTTATTTTACAGCTTGAAATGATAATACATACACTCCAGATTAATTTATACATTTTGCCTTCAAGATTGACCATTGCAGAAACATTTAAAGTATTGATTCACTCATCATTTCAAATAATATTATATTTTGCTAATCAGTAATACTGTTAATTTAGGCAGTAAACACCTGTCACTGTTTTGTTCAATAATACACATGAAAACACAAAACTGTTTACATGGTATTAGTATTTTAGATTGAGTTTATCTATTGTTGTGACTTAGATGAAAATTTACGCAGAAACATAAGTTATTCCAAAGGTTTTTTTCCTTGTAACTGTATAGGCTAATATGTTTGACTTTGTTTCTTTAACTCTTAGTGATACATACATGAATGAATGTAACGTAACGTGCAGTTATAGCAGACACTTGCTTTGGTCACAATTTAAAAACTGGTTACCTATCACTATTGATTATTATTTTGTTTAAGCATATCTGAGTTGCATATGCTGAAACCGACTGAACTGATCAATTTATTTTTCTGCTCTCTTTGTGAGGATGTCCATGCTAGACTCAGGTCAAAATGTCCTCAGTTGGTTCAGTCATTTTAGCTTCGAGCTCAACCTTAAAAAGTGGCTCAGACGGTACAGCATGTTTTCATGCTGGTTGGCGTCTTGCATCGTAGATGTTGTAAAGTGCGTAAAGTGGTTGGTAGACTACAAATGGAGTCCATTTACCATTCAAGAACAAGAACATCTGAATATACTATTTTAATTTTTATTTGTTGCAATACTGTTCTTAGGGCTGGATAATGTGGACATAATCATGTCATACCTCAATATCCAGACTGTGACAATATTGCTTCTATAAGATATGAAATTTATGATCAACAGTTAAAACAGCAGTAGGAGTATCATTAAACATTAAAGTGAAAGTAAATTTGACCAGTACAAAAGAAAACAGTGATTGCTTTGTTTACTTTAATGGGAATATCCATTCTACTCCTTTTATATTTCTATGGTTATTAATGTTGATATGATCAAACCAGAACTGTAATGTAGAACATTTAAATCCAGTAAAAGACAACTGAAAAGATGAGACATCTGAAAGCACACTCACATCAAAATATTAATCTAAGTGATAAATTGTATTGATTCTCACACTGACTGTAGTGGCTCAATGATAACTCAGAGCATGTTGACCTTCACAGCTCAGTGAATTGTGAAGCAGCGCCCACTGAAATATGATGTGTTTTGTGTTTTGAATCAGACTGTTGAGAACAATAGACCCTTTTACAGCCACTGTCATCATGTGCCTGCAAAGGCCAGCAACTGAAGTGGCTTTTTTTTTTTTTGGCCATTGGCATCATGTGATGGCTTTGAACAGAAGCGCAGCAGTGTGGAGAACGCTCCCTCCACTCTGTTATGTGACAAAGAAATCTAATGACATGAAATCACACTGCTGATATCCAGCTGTGATTATAGTTACAGCTGTAAAACCATTTCAAAAATCCATACTTTTCAGATCATATTTGTAACTCTGGGCGCAGCTGATGCTGTGATAAGATGAAGGGGCTTTTGCATGAGGCTCACCTGGCTGCACTGGCTGGCTGCTCCAGACACCATGAAACACTCTCCGTTTCTTTCTAGAAAAATATTTTCCATAACCTCTCTTTAATTTTTCCATACTTGTCCAGACCTGGAAATTAAGAAAACCAAATCCATACTTTTTATTGTCCATTTGAAAGTTAAGCAGTAGGACTGAAAGTATTTTCCCAGTGAACTGTTTAGTTTGGTCTATAAATTGGTGGAAAATATCAGTGTTTCCAAAAGCCCAAGATGATCTCCTCAAATGTCTTGTTTTGTCCACAACTCAAAGATTGGAAGTAAATTAACCAGAAAATATTCACATTTAAGAAGCATTTGGGCTTTTTTTCCATTAAAAAAAAATTCAAACCAATTAATCAGTTGTTAAAATAGTTATTAATGTTCATGTAATAGTTGACAAATTGATTAATTCTCACAGCTGTGAAACAGAGCATCAAAAAGATAAAAAAAAACAGAACTAAAAGAAAACAGAACTGAAGACGCCTTGTAAGAGCTGATAATGTAACAACAACGTATAATGAGATAAAAAAAAGTAATAAAACTCATTATGTAATAACTGGTTGATGATGTAACAAAATCCTGAGCGCACAACCCAATAACTTTTTGTACAAATAAAAGAGCTCCTTTAATAGATTTAATAGATTTTATAGTAATTCACTGTTCAGTTTTCAAACAGACGTGTCTAACAGGGCGCCTTATCACCACATTATCACCTTCACACTATGCTATTTCACTCCGATTTTTTTTCATTTAAAAATATTTTAATTAATTGCATAATGAAATGAAACACCTTATCACCATCACAACGTGGTATTTCACGCAGATTTTTTCCCTTTTTAATTCATTTAATTAAACCTTTTTAATTAAGTACATAATGAAATAAACACATGTTAGATAATCAATGAAATGCTGAATATCATCATAAGCCAGCATTAGACACCCACTGGACAAATCAGCAAGTTGTTGACTAATAGCCTAATTGGTCAATAATTGACTTTCTATAGGAAGTTGTTACACATTGATATCTTATGGCACATATGGACTGATGGAGGGGAAGGGCCACTTGTTTTTGAACACTGAGCAATGACCAATTGTTGGAAAAAAAAGCATGTGGCTTTCCTCTCTCTAAGGGGTACCCTTATGTCCAATTTCCCACACTCTAGAGTAGTACTGAACTGGCATAAGTATCTGACTCCAAAAACAACTTAATAACCTTTCACCACATGTTTTCCCACATGGTTGTTGTAGGATGTAGAGGAGTTCTTGGTTGAACATCTATTTTAACGATTACAAAGAGTCAAGAATGTGCAACAGAGTCTCTGGGTTCTGATTAGCTCTCCCTTTCAAACAGATAGCTTAGAGGCCTAAGCGATTCAGAACCTCAGCTGAAGTTTCCCTAAACCCTTTATAGTCCACCTCCACCTTGCAGGACATCACTTTCACTTTCTATCTGGGTGTTGTCTTCGTGTGTTACATGTCATCAGTTCTTGTCTTTATTGGTTGATATTTGGTGCAAGGCGACTTGTTTCATGAGTGATTCTCTGTTTCTTGTCTGAAGGCCGTGTGACTTCAGGATGTGATTAAACTAAATCTATGTAGTTATTATGTGCAGTAAAGCATTTGAAATATTAAGAATGAAATGATAAACATGTAAACACATCATAATTAGTAAAAAAAAATACAAGAAAATGCATTTCTTGCTGAAAATGTGTGGGAATGCTGCTTTGCTTAAGCTAATCTGCTAATGCTGACTTGAATGTTGCAGGAAAGATGAATGTATAATTTAATTCAATTTAAAAGTCAAATGTTGAAAATTTTAGAATTACATCTAAAAGTTGAATATTGAATATCTGTTAAGTTGAACATTTTAGAATTACATTTAAGTTGAATGTTGAAAATCTGTGAATTTAATTGAAAAGGTGAATGGTGAAAATTTTAGAATTGAATTTAAAAGTTGAATGTTAAAATGTTTAGAATGAAATTTAAAAGTTGAATGTTGAAAATTTCAGAATTAAATTTAAAAGTTGAATGTTGAAAATGTTTGACTTTATGTTAAAAGTTGAATGTTGAAAATATTTGAATTTAAGTTAAAAGCTGAATGCTGTTAAAGTATTAATGAGTAAAAATTGGATGAATATGATTTAACTAATCTATTAATGCTGAGTTTATTCTGTTTGAATGGAGTAAAGTTGGATAAATAGTTGGAGATGTATGAATGACTATGATTTGTGTGAATATCAGTGATAGTTCTCAGATTAAAATGACACACACACTTGACCCTGTTTCCTGTGAAGATTAAATCAGAGTTCAGGGCTTTTATTTTGAAAGGACAGTCAGAGCCACAGCTTCCTGTGAGGAAAGTTACCCCTCTGGAGTTTGGGGCTTTTATTTTGAAAAACGAGTCTGATTCAGAGCAGTTAATTCTCTGTGTTTGAGTGTGTGTGTGTGTGATTGATAATGTCATCAATCACACAATGATGCTGTGTTGATGGAGGTGCATGCATATCACCTAATTCTGCTGGCCACCCCTACATAATTTCAACACCCCTTGGGCCAGGGCCACCCCTATGAAAAAGTCTAGACACGCCCCTGGTGTGTCTACCATACACATTAAATGTGTGCCTGTCCAAGATTCATGTTGCAAACACACAGACCGTTTGCAACGGTGCGTGCTTGACCTTGTTTCTTGTGAAGATTAAATCAGAGTTCGGGGCTTTTATTTTGAAAGGACAGTCATAGCCACAGCTTCCTGTGAGGAAACAGCTACCCCTCTGGAGTTTGGGGCTTTTATTTTGAAAAACGAGTCTGAATCAGAGCAGTTAATCCTATGTGGATCCCCCACCTGAGACACACCAACATCCAGTCACACTCTGCCACTGATTATGAGCTGACCTGTCGAATTACCTTTCGTTAAAAAAAAACTGTAAAGAGTAGAGCTTAGAATTTTGGATGTGAATGATGCTATGGTGATGGAGGTTCATGCACATCACCTAATTCTGCTGGCCACCCTTGCATGGCTTTCGACACCCCGTGGGGCACCCCTATCTGCTCTGTCTCCCACACTGGCTCCCACTGCCTGCCACTGATTTCAATCTGAGTTGGACCCTGTCGAACTCCTCTGAATAAATCAAAAACCGTAAGGAGTACGGCTTTGGGGTTGGACGAGAGGCGACAGGAGCTCGCGACAATCGCAGTGTGTAAATTTTGTGTACATTTTATGTTTCTAGCCCACTCAGAAGGCCGACAGCGGCAGGTAAAACACGAGGTTTCTCTGCTTGCTCACGCCTTTTCCTCAGAAAAATAACATTGGACCATATGGAGGGATTTGGGGAAGTGCTGCCCTAATTAAGGGTCTGGAGCTAAAACCATAAATCTCTCAGACACCACAGACACATTGTCACAACCGGGACAAAATTTCTAAAGTTTTGCTGTAAAAATGATGTCAGTGGGGTGTACATAGCCATCACAATCACGATTTAAATATATTTTTTTCAGACGATTCAGAAGCTGCCCTCTATTCTAGGTGTGTAGTTCTCCCACACTAGTGCACGCAGTAGACACCCATGTTAAACTCTGATTTTTAAGATTTCATGGTCTGAAATTAAGTGAAATGCTGAAGAAACTATACATTTTATGAAAAAATGATGATTATGAAAATGTAGTCACGTAAATTTGCTGCGTTTTGAAAGTTGAATGGAGTTTCTAGGTGAAAGTATGGCGGAAATAGTGGCATTTCAAAAAGGTGTAAATTTGAGAGGATTTGAAGATTTTCTTCTTTGAGTTGCATTGTTGAAAAATATATGAATAAAGCTGAATATTTTAAAAATTCTGAAGAGTTGAAATGAGAAAAGACATAGCACACATGCCCTGAAAAAGCTGAATAGTTTGATAGTGGAATGGTTTCTGTAGCTGAAAGTATGTTGAAGTAGTTAGAGTCCAGAAACGTACGGAAGAAATAGTTGTTGTTGTTGTTGTTGAAGTAGTTGAATAAAGAAAAGGATAACAATAGTGGGACTGCTGAACAGCATTCCCACTAAGTATGTGGTTGGATAATAAGATATCACAAGCATGACCTTTTACATCTCAACAGGGCTTATCTATCATGATAGAAAGGACCTTTTGCTGTGTGAAACCTTCCTGTTGTCACGTGGAGATACATAACCGCAATGAGCACATTTTATTACTTTTGCCAAGGAGGTTATGTTTTCACCAGGGTTTGTTTATTTATTTGTTTATTATTTGTTGGTTTGCAAAATAGCTCAAAAAGTTATGGACAGATTTTGACAAAATTTTCAGGATTGCTCAGAGGTGTCCTAACTTAAAAAAAAACAAAAAAAAAAAACAATTTCGCTTAGGGACCCAATTTGATCTGACCCTGCGCTCCAGGGTGTACAATTTTCATCCAATCATCACCTAATTTGGTGTATAAACTAATATAGGAATCCAGAAGTCACTGATTTAGTTTGGTCAAGATCAGTAAAAGATCAAGGTCACCAAGGTCAAATATGCATTTTTGACCATAACTTCATGTAGGAAGGAGCTAGAGCACTGGTCTCAAAATATCCAGAAAAGAATTCTCAAATTGTGTTTGCAAATTCAAATTCAAATGTGACAAAATATAAAATAGAGAAAAAAATAAATAAAAAGTACACAATATTAATGTTAATCCTGTGTTAAATGTGGGTTTCAAGGTGTGTCAAAATCAACACATTCACTCTTAGGTGTTGTGGGCTTGCAGGAGTATACGCTCTCTCTGAATGCTGCCTTGGTGGAGGTCTGCGCTCTCTGAGTGCTTTTCCAGTTGTTTATGTGATTTTTCAAACTTACTCTACTGATTATATAGCTACAACCTGGCTAAATGTATATACCATGTCCTAACACAATAAAAACCATTAAAGGAGTTCGACACTGAAACAATCAATTTAATCAATAAATTGAATCACCCTATAGTGTAATAAATTAGGAGAAAAATACTGTGCTCACTTCATAATGTAATAAGTGACACAAATTTCGTTATGTGCTCAGTATTGTTGCATTATCAACCAGTTACTACATTATGAGTTTTATTACATTTTTTTAATCACATTATGTGTCATTGTTTGAATCTGCCAGTGATCACCAAGCAGGCAGAGAGGCTCCAGGATGAACACCTTGATTCCCAGGTATCAGGTTACAGTGTCTGGTGATAGCAGGGAACCGACGACAACACCAAGCAGCAGTCCGAGGGTTTAAAGCGGGTTTTCAACTTTTTTTTTTTTCCACTAGTCATCTCAGGCCCTCTCTCTCTCCAGTTGTTGGGCCGAAGCCTTGGCCCTTCATTTAGCTCCTCTCTCTGCAGAGACAGTATCAACACAGCCTCCATTAAACATGTGGGCCTTGAGCAAACATTTACACTCGTCCATTAGCTGCACACCTGCTGCTGATTGCTCTTCTGCCTCACCTGCGATGAAGACTCTCCTCCACCACGAGCACTCCCTACAGCCCAAATTAATATTAACCCAGAGATTCTCTCCTCCATCAGGTTAGTTTTGACTAACCTGATGGAGGATAATTAATGATTTTATCACCTTACACCAGCTTAGATAATGGCTAGATAATGCATTGGTTCTCATTGAAACAGTGTTCCCAAAAAGCTTTTGTTGTTTCTAGAGTGAATTTAAATTCTTATATTTTGACTAGTGACTTCAATATCTCACGCAAGATGAAGCTTTGGATCTATAACTCAGCAGTACTCTCCATCCTGCTCTACGGCTCGGAAACTTGGTCCTTAAATAAGACTCTGGCTGCAAGACTAGATGGATTTGACAGCAGAGCTGTCAGAACCATTGAGAACATCAGGTGGCCTCAGCGGGTCTCCAATGAAGCACTCTGGACGCTAGCCCAGAGCATCTTGCCTGGTCATGCAGCGTCGCACCCGCTGGCTTGGCCATGTCCTCCACCTTCCTCATGACCATCCAACGAGAGCCATTCTCCAGTTTGACCCAAGGGCTGCAGGCCGGAGACGACCACGAAGCAAGCCCCACACCCAATGGCTCAACGTTGTTGCAGGTGACCTCCAACAACATGGAGTTGCTGTCAAGGATGTAGAACAGCTGGCCCAACACCTCCAGCGCTGGAAACAACTGGTTCATCTGATTGGCTCAACGCACCGAACGGGTCGCACCCCCCTTCGCAAGAGCACTAAGAAGAGTAAGAATAAGCTTAGCACTCTATTAGTTTACTTTGACATGAGTTTGAGTTTTAAGGCTTTCTCTTTAGTGTGTGTACAGTTCTTTTGGTGCTGCTCCTGCTCTGGTCAGACTTGATGAATTTTTAATTGATGAATAGAAGAATGAAAATGTCACAGGTCAGGAAAGGTTAAAGGTGACCTATTATGCTTTTGTTCTGTCCCTTTTCCTTTAGTGTGGTGTATAGTTTTTGTGCATATAAAAGATCAAAGTTCAAACCAAAGAGGTTTGGTGAGTTTCTCCCCACAGAAACACCTGAAGTAACACATTTTTTCCTGAGGTGGTGTACACTTTGCAGCTATGAAAAGTAAAATGTTTTGTATATTAAAGCATGTAAACATGTAGCAGAATCCCAATTACCTGTAATAAGTACAAACCTGAAAATTAGCATAATATGACCTCTTTAAGAAGCCCTGTTACAGATATTTAGCAGTTTCAGATCTCCAGTGTGCTCAGCTTTCTGTTGGTGGTCAGATTTTTGGTCTTTTATCAGCAGCAGCAGCAGAGCCAACAGATACAGTATGTGGAACAGCAGGATGTTTGTCCCACTTAGCTGTTGACCCAAAACATGGAGACTGGCATCAATTACAGCCTCGATATGCAAAACACAGGTGGTAACCAGGCACCTGGAGTCTCACTTTGTAAAATGATGACTGTCTGAGCCTTTTTGTTTAGAGAAAACAAGCCATGTCAAAAAACAAGCCACTACTTCAGGTACTTTTTTGTCAAGAACTGACTAGAATAAAATGTTTTCTTGTGCACACATACAGTACCTGTTTGGCCTCCCCCTCGCTGCCATTTTCCAGCTGCACTGTACCTCAGGTGACACACGAATACACCCTCACACCATAGCCTCAGGGTTTAGAGTTAGGTTAGAAGAAACACAAATTTGGCCCAGGTTTGTTTACACCAGGGGTGTCATTTATTAGAGTTTCTGATGCACAGGTTTGTGCTCAAAGTTGTGCTTTGTAAAGTTGTCAGAGTCAACCTCAGTGATTTTCTCTCTGACATATCAAAAGCAAAACTTTGGATGTTAATTACCCAAGGTATGAATGTTATAGACATCATATGGTGTACACTGTGCAGTATATACACTCTAATATAACATCTTCAGAAATCACACCCTGTGTGTGTAATGAGGTATGGATCTTTCACTTAATGCCAGGGATAAGGGCAAGTACTTCCTCTGAAATTCAGAGAGGTGATGCTGAACTTGAATGAATCTGGATGGAGGTCAAGAGTCACATTTTGTCAGGAGATCAAAATATTTTGAGATGGGTGGAAAAAAGTCTCCTCTGCACCAGAGGAGTGGTCAGAATTCACCTCCTATTAGATTGTTGTCTTTATTTTGCAGGAAGTGACGTGTGTCACATCTGGGATTCTGCCGGTGCAGACGAGCAGGTTGGCCAGTCACCTCACGGCTCCAGAGGACACGAAGCAGTGCCCGCTGACTGATAAATCACAGCACGAATCAAAGCAGAGCGACGAAGCTCGGCTGGTGTCACATCATGATCAGAGACAGAAACTTCCAGAGGTATCAATCACACACTGTTATCATCAGAAAACCACTGAGCTGTAGTTTTAGTGTTTTTTTTTTTTCTGGTGAAAAATTTAACCCATAGCACAAAAAACTAGCAGCAATCTACTGTGTAACTACTGTAAGCAGAGTGTTTTGATGTTATGTGCCCAGGCTTGGAGGCATTTTTAAAAGCATTCTTCCACCCTGGATCTTTCTGCGGATAGTCAAGACTGTTAAAGTGATGTCTTTCTTTCTTTTGGAGTTTTTCTAGACAAATTTGTCACCAATCAATTCCTTACTTGAGACAGTATTTCTAATGATGTTCTATTGGTATGAACAATTTATATAATACAGTACTTTTTTCAGTATTTTTTGCTAAACCTTTCGGTGATGATTGTGCAGTTCCCCCTCAGTTCCAGGACAATTTTAATGTCTTTCAAACCATTGATTTTGTTTTTCACTGTTTTCACTCACTTACAACACTCTCATTACTGTCTTTTCCAGCTGCAGCAGGCAGCTGTTTCCTCTCTGCTACTGCATCCCCAACACCAAAGAGCTGATAGAGTTAGCGACTAGCTGGTGAGCACAGCGAAGCATGTAGCTGATGAGGAAAGTTCCCTCAACATTTGGAGGAGAGTAAAACAGAGCTAAAAGGAGAAGGAAAAGTTGACTTTAGATGCAGTAGAAAAACCTGAGGCAGTCGAAATTCTTCACTGGAAACTCTTGTATGTACTAGTGCTGCACTGTGGACAAAATTTTAGATCTTCCATCCATCCATTTTCTACCACTTATCTTCATAGGGACCTATGGACAATTTAAATTAGCTAATTAACCTAATCCCCATGCATGTTTTTGGATGGTGGGAGGAAGCTGGAGTACCCGGAGAGAACCCACGCAGACACGGGGAGAACATGCAAACTCCACACAGAAAGGCCCCAGGCCGGGAATTGAACCCGGTACCTTCTTGCTGTGCTACCCACTACACCACCGTGCCGCCCCAATTTTAGATCTTGATATAGCAAATTATATATCCCGATAACAATTCTGATTTAGTATTTCCTCTTTTCATTGCGCTCTCCTCTCCTCCTCCATGCTGCTTTACCTCTGTTTACTCCCTAGCAACCAGTGCTGTAAACCAGTCCTTGCTGTGACGTAAACATGCTACCACAAAGCAGTAGCGTTGCTACAGTTACAGTAGCCTTCATATCATCATGTCTATGATTTTTACAATGAACACTCATGATACATTTAGATTTTCCAGCCGTCTGACAGTGACTTGTTCTTTACACAACATATCTACACCACTACCAGAGTAACGTTAACGTTAGCGTAGCAACAGAGCTAAGTAGTCTACATGTTAAAATTACGATATAAACAACAGAGGCTTATATCCTATGGTACATTTTTATACCACACTACGATATATATCGTAATATTGCACAGCTCTAGTATACTTAACAGATGCCTCAGAGCTTTAAGTAACATCACTGCAACGTCTTTCCAAAGAAAAAATTTTGTAATCTTTATTGTGTTTGAATGGCAGCAGCAATCTCAGAGAACAACATCCTAAAACCTGGGCAAACAAAATCAAAATCATGTCTCTGCACCACTGATGGTGAGTGAGGAAATGTTTGTGATTTGAGATAACTGCTCCTTTTCTTGCCAGCCGTTCATGTGTTCTCAGATCTTTGAGACATATTTCAGGTCCCACTCAAAACGACATGGACATCAGTGAGGAAGAATTAACAGTTATTTTCCCCTCCTGTGGAACTTGGCAGGCAAAATCTGACACTGTTGTGCTATTAAGACAATATTATGAGCTTATAATGTCAGTTTTAGGTCCAACTTGAACTAGAATGTGTCATTTTCGTCAGGTCTGCTTGTAGCTTGGTGCAACACCATTTCTGTTTTGGTGTTCAAATCAAAATTGTGTCATTTACTAATATAGGGAAACAAATAGGTGTTTCTCCAGACAAGTGAATTCAATGGCAGTATTGAAGATGACACATTCCTTGTTAAGAACGCTTGCGCCAAACTGACCTCAGCCTCTCCGTCTCAGAACACTTTTCATGGATGCTTCCGCCTCACAAAGCAGAGCTGTGCTTTTATAGTACACACTGTAAAATCCTCTGGAGTCCCACGTTGAGCAAAGAGTCCCAGCAAGTATTGGGCCAACATGGGTCACCACCGCTTTCATCTCACAAAGACAGATGCATCTGTTCATGCATCAAAAGCCACACCGTCTGTTTTCCTGCCAGTCCTCCCAGCAAACGGCGACGCATGATTGGTCACAAACTCGCCACTAGAGATCTGTTTTCTCTGCGGCAAAGTCCACATACAGTTAAAAATATAAACTTGCTTTCCATCTCTTGTTGCATCACCAAAACCACATAATTGTTTTTTTTTTTTTGTTGTTGTTTTTTTACATTTCTCAAGAGGAACAAACCCAAACGTTTGTCAGGCCCCAACACTTAAAGCTTAATGCATGAAAATATGAAGAGTCCCTTTCCAAAGTGAGGTGTCCACCATTTGCAAAAAGTGTGAATATTCTACTCATAATAAATTATTTCTAGTTTGGAAATTCAAACAAATTACAAAGGGTGAATATATAACATAGGTCCTTGTGTGACAAAATAAAACATGTTTACAGACTTTGGAGTTCTTCTCAATCATATCTGACTGTTAAATTTCAACAACTTGATGCTTTCTATAAATTCTGTATTTGGAAATGAACTCTTCATCCTACAACTTAAAACACAACAACAAATTTCATTGTGATTTGTCTCGATTATAACTATATATATTTATATATTATGTGCTTCCATCTAACATTCTGGGTAACAAAATCATGTCTCATAAAAATGTGTCATTAAAATGAAGAGCAAAGCTGAATGAGCAGATTGCGGCATGTGGACAAACACACACATCCACCTTAAATCTCATGTAACACTTCATCACAGAAGTCTTAACATTTAATATTTTTCTTTAACATCAAGGAATGTTCAGGGAAAAAAAAGTTTTTTTATATGTATATATTCATATTTTGTAGACTTTTCCTGCACTGTATCATCAGTGTCTCTTCACTGTACACCTTTCCACTGTGGCTTGGACGTTGCTTTCAGATGAGCAGACTGTGTGTGTGTCATGTGTTACAGTTTGCTTTTGGGGAGGCATGAAGCAAGAAATGTGGTGTGTACTTCTTGGCCACCCCTCCTCCACCCCCACCCCTGTGATGTGTATAGTGTCCTCTCCGTCGGTCTTCTGAAGGGCATGGTTTGCACAACACATCAGCTCTGAGTCATGATTCACAAAAAGAGATTAGGTGTGATTTTTGTGACGGAGAGGGAGAGGGGACCAGGGCAGGACAGAATCAGCCCTTTCCCCCGCCGTCATTTGACACGTTGAAATGGCTCTTTCCCCCCTCCCACCCCAACCCCCCCAGGTCTGGAGTTTTGTCCGTGGAGGCCCGGTGAGCGTGGCCTCCTATTGGTCAGAGAGCAGCAGCAGGAGCAGCCAGCCGAGGCCCAGCAGCAGGGACAGTTGGACGGGCTCGGCTCCACGGTCAGACAGGCCCGGAGAGGGAAGAGTGGAGTCTCCCTCGTCGCCCCACAATCTGTCATTCTCATTTACCTAAAAGAAAACAAGCAAGTACAGGGATATTAATCATCAGCTTATTTGGTCGAGGCCATGTATGTCCACACCACAAATTCATCATATGTACATGTGAAGTATAAAAGATGACTTATATGGACATTACATTAAACACTATGGCCTTTTAATCATTATTTTCCAAATAACTTTTTTTCAAAACACTACACTATGACTTTTTCAACAGAAATACTATATTATGAGTTTTTAAAAGTGTTTCACTTTTTTCTTTGATTGATTTTATTTTTTATATATATTTTTATTTTTTATTCTTTGTCTTTGTGTTAATTTTGTTCCAGTACTGTTTCTATTTTTAAACGTATGTATGATTATACTGTACCCTGTACAGCACTTTGGTCAACCGAGGTTATTAAAGTAGTGCTTTACAAATAAACTTTGACTTTTCAACATACAATACTATGACTATTTTTAAATTAATAATGATGAATTTTATTGATGATTTATTAGACATATTGCATGATTGCACGCGCATGGCTGCAGTTATTGTTGCAAGAAGAGGCATCGCAACGATGAAAGTCTACATTTTTTTGTAATTGGGTCATTCCAGCATACAGCAGTTATTACAGCTGGGATCTCCCAATCCAACGTAGTCTCATGAAATATTTGTATAATATCATACGAAAAGTAAGGCACAAATTTTCGTGCATATCTTACGAATGACCAGCAACATGACCAATCAGCTCATGCTCGAGCCCCAAAGAGAACCCGGAAGCGACAGCCTTAAAAATGCCGGACATTCCTTTCAATGTCAGCTGAAACCGTAACGTTACAATACGCATTGAAATAAGCCCGACAACACTTCCAGTGATGGTTAGGTTTAGGGATAGGATTACAGGGTTAGGCTTATGGTAATAAAATGCATGTTTCCCACTAGAAACGTGATTAAAACGCACCCAAACTCATAAACTATTCCACTGAAAACGTAATGAATGTCCGCTGAGAATGTAAGGAATGTCCGACATGTTTTCACAGACGGAGCAGCCTGCATCGAATGTCACATGATGTCCAAATTACGTGGGTTGTGTACGAATTTTAGTGCAATACTTTTCGTACTGATTTGTACGAATATTTCATGAGACCAGGTTGCCCAATCCCATTCACCGCTGTCATAACTAACGATCATGCTGATAAAATCAATCTAACCATCTTTTCTGAATCTGTCCAAGCTTCTCCTGGAATTTAGCAAATATATATATATATATATATATATATATATATATATATATATATATATATATATATATATATATATATATATACACACACACACACACACACTAATTAATTTTCCCTCATTTTATGTGCATGCATTTGATTTAATGCAACATGCTATACTGTGCCTTGTTCATTACTAGCAGACTAGTGTCTTTTATTGCTGTTAAAACGATCTATTACATCGATCACTGCCCATCCTGGAGGAAGGATCCCTCCTCTGTTGCTCTTCATGAAGTTTCTACCATTTCGTTTTCCCTGTTAAAATTTTTTTTTCTTGTTATCCTAGATTGTAAATCTTGAATTACTATAAAAACTATAGATATACTGGACTGTGACTTTTGCATAACCATAATGGCATAATATCTACATGACCTTTTGCAACACCCCTTACTCTAATAACAAAAATGTTTTTCCATGACTTATTATTATACTGTGAAAAATTGAAGAAATATATATCTACTATACTTTGACTTGTTGATGACATTATGACTTACTTTAAAGATGCATCATACTACAACTGTTTTGTGACACACTATAACCTTTTTCGACATACTAAATTATGAGTCATATGCCATGTGACTTGCCAGTGCTCCAAGTTAGTATTGAGAGATAGTGGACTTTTTTTGCATGAAAATAAATTACAACAAAGAAGCATATTTAAATCTTCATCATAAAAGAGTGATAAATTAAATCATTGGAAGAGAACAACTTTAGCCTGAATGATAATTGTTAACATTAAGGTCACCCATCTTTCCTTTTTGTAGGGTTAGGGTTATTTGCTACTATGGACGAGCCATATCTGTTTAAAATGCACAGCTACAATTCCTGTCTTTAATTTATATTTTTAATTGTCTTTGATTTAAATGTGACAGGATGTTGGCTGAAGAGTTGCATGTCTGATGATACGACTCAAGGCAGCTCCAGAGCTAATTTTCTGGTTTAATTAACTCTGACTGGTGTCGACTCAGTGACACTTTACTTGATCCTGAGTTGACACTAAACTATCAGGTGACAAAATGTCCAAGTACCACAAAGTGTCACTTCCCTGCTTATCGCGTACCATAATTTTAATTCCAGAGCAGTCAGAGGACGCTACAGACTGTTGAAACAATGGTGCGTGGGACAAGGAGTACATGGAGCGAGAATATGTCATTTAGGCATTTGGCTCTTTTTTTCAGCTTCCCCTCTGGCCTGGTTATACATTTAGCTTGTGTCATTTATTTATATCTGTTGGCACATTGTCAGTTATGTTATCTGCAGCATTTTTGCGAGATGTTCCCATCAGCAGTCAAATGCATGGAGCAAATGTCCTTAGCCTGGACTAAATTATATGATTTATAAATTTCTCCTTATTATTAATTAACATCTGGAACTGAACTGTGTGTAATAGTGCATGCCTAATTCAAAACAGGCTGTCAACATTAAAATTTATGATCAACAGAGTATAAGCACTGTTTATTGTACTACTTCATTGTACGGGCGACATTAATGATGTTTACAGAACCTGTTTATACTGTTGATGAAGTGGTTATTATTATGTGAGGCTGTTTAAGTGTTCATTCTGTATTCTCCATGACAGTAGAGTCAAGCCCATGTGTTGAAACTACTAAGAGCATCTGTTTGTGTATCACAAAATGTCTGTGCTTGTTTTGATTGTCTTCGCTCTTTTATTCTCATTATGCTGTTTGTTTTATGCTCCACTTTGGATGCTCAATCCTTTTACTGCAGCAAGGATCTAATGACCCCGCTGAGATAAATAAAAAATGCATCCAGTACAAAAGCTTCAAAGCATTCTTTATTCTTCCAAAATCATCTACATAATAAACACTCAATAGGTTAGTCTATGGTGAGCAGTAGAGCGTGGCCACTGTGTTGACTTCATGATATGGTATTTCGAAGGAATTTCACAACTGAAAAAATAATATCTTGTTTTTCTTGTCCTATTATTATTTTGTGTGTTTTGGCACAATGAGATAATCTAATAATCGAATAAGGTATCATTGTTTTGTCTCACAAATCAATCAATCAATCAATGTGGCCCTAAAAATCTATATCGGTCCTCTAATGAGGAGGAAACTGACATTTAGGAAACTCGTGGATCATTATTTCTTTGTTCTGACTGACAAGTGTTGAGTCAGATAATTATAATTTATAAACCTGTCATATTAGCAGCAAAGGCTAAACACTGCATCTCATAAATTTTCCCCGGCAAAAAGCCGCTTTCTGAAAATGAATGAATGCTTCTCTTTGATCTATTGTCGCTTGGATTGTAAATGTAAAAAGTGACATAATTTAATTTTAAACTAAAAAAAAAATATTGGGCTAGAATTTGAATACTCAAATTTCCTGCCTTAACATGTATTTTGTGCACATAGTGCACAAGGTAGCAAGCGGACACTGCCTGAGCTTTCTTCATCTCGGTTGTCGCATCACTTCCTTTGTACCCACCACTGTCTGAATTATGCAGACAATGTAAATCCCTGTCTGCCGCTCCCTGCAGAATAAAACAAACGCCTCGAGTTATCTCCAGCAGTGCGACCCAAATTTGAAGGAGGCCGTTTCCATCAACGCCTCTCTGTTTGGAAAAGGTTGTACATCACATTTTCTTCCATTTTGTCTCACCTGAGTAGGTATCTGTGCTTTCAGAATGTTCTGCTCTGTTTCCATGGAGACGCCCGGGGCGGTGGTTGCCAAGTGCGGGCTCTGGTTGTCCATCGCTGGACTGGGCATCCCGGGCTGGCTGGAGCCCGTTTTCACATCCGATCCGTTCCCAAAGGCCAGGATGGCGTTTTCTGGAAACATAAGATCAGCAGAGATGTGTTTAAAGGACGTGACTGGCAGCTTGATAGAAGGGCTGAATGGGAAAACTTCTCCCATCAGCCCTAGTTTACTTTTGCTTTCCTATCATACATGACTCTGTCTAATGTGATTGGTCACTTTATAATGATGGACTGGGGAACTGTAATTACAATGTGGTCATAGCATGTGAGCACAACCTCTCCAGAGTCATCAGGCCACTGAATGAATGAATTTCAAACTGATTTTTAAACCAAAACACCTGTCACTATGTGGCACTATAAACAGGAAGACCTGATGTAGTGTATACCAAAAATTAAATTCAAATATGTTCTCTTTTCAGCTCTCTAGGAAGTGATGTATCATAGTTAGAGAAAAAATACAAACAGTCCCTGAAACAGACGTTAACATGAAGCAGATTCCTGGATAATGGAGGTTCACATTTTGCCAGTTTGTCAAATGTATACATATTATTGCCTGTCTGGGCCACCAGTGAAAGAAACTGCATGCAATTGGTGGAACATGTGTTATTCATATCGCCTGGGGGATTGGTTTAAATATGTTATTCCTGAGGCAAGAAATACAGAAATGCAGTCTTGTGTGCTACTGTCAACTGCTGCCATTACACAAGAGTGTTGTGTAAGCAGGAATCCACTCTCCTACGCCTCAGTCAGTAGCAGATTAAAGCTTTGGTTTTAATTACAATCTCAGAGGCAAGAGAGGCAAGAGCTGCTTTTTATACAGATGCAGATATACAGTATCAGTTCAAATAATGGCAAAATGGGGCTCTAGTCATAAAATAAAAAAAACTAACGATGATTAAGGAGTAGCAGTGAGGGGATTTTTTTAATTTTATCTTATTTTTTGCACATGCAGGAGTTTCTTTAGGCTATGTAATTTTAACTCACACCATCATTCACCCCTTTCAATTACTTGTGTTAGATAATAGACAATAAATAACATGATATGACGTAGTTGTATAGAAGGGCTGTGTTCAGTGTTGTAGTAATGTAGGGTAACGTAGCTGAAGAAAAGAGCCACTGCAGCAGAGGAGAGCTTACATCCTGGTTCCTGTCAGCACTGCCGGCCTGGCTCAGTGAGCACAAGAGATCAGCTTTCTGGGTCAAAATAGCACACACGGAGGAATTCATTACTTCAGCGGACTACATCAACCATAAACATGGTAATTGGGTATCCACATAAATGGTGGCGAATGGTCCCTTTAAGTACAATGCTTAAACTGTATTAAGCTGTGAGAAGCATTAAAGCAGCAGGTTAGGAATTCCAAAACTATAGAAAAATAACCTGCAGCTCATCAGTGTACTTTAACATTCTGAGTAAATTATGGATGAATTCAACACAGCAAATCACTTTCCTTCTTTCCTTCTTTCTTTCTTTCTTGCAAAAAGCATTTTCAATTTGCTACTGATACTGCCTTGGTTACACTTCTCCTCTGTGGCAACGTGTAGTACAAGGACGTACACAGTAGTTTGTCAAAATATGTAATCAGACCCCACTTGGGTCACTTAGTTTGATTAACTATTGTGTGTGCGAGCTCATATTATTATGAGAAGTTTAAGAAAATGGTATTTAGCCACAAATTGAAAGTTTAGTGTTGTCGGGTTGTTGGTGAATCAACTGCACGATGTTGAGCTTCAATTAGCAGTCAAAAAAAAGCACTGAGCTCTTTTTACTTCAGTAAAAGCAGCAGTACCACAGGGTAGAAACACAAATAAATATTAGTTTAAAATATTAGTACTTTAAGTGCCAGAACCATTATTTAAGGTCTGTTTCAGTATCATATTACAAGTAACAATTACTGTATTGATGCATTAATGATTTTGTGAATTTCGAATTCGGTGGTCAATAAAGTCTGATCTTAGGCTGTAAAAATTCATACCAATTGATTCATTGATTGAATTTTGTATTATTAGCTTCAATCAGCGAAGTCACTAAAGATATCAAATAACTACAGTGGAGTAAATCAGTTTACATGCACTTAGAGAAATTTGACTTATTGCCTTAGTCCGGCTAATACTGAAGTTTTAAAAGCCATATATACTCACCTTAGTCGGACTGTAGTCGAACCGAACTGGAGTTTTTAGAATCAGACTATTCATGCCAGACACAGTAATGCGGTTCTAAATCAAGTTTTTCCGGCATGTATATGCAAACCATGGTTAGCCGGACTATTGACTGGCCTGGGCGCTCCCCCTTTTGGAAGTGACGAGACCACGGAAGTGGGATGACAACAATGACAACAACACAGTAGTAGAAGAACCGGAAGAATGGCCACGGGCATGTAAAAGGGCATGTAGCACCACCTAGTGTCTTGGAGGTGACTGTACCTCACTCAATAATTTGATTCTCTTAAGGCACATGTACACTCGGATTTCTCGGAAACTCCAGTTAAATCCTTAGCTCAGTTATTGCCAATAGCTCATCTTAGATGTGCATGTAAATGTACTGATTGATACGTAGAATATCTGCCTCTGAAACGTAGTGGAGTAGAAGTACATAGGAGCAGAAAATGGATATACTTGAGTATAAAAGTACCTCAAAATTACATCTTATTTTAAACCCCTGTTGATTAGTATTATTGTGGCTCTTTATCATATCGCTCTCAATGAATCCTGCATCCAATAACAACAACTCACAGTTCTTCAACCAACCCCATTCATTAACCAAGTGAGTAGCTAATAGCTAACAGGACAGAAACTCATGATAGATACAGTCCTAGATATTAACATCCTTCCTTCTTTGTTTAAATTCATGCCTTGATGATGCTTGATTTCAAGTACGAAGATTGATTTTAAAGGTCAAAACTAAATTGTGCTGCGAGGTTTTCATACTTTCCGCTGCGTTTGTTCATTCATTAGAAACCAAGGACGCTCACTCTCAGACCTTCTTAGCTTGGCAGGATTCTCTCTTGAGTGAAATATGAGTGCTGCATGGGGTCACGGGCAGCGGAGCCCCGACACAAGGAAAAAAAACGACAATACCTGCCGAAAATCCTCCACCACGACAATGGAAATAAAAAAAGGACATGAATGATATCAATATAAAACACTAATGACTAATTGTAGCTTGTTAGAAATGAGAGTGTACACTTTTACAATACAAACTGATTATATAACCACTTCATGAAGGACACACCTGGTGTGACTTGTACAATAAAGTTAGTGGGAGGGTAGCTGTTGTGAGACAAAAAGTGTCTGCTGCCAACACTTGAGAAGAAATACAGTGTTGACATTATGCACAGTTTATTATTAACAACATAACAATTGATACAGCACCGGCACCATGTGTGGTAAATATCCAGCCTATGCAGGAAATGTGAAGCAATGACTCACAAACACTCCACTAGCTATCATAACATCCTGTCAACTATGTTGATGCTGAATAGCTTCTGATATGCCAACAGCAGTGAACGATTATATTCAACAAAAGTCTCAGAATTAAAGTTGTCACCTCCTGCTGCTGCTACCTGCCAGCTTTAGTAAAATAACGACCTGTCTCTCTGCTGTCGCTTCAAAACACTTCCTACATTTAAATTCTAGCTGTAACATCGTGTTATAGTTTAAAACCTTTAGAGCGTGTTTGACAGATGAGGTGTTGTAGGTGGAAGGCTCAAAGGCAATGCCAGTGCTACAGTACAGCAGGTGTCTGGCAGTCTGGGTGTCCTTGCTGCTTTTTGCCTCTCGAGCTTAGGTTGAACATAAAAAAGTATTTCTTCAACTACTAGAAGTACCAATTTGTTCAATACTTTGTTTCAGAGGGAAAATTGTTGTATTTTTTTTCCAGATGGCTAACTTTTCAGATTAATATTTCACATGCCCAACATACGTTGATGAGCATTAATGTGACACATTGTTGTAAACTGAACTATCTAGCTCAATATAAAGTCAATATAAAGATGATTCCACTGCAACCGGCAACCATTTTGAAAATCCTGTTCATTCTGCTTTAAGGGTGGTGTTCCTCCACAGCAAGAGGGTCACAGGTAGGGATGCTCGATATTGGCTTTTTTGCCGATATCCAATATTCCGATATCATCCAACTCTTCATTTCCAATTCCAATATCAACCGATACTCATCAGGGCTTTTTATGCCAAAACTATATCTCCTGTTGTGGAGTTTCCACATTTTGTCTAATTTTATTGTGATGCCCTGCTGGATGCATTCATAAATGTAACATGACTCCAAATGGAAACATTCTCTGTGCAAAATAAGACACCGACTCTAACTTGATGTATATTTTTTTTAAAGTGCATTATTTTACTGACTGGGAAACTGAATGGCCATATTGAACATATTATTATGTTCTCATAGTATTTTTATACTGTTATACTGTTTATATTGTCGGTTATTCACACTATAGTATTGCACTGGTCTGCACTCAATATACTTTTTTAAATCTCCTTACTTTTTTCCTACTGTTTATGGCAACTGCTGTGAAAGAAAGAAAGTTTTGTCTTATCTTATAAGTGGTCATGACTTGGCAAATAATACAATCATTAAATTATATACTGGGCTCACAGACTAGTTATTAACATAGCCTTCGTTTAAAGGTCAACTATTGAACCTCCAGACTGATACTGAAGGGGCTCTATGACTGCCCTCTTTCTGTTTCCTCATGTGTGATGACACATTCTCCATCAGTAGGACACATCTGGAGATGTTCTCTTTAGTTCTCGCTGGTTCTCTCTGGTTCTCTCTGGTTCTCTCGGTTCTCTTTGGTTCTCTCGGTTCTCTTTGGTTCTCTTTGGTTTTCTCTGGTTCTCTCTGGTTCTCTCGCTTGGTTCTCTGATTCTCTCTGGTTCTCTCTTGGTTCTCTCTCTGGGTCTCTCGTGGTTCTTTCTCTGGTTCTCTCTATTTCTCTCTCTGATTCTCTTTGGTTCTCTCTGGTTCTCTGTCTGGTTCTCTCTTGGTTCTCTCTTGGTTCTCTCTTGGTTCTCTAGCTTCCTCCCTCAATCTACAGTTAGTCAGGTCAGGTTCACTGGTGACTCTAAAGCGGACTCTAGGTGTGGATGTCAGTGTGGATGGTTTCTGTCTCTATTTGTTGGTCCTGTGATGGTCTCTGATCTGATCTGAACCCCACCTTCTCCCAGTGGAGCTGGGACCAGCTCCAGACCACCAGAGACCCTGAACGGGATAAGCAGTGGTTACTAAACACGAGTGAGAGAGAGTGAGAGCATTGTGAATGAATGAATCACATGAACCTCCAGTTCTCTCTCTTCTTTAAACCTCTAATAACCAAGCTGTGAACACACCATCTCATTTGTATATTTATACACTGTAGTTTGTAGTGACTACACTACAGAGCCAGGTATTGCATGTTAATGTTATGGTTTCATGTATTAATGCAAGTGAAAGTTATTTCTTTGTTTAAATTACACCAAAATCACAGTTCAATCTGTTGTAGCTAAATAACAGTGTTGTTCTAGGGTGTTAGCATGTGTGTTTATCTACACAAACCTCTGGGTGTTATTTATTGCTGGTAAGTTGTTGAAATGGTTGCGTATTTGCAGTAGTGAATGTGAATCTTTAGAGATCTCTTTCCCTCTTCCATAGACGCAAAAGGAACAGATGTTCCAGTTTGGATGTGACTCCATTACATAAACAGATGCTTTCCATGTTTGAATCCTCACCTGACTGAAACAGATAATTATGCCTTAGCTGTCAGCCCCGAAAACAAGAAAAGAACAAAGATGATTCAGAAGGACTGGGGACACGCAAGAAGCCTTGATCTCTTTATAAATTTCATAAAATTGTAACCCCAACTTCCAAAATGCCTTTCAGCGTCACTTCTTTCAGTTATCTGTAATGGTGTGATCATGGTGAATATTTAAATTGGTCACTTACAGTAAGTAGGCTGTGACTGGAAGTGTGTACATAATTTACTATGTATAATTTACAGTCCATGGATTTATATGGCTTTACACGCCCCAAAGGATGCCCATTACATCAAGTTCTTGGATTTACCACAACCAGAATGAATTATGATGATATGATGAATTAATATTCCATAAGCACTCATTTTCATTCTGCTAATGGGCTACTCTGCAGCAATTACGTTTGCATGAAAGTCACTTCAATTAAAATACATCCAAATGAAGACATGAATGTGATCCATCAATTAATATCCACAGCTTTCACTGTAAGATGGATGTGGGTGCTTAGAAATGAAAATCACACCATTATTCCAACTGTTCCCGGCAAAATCCCTCCGATTCCAGAAGCGACTCGCTGGTTATTAGTGATGGGATTTCAAAGCCTACGGTGATGTATCAGTGTGTGACACAAACATTGATTTCTCACAGCATTATAACTAATTGATCCATCCTTTGCTTTCGCAAACAAAATTCTGCAGTAATCAATGTGGGGCCTTGACTCGACTCCATCCACAAGTGCAACACTAAGCATCAGCTACTAGAGATGGAGGTGGTGGATGGGTGACCTGAGCGAGCTTGTTGCCAGCCCTGCAGCTAATTAGGGGATCTGCAAGTTACAACAGCAACGAGTCAATAGCGAGGGAAGCAGATTGGGGCTCGGCTGACGGTGTGTGTACATCATCACCTTGCAGAAAAAGGCTGTGGGCCAGCGTGCTAATGGTGCTGTGGGCCATTAGCGTTGGTGGGACAGGTGGGAAAGTGTGCCACTGCGCTCAGAGTGTGCAGTTAGCTCTACAGCGTGCAGCGATCCCCCAGCAGGCTGACGGATGAGGGAAGCAAGAGGTGCGATTCCAGCGGCCTGTTACCATGCCTCGCCACCCGCTGTCATGCAGAGATGAAGTGCCAATTGATATCGTCAGTGGTAAGCTGTTGTGACAGTTCCTTTGTAAATGTTTGGACGCGGCTGTTTAAGCACCACCATCTCACATCTCTTTGACTTTTAAGTTTCTCCCTCAGGGCTTTTTTTCTTTTACTGACTTCACACAATTCCCCCAAGCCACACCGCTGAGCACATTCAGTGCAACCCCCCGCTTCCTGTCCCCGACCTTCCTGACATCTTGCTGGTTACCCTCACTGTTCTAACACCAACTTAACTACCAGAAAAAAAAAATCACAATAATTGCAGAAATAAATTAGCTTCACCTCCATCTGTCCTCTCGTTTTTTCCTTGACACACTCAGCTTTCAGAGAACGAAGAAGTCCAGAGCTGCTGTTTTGCATAGTGATGTAGTTATTATCGCTGTGATGAGGAGGTAAGGTAGGGTGACAGCTGTTTTTAAAACCTGAACGCGCTCAATCAAGAGATGTGATTTTTTTTCAGCAGTTTTTCCCCTCCCCTTTCTGCAAATGACTGTATTCCTCCCTGCCACTATTCTGTCTGTCCACCTCATTAGGTCGGAGGCAGGAAACCAAATTATATTCAATTACGAAGTCATCAAAGGCCATCTGAAGTCCTGTCTCAGCAAGCGGCGCCCAGCACAGCACTGCTCTGTTTACAGACACAAAAAGAGGTAAGCATCAAAAGAGACCAGGAGGATTTATTTAATTGAAGATCGTGCTGTCCGCTCTGCTTGTGAAACAGAGCCATCTCCAAAGGAGAGGAGAGTCTTTTTGGCTCAAGTCAAAGTGAATAAGACTTCATTCACTATACATTGTGATTACACAAGGAACATGAGGGAAAGAAAAACATTCAGGATCTCTCCCTAGGTGGATTCATTTTCCCAATTATTGGCTCGAATCCAAACCTTCCTTGCCAAATCATTATACACACTTTCTCCCCAAAATAGAACTGTGCCTGGCAAACGAGACTGAACTCCAATTGAGATGAGAGTGTGACGTGCACTGCTGGTCCATGAATCACCTTTCCCATTAGAAACCTGTTCATCCTTATTATCACGCGTATGCGCTGTTTGGTTTCAGCCATTTGCTCAGGGAGTAGGAGAGGAGAGGAGCGTTTCTTTGCTCAGACGTAAGGAAATGAGGCCAGTCAGTCTGAGGTTTGTTTTTCTGGGTCTCTGAGGAGCTTACAGTAAACAGCACCGAGGAGCAGCCCTGGCAGGTCCTGACTGCAGGATGCACATGAGGAGTTCCATTGAAAAATAAGACATCCTTCAAGCCGCTGAAAAATATACACTGGGAGCTTTAACTCACAATGGGATAATGCTCATTGTATTTGTTATCCGCAGCTGGTTACAAGCACTTTAACAAATGCCATTATGTCATTGAGTGACGCGTGTCAGATGGTGGCTATTATTTCTGAATGGATGCACCACGTTATATGACAAATAGCATGAACACATCCCCTAATGTGTGATTTCTCTATTTTTGTCTTCTGCTTTTAAGTCTATGGAAAAGTGTCTGAAAAAGGGTGGGTACTTTCAAAAAGACTTGGTGTCTGGATGACCATCAATCAGACTCCTGCTGAAGCTAGTCAATAAAAGCTCTCAGTGTTCTTTGTTCCTCTTTCAATAAAGAACTGGTTTCTCCAGCTGATGCTAATGCAGCCACGCTAGCCTCTTCAGGAGCAGCCATTGTTGTTTCGAACCAGCAGCCTGTCTGCAGCAGCTCCTCAATGGATGACGGTGTGACTTGCTGGACACAAATGCACTTCTTAAACCCTATTATTATCATCACTATTACTAGTACCCTGCTTTTTCTTTATAGAGAAAAACTATCCATAATATTAGGTGAAATTATGAACCCAAGAGGAGAGGTTTTACAGGGGCCCTAGGATTTCTCATCTCTCCAGCAAAATCTATGGGTTTGGTATGGGTCTGGTATATACTGTTTGCATTTTTCACTTCCGCTTGTGCTACTAATAAAAAGCTAACTAACTAACTAATCTGGGAACTTATGTGTAGTTTAATTCACGAATAGTAAGTACAGAGAAAAACCTATTATGTGCTGCTGTAAGTGATTTCTTCCTTACAAGTATACACAGGAGAGATGCTGGTGGGCATCAAATTCATTTGAGAAGAAAAAAGAAGTTTAAATCAGTCATTAAGACATAACACAGTGGTGATCCCTTTGTGGACCATAAACAAAGTGATTTGCTGCTCTCAGCTGTGTCAGTGAAGAAGAAGATGATGCTGTTCATCTGTTTGTTCTTCATCAATGTTCTTTTCATGTTCTCTTGAACTGATATCTTACTCCTCCAGGTGGTGGTTTTTATGCTTCTGTCTTCATCTTTGATACCAAATGACATGCTGCATACCAAATTATTACGACTGGATTAACCACCACAATGGTGAATGTTAGCTGTGTCCGTCTACCACCACACACACATATTTTCCCTGAGAATACTACAACTTTATACTGGGGAATTGTTTCTCAACATGACGGCAGTTAAACCCATGGTTTGCAGCTGGCTGTGCTAACATTACTAACAGTACAACTGCAGCAGTGCTAACAGAGCAACACTGTTATGTTGTTTACTCCTATATTAATGCTCCAGATATTGTATAATGCACCTTGAAACTAGCTTTTTTGTTTTACAAGCAGATACAATACAAGTAGCCTGTCATTTATGATCGATGTGGAAACATTTTGTGATTACCTGTTTCTCCTGCTTAACAGCTCCTGCTTCTTACGTAATGTGTGATACCAACACAATACAGATCAATACATGCTGTGCACTGGGACAAAGGGAAGAAGAGAATAGTTAAATATCTATTAATAATTGCAGGGTACAGTTATTTTGTTACTTTTAATAATGGGGTCACACTGCTGATATTGTGATAAAATGTGTTATGCTAGGCTGCTGTGGTGCACATTGCTGTTGCTCAGGGACAAAACATTAGGTCAATCTGGGCAGAAGGACAAACCTTTAGAGCTATAACTATAAAATAGTTATGTGTGTGATTCAATACCGAGGTACAGTACTATAGTTTTTGAGAAAAAATAGAAACTATCTGAATACAGAAATGGATGTTGGAAAGGAAGCTACAGCAGATTAAATAATGTTCTGGCTGCATACTGTCAATCAGAAACCTGGTTTATTGGACATCACTGACCGTAAAGAATAGCAGCAAGCTCTTCTCTATTAATAAGAATTAACACTGGTTGAAACAGCAGGGTGGAAGAAGGGGTTAATAGGCTTCTTGTGTGATAAGAAGTTGATATTTTGTTGTTTTTGTAATAATTGAAGTGACTTTCATAAACTCTACAAATACTGACATTCTGTTTGCCACCACATGACAGCAGCTGCAGTTTGCTTTGTACTGTCACTGGTGTCACTGGCCTGTCACTGGTGTTGTTATTAACGCTGACAGCTTCGTAACAATTCGTCGTCTTCTGTTGTTCGAAAAAGAATAATAACTCAGAATAAACTCCAGTGTCTGCTGTGAAACCAACAGCTACAGCTTGTATTACTTTGTCACTGGCGTCATTCTTCTGTCACTGGTGCTATCATTCATTCAGAGGGATGATCTCCTATCATCATAGCTGTTATGTTGTTGTTGTTGCTCGATGAAAGCTACAACAAAAGGTAAAAGACTTCAGAGGACTGGTGGATAATCCTTATGTAACATCAGGTGCAGTTTATCAGTTACTGATGTCTTCATTTTATCATTTGCTCTGCCACATGTTGCTATCATTGTCATAATAGTTATTTTTCTATAGCGATTATTTCCCAGTGTGAATCTATCAATCTAAACAAACAGATATTATATGTGGTAACCCGTCACTATGTGCCACCAGATATTAATAACACTAGTCTGACACTGCTGCCATCACTCAGGAGGGTTGTTTGTCTGTGAGTCTTATTTGTGCAAAGACATAAATTAGTCCAGACAGAAGTAAACACATAGAGGGGGCTCTACTGTGGCACCACTGCCATCACTCACTACAGAGTGGTGGTCATGAGGTGACTAGATGCCGCATGTTTTAATGGTGCATAAACCGAAAGCAGCTCTCATTCTGCCATAAAACAGTATTTGGTGAGGATGTGTTGTTGTACATGTGGAAACAGTAGGGATTACAACCAGAACCAGGTTGAAACAGGGGAAATAAAAGGTTGTGACAGTGGGATACTGGGACAGGGGATGAAGAACAGGAGTCTGACCTTCCTGCTGTGTTGATTTGAATAGATCAACTACAACATGGTGGTGTAGTGGTTAGCACTGTTGCCTCACAGTAAGAAGGTACCGGGTTTGAATCCCGGGCCCGGGGCCTTTCTGTGTGGAGTTTCCATGTTCTCCTCATGTCTGCGTGGGTTCCCTCCGGGTACTCTGGCTTCCTCCCACCATCCAAAAACATGCATGGGGATTAGGTTAATTGGCTAATTGAAATTGTCAGTTGGTGTGAATGTGAGTGTGAGTGGTTGTCTGTCTCTGTGTCCTGTGATGAACTGGAGACTTGTCCAGGGTGTACCCTGCCTTTCACCCTAAGACAGCTGGGATAGACTCCAGCCCCCCCACAACCCTATGAGAGGATAAGAGGTAGAAAATGGATGGATGGAGGAATGTCGACTATTCTGTTTCTATGGTTCACATATTGCTTAAACAACTGTTACAATAAACAGTGCACATATTATTTTTATTCTATTTGCTTTCTCGCCCAATCATCAATATCAATGTCACTCTCCAGTGTGAGAAAGGAATCCTCTCACCTGACTCTGCAAAAAGAAAAATTATTTAAATTCTTTGCTCTGTACTTGAAATGTTTCAAAGCCCTCTCTGGACTGCTTCTTTGATTCATTTTACAGTTTTTGCCTAATACAGTCGAATTCAGGGATATTATGCCAGAAAGAATAAAAAGAGCTGACTTTAAAAAACAAATAAATTCCTGTCATTCAGCTCTTTTGTTCATCTATGAAGAAACTTTACCACGATCCAGACATACCAATGCAGAGCAGTAAGAACTGGTTTCAGGCTGATTTGCTGTTGCGTTACAGTACATCAAAGGACTTTTGAAGTGTTAACGTACCATTGATTAATTTGTTCACAACTTTACAACTACAGCCTCTGTTCATTCTCACCCTCGCCTCCTTGTTTCTGCTCCTGTGTTGTCAGAGATCAGCGGTTACTCACTCAGACAGATGTTGTCGTGGAACGAAGTGAGGAAGTCAGTGCATTGTTCCCTGTGGTTGCCACTCGCTGCACAGGAGCACCAGGGTCCCACGTTGGATGTGGAGTTGTCAAGGTAGTTGGGAGTTATTGTGCTTCCTGTAGAGCACAGCACAGGGGTACATGACACAGGCATCCTGAGCTAAAACACCTTCTCACATTGGCAGCTTCACAACACAGTGCTTGAATCTGACCACACTGATTCTCTAAATATTTTTTTCTGTCTCTTCTGCCATTTGAGCTTGTCTTTTTTATAAACACCAAACAAACAGAGTAGATTCAGATGGAGGGAGAAAGACTGCCTGACTGAGGAGTTTGATGTTGCAAAGAAATTGAACATTCAAGCAGATTTCTGGCTGATTTGATCTCGTTAAGTGTGATTATGACCTTACCCTGATTACAATAATCAAATGCAGGTGAAATTTCTATTATAATAGTGATGTTATCATTAGGTTGCTTATTAGTGTGCATGTGAGGTTAATTGTGAGAGTAATTTCAAAAGATGAAAAATGAAAATGGAGTGGACTCAGACACAGACTGGAAGGTTAGCTAAGGGGGCACCATGGCGATCAAATGCTGACTGCTTCAGTACCAACTGCTGACAATACAGAGCTGACAAAGCTCATATTCACATTTGGAAATATGGAAACCAGCTCTTGATACAAATTTCACTGATCTTTCGTGACAGGCAATTAATTCCAAATGTGATTTTCAAGCATGTATTTAGCATATAAAAAAGAGACACAGCTGCTTGCTTAGTAGTTGTTTAGCTTTTTTTCTTTTAGTTTTCTAACACGCATATCCACCAGAGCAGTCATCCTGGTGGACTTTGATGAATGCAGTGACCGGCAGTACAAAGTCCAGCCGCTATCACAGAGGTCTCTCAGATGCATTCATTTTATTCTTTTCTGCCTTTGGTGCTTTTCAGCAGGAAGTGATTGGAAAGTCATTCTCCAGGAAGGGTAATATAGCCTGCTAGCTTGTATTGTTTAAAAAGGTGGGAAATAGAATTGCTGCACTTTGAGGCAGTGTGGCGAAAAAAGTTTTGATTCACCTCCATTGATTTTCTGGGTCCCAGACTTCCAAACTACCTCAACAAACACCTCAGACTCTCACTTCTACTTCAGGTGTCTAGAAAGGCCAATCACTGCTGCACACCTCTCTTGTCTCTGTCTTTCTTTATCTGTCTCCCTCAGTCCTCTAACAAAACAACCTTTTGCAGCAATACTATTGTCCCATAATGACATGTTTAGGCTGACTGGTTGTTAACAACCTTCTGTGCATTATGTGATCTTTTGTTAAGTTCTTTATCCAAAGCATAATAAGCCCTTCTACTGCTCCCACTCATTGTCACGTCGGGATAATTCTCTCAAAACACCAGTCAATAGTTGTAATTGCACTTATAATGCCAATGACTGGCTGGGCATGCTGCAGCAACATTAATCAGCACCCCATTGATTGTTGGACTGCGCTTCTCATCGCAATTGTTGATTCATTCTTTTGCGTCCTGCTCAGCACAGTTGTCTGCTCTCTGCCTTCCTCCCTCTAAAACCTGTTTCTTCCTGATCTATCACAGGAAGTGGCTGAGCTGGATCTGGCACAGAAAGATTTAGTTCTTACCAATCAGGCCGGTGTATGCGAGTAGACACGCTCCGTAGTCCTCCTGCTTGCAGCCACTGGCATTCTCCTCGGACGGCTGGCAATCATACTGGAACTGTGCCCAGCGAGACCTGTGGGAACAATAACATGCCATCCATCATTTCCTCGTGCTTGGCTGCCCGGTGCGCACATCGTGTCACTATGAGGGGGCCAGAACCGGTGCTTTCTCTCAACGACAGGATGTGGATCTGAAAAGCCACCACGCTCATCTACCTACCTATACTCTTACATTAACTCCCTCCTTCCCTCATGATTTCCTGCTCTGCAGCGATTCAACTGTCACTCGTCACTTCTGACGACAGTTATCCCTCTTTTTCTTTCCTCCCCCCAGCGACTTCTCTTTTGGAAGTCTGCCAGGCTGTAAAGAGTCAATGGGGGCAAACATAGGCCTTGGCTCCTCTCTCTAAATACCACAGGCACTGTCTGTCTGGCAGGCCTGGCTGTGAGGAGATTAGACAAATATGGATCTTCCATGTAAATACTTCCTTCCACTGATGCTCTGCCTTCCCCTCCTTCACCTTTCCTGCCAGACACTAAGACATCCAGCCTCATCATCATCATCGTACAAGGCTATCGTGGCCATCATATCGCATCAGCAGCCCCCGTCGACTGGCATTTGCAATGGAGTCCCCTCAGGGCTCCGCGACTCCCCGCTCTCCCCTCGTTTGTCATGTCATTGTAATGATGTGCATGAAACTCATAGGCTGTATGTTAAGTGAAGGCTTCCTTTACAGGGCGCCGGTTAATGCCAGCTGACTGGTGCGGGATTGGTGGGCCACGCAGAGGCCTTGAGATGCCCCATCTCTAGGGAGCAGCAGTGGAGAATAATGCCTGATCGATAGCCGTGACAGATGAAGCCCTTTGTCTTCCTGACATTTGAAGAGGAACTAGATTAAACGCTGGCCACCATTTGCTGTCAGAGAGAGAAGGCTGACTGGAGGGGTATTAAAACTCCATGTTTTCAGTCTCCAGTGATTGAGAGAAATGCACCCTCTGAATTTTAATGGCTTCATAAGACATTGTTGGTCTCTTGATTGGACGTGGACAATTAATTTAAATTTGAATGCAATCTTTGAGAGGAATTTAACACAGAATAAATACACTCGCTCAGATAACTTGTCTGTACAGAAGGTCAGTCACTTCACTGATCCTGATGATGTCTCAGCCGTACGATGATAAATATGTTTTTGGCAGCAAAGTCATGTGTGAATCCTAAGTGATAATGACTATTTCACACTGCTGCTTCTTGCCTGGCTCAAATTCTGCAATCAGAAAATGAATGCAGAATTTAATTGGACCAATTAAACAGTTAATGAGTGTAACGATTGAATTAATTAAATACAGATGACAAATTAAATCTAAATGAACATATCACCCCAGCCGGACCTATCTTCCAAGACACACAGTGCCATTTATTGTTCTGAAGGAAGGTTATTGTGCATGGCCACCACATCAACAAAGCACATTTACATATGAACATAACTGTGGTGATGATACCACCACATTCGTCATGAAGATTCACTTGAAGCTTCTTCTTTCCAGAGGTAATCTGTTTCCTATCAACAACACAGCTACTGGAGAGAGGTTAGTTATAGAAAGAGTCAGGGTAAGTCAGTGAGAGGCAGTTCTATCCTAACCTTAACTAGCCATGGTCAACACATATCCTTAACTAGAAAAGCACTCAGAGAGCGCAGACCTCCGCCACGGCGGCAGCGACTTTTTTATTTAAAGTTACCACCACCAAGGAGGTTATGTTTTCACCGGAGTTTGTTTGTTTATTGGTTTGTAGGTTTGTCAATTGCAAAGTAACTCAAAAAGTTATGGACATTTTTTTCAGGATTGGCCGGAAGTGGCCTCACTTAAAACTGATTCATTTTTGGTGGTGCCATTGAATCGGATCCGATCACCACCAAAAATGAATCAGTTTTAAGTTAGGCCACTTCTGACCAACCCTGAAAATTTCGTCAAAATCCGTCCACAACTTTTTGAGTTATTTTGCAAACCAACAAACCCTGGTGAAAACATAACCTCCTTGGCAGAGGTAATAACTATTCAAGGTCAACACATAACCTTAACTAGTCAAGGTCGACACATAACCTGAACTATCTTACAAGAGTTTCCTAACTTCTGAGTTATCATCCTTGGGAAAGACATTTAACTCTAACTTGCCCCCTTGGTGCTTTGTCCGCCACTGCTCCCTGCAGAGGACAAAAGCACAAATTTTTACAAATTTTATGTTTGTACTTGTTTTATATATGTCAATGAAGCAGTGTTAATTTTGATTTAGTCATTGTCTTTTGACGAAAATGCTACTTCGTTTTAGTCATATTAGTTTTAGTCATATTTTAGTCATCTGAATTTTATTTAGTTTTAGTTGACTTTTAGTCGACGAAATATATTAGATTTTAGATCTTTATCTAACAGGTTTAGTTAAAATGTAACACATTATTCAGGGTTTTCCCTTTATAAACATTTATACATTTATAAACCTGTTATTATGGAATATACTAAGGTTTGAATGTGCAATATAGAGACTCAGATTATCTGTTGTGCTTTTATTTTAAAAGTAAAGGCATATCAACCCAAGTCTCAGAGGAAGAAATATGTCTGTTTCTTTCCACTAAAGACCAAAGACCAAAGTGGAGGACTTCAATATTTAATTTAATATTATAATAATACCCCAGGGTACGCGGCCAGTAGCGCAGTGGGTGGTTGCGCATGCCATCGGCCTGGGAAACCTGGGTTCGACTTCCTCCCAGTCCTGGCTACCAAAAAGAGTGAGGGTTGTGTCAGGAAGGGCATCTGGTGTAAAAAACTAAAAGCAAGTCTACAAGCGGATCATCCACTGTGGCGACCTCAGAGGGGAGCAGCCAGAAAGGACAACAACAATAATACCCCATGGTATTATTACAGCACCCCTGGAGCTATGACTAGACCTCCAGACAGAGCCCCCGTTCGGCCAGCTAGCTTTTGACCAAAGGTAAGGTAAGAGAGGTAAGTTAAACATTGTCCTTGCTGTGTGGATTTCCTGTGACGTAAAAGGCCTGTGTTCATTGTGTTTGTTGTCCAGTCTGTGCAGTTAAGCTGCTTCAGCTGTCCAGTGTGGAAGTGCAGAGAGCCAAAGTAAACAAGAGTCCAGTTTGTGCGGCTGGTCAAACATCTAACAAGTCCAAGAGACCCACAGTGTTTTCTCAGGAGTTGGTAGATCAAACAAGGTGTTGGCTGAGTCAGTAGCTTCAGTGCTAATGAGTTAAATCATGTATGATTAAAAAAAGTTAAAAATTCAGCTGTAAATACTGGACGTCACAGCTTTAAAGCAGCCAGTGAACACTCAGTCAGTGTTTGTCATAGATTAGGCTACTTATTTCCTTAGCTGGTCAGCCCATGTTCAACAGAATACAGAGAATTTAACATCAAACATCTATTGTCTATGTAAAGAAATAGAGGAGCGATGTCTAACTGAATAGAGAATGAAGTCGCTCCCTCTGTTTGTGTTGTTATCAGAGCTTCTCTGTGCTTTGTTGACTTGGCCAAGCCGATAAAGTGTTTCTTTTAGTTCATCTTAGTGCATGTGAGTGTGTCCCACTGTGGCCACTGCTCCACATTACTCTACTGCGGTTACAGCTGATGATGTCCTGACCCACAGCGTTGTCACAGGAGCATAGCACCCACCTTAAGGTAGCGGGGTTCACTCTGTCAGCACTGTTGCAGTGGTTTGCAGAGTTAGTGCTGTTAGTACCATGAGCTGCTCAGCTGTCACCATTTTGACAGCCACTAGATAATATCTCAATTTTATATGAAGAATCTATAACTCTCTTTATACTGTTCTAACACACACACCACAGCAATATTTAGCATTAACATCAGGAAACATGAAGTTAAGTGGAAAATGTTTCTGGCAGCAGTCTACATTAGGCAACATCTCTAATTTCTACCTGCACACATAGTCTGCTTTGCAGATCCGCAGCTGGGCCAGGCAGTTGGGCTTGTCCTTGTCTTCGTAGGAACAGGACGGCACAATGGTCTGCCGGCGGCGCTCTGCGCAGGCTGTGTCAGTGCAGGGACAGAAGAGCAGCTCATGGGTGTAGTCAGGAGGGACACGGTCGAAGAACTTCCTTAGCGCCTTGTTGCACTTTGGTCGGTTGCATGGCCCTGAGCGGGCTGACGGCTGGATGCACGACGAGACGTATTCTGTACGGAGCTTCTGACACGTCTCATCTATGTTACACGCCTTGGCAGCATCCAGGCAGCGGTTCACGGTTGTTACTTCAGACTCTAAAAGGAGAAGAGGACATTAATGGGAAGCAGAAAACATCTCATCCTTCTGTGTGGCTTGAGGAAATCAAATCCCAGGCAATGTTTACCAATGATTTCATGACGTAATTGGAGCCAGTATTGACTCACCACTCTCACCTCTCGACTCAGATGCGGTGTTGTATTTACAGATGAAAACATAAATGTGTGTCTTGAGGTACAAACTAAACCAAAAATGATGATTTTATGAATAAGCCCCATTGTAATGAATAGAACATGAGTGGTGTTTAAATGTAGCATGAGCTCGGGCACTGGATGTGTTTCAGCCGAGGCCTAATGGCTGAATATTTCATTCTGCTGGGTTAATACAGAGTGGCAGTGCTGAAAAAGAGGCTCCTCCATCTCTCCAACCGCACAACAAGGCCTGTAATTACTGCTCCTTCCCATTCATCCGTCTATCCATCTTTCCAACACTCCCGCTGCCTACAGCTGGGTCTATCCCTCACTCACTTGACTCCCTGCGTCCCTCACCATATCCCTCCCTTGCTACGTGCCCGCCACTCTCAGCGCTGCCATCACCCCCCTCACTCCATCTGTCTCCTCCCTCCCTCCATTCAGCTCGCTCTCCTCCATCCGTTCTTCCTGAACTTTGTCCATCTCTGCCTCCCTCAGTGCCCATGCTCCTTCTGACTTCAGCATTAATGAGCCCCCTCTGTGGAGGAAGTGGAAAGCCCCTTCCATAACCGCATTATTTCCCAATCCATCATCATGTGCAGCTTTTGTTTCTCATGCGACCTCCCAGTCAATACGGCCATGATGATGTTCAGCTTCTCTGGCAGATAGCACCGCTCATTAGTTTGTAAACTGCCTGTAGTTGTGACTCCTGGTGGGTTCAGCTCTCACCAAGCTGTCATATGAAATATGAATGGCCTTAGAGAGCAAGCTAACAACCTATCGCAAAGCATAGGTTATTCCCAACTTAACTGCTAAGCAGAGAGGATGGAGGACCTGATGCAACTCCAGGTCGGGATGACACAATTGCATTCAGTGGCTTTGTTCCTAGGAAACAATCTTTTATTTAGGAAATCTTTTATTTTTAGCCCTCTTCTTACTGAGAGGAGAACATCCAGTAACACAGTTGCCTTACACAGAGCTACACCTCCGAACTGCCAAGTACAACCACAGTCCAGACTGGACCCACTGGAGGCTGAATGCACTCATGCTCCAAACTGTTTTCCAGTCACAGGCCTGCTTCTGTAATATTCATCAGTGCATATCTACATTTGAAATCCACATTGCAGTCTGTGACTATTTTGGACAGTGGCACTGACACATTTGTTTGGTTTGTGTCCATAAAGCCAGCAGAGTGTATTTGAAATGACACAGTATCTGAGACTGAAGTACTGAGGTCTCGTTTATGAATAGCACAGCATCTTAAGCTCATGATATGTGTCATGATATGATATGATATGTGTCATGATATGACATGTTACATGTCATTTAGCATGATGGTTTTTTTTTTGTTTTTTTTTAACATGATGTCACAGTCATTTTTAGGGCACAAAATCACTTAGAAAAACATCGTAGTCGGGCTTAAAATAAGTTCTAAGTGTCATTATATTTAATCTGTGCTCATTTCAGTCAGAATATGGTTTGACTGTTGTGGTGTGCAGGTAAAGATGCTCTGCCCTGAAGCTGATAAATCTCCTTGTTCCTCTGAGAGAAAACTCCAGCTCATCACAGTGTATTTATAATATATTTATTTATCTTCCAAACGTGTTACTTCTCCAAAGTTAGTTATCACCTTTTCATGCCTCTGCAGAGTTTAAGCCATTTACTGTCAGAGGGACCATTGGACCACAGTGAACACACCGACACCAACAGCAAAGAAGTGGCTTATGCTACTGATATTTTTTTTGCCATGACACTGCAGCGCTGTTAGACTCTACTGTAACTACTTTAGCTGAGCACAGCGGACATCCTTCATGAAAGAGACACTTTTCAAGTCTGAACTCTTCTTTTAAAAGTCTTTGTCCACCTTATCTGGACAGAAACACCCTCTTTCAAACCTCATTCTATCATTTGGAGTATGATCTCCTTGTGACTTTAGACAAACAAAACTGTTTAGTATGTTGTCTTATAAAACAGGAGCGTGAAGTAGAAAATCCTTGCAAGGAAAAACTATTTCTGACACTCTTAGGACCAATGATGCATTAAAAAGCTTGTTTCTTGGTGCAGAACATCTAATGTGTTTAAAAAGGCACTTCACTAAAACAACAGACTCCTTTAGTTAACTGATGAATAAGTAAGGGGTGAAAGTACTCTGTTGTTTGAATACTCCTCAAATTATGATGAGTTGTGTCTCTGGCTTACGTCTTTGAAAAGGGTCATTACTCTGTTGGAGGGAGGGATGCTTTAAGGGTGGAAAAACGTCCATTAATCATGTCTTTGTTGTTTTGACAGTCGACTTGTCACGATGCATGGCATGGATGTCAACTATGACCTCTCACAGAGTGGTTGGAGTGAAATTTATGAGAGGGATGTCCAGTGCAGGTCTGGTACTGCTGTAATTCAAAGCAGCTGAAAAAAAGCAGGGTCATTTAAACAGGCAGCTCATGTATGAGGTCACAAATATGGATGTCCGCTGGATCTAAATAGTTAAGTAATCTGGTTTAAGTATACATTTTCTCCATACTGTCTCACACATACAGGTGAGTACAGTCTTATTAATTACTCTCAAGACTAGAATATATATTTACCTCTGCCAAGGAGGTTATGTTTTCACCGGGGTTTGTTTATTTGTATGTTGGTTTGTTGGTTTGTCGGTTTGCAAAGTAACTCAAAAATTTGTGGACGTAAATTTGACGAAAATTTCAGGGTTGGTCAGAAGTGGCCTAACTTAAAACTGATTAAATTTTGGTGGTAATCAGATCTGATTCAACAGCACCACCAAAAATTAAGGGCTGGACATTTTTGAAAAAGCAGAAGAGCAGAGGACGATCAGTAGGTGACCTCACAGGTCGTGAGACTGTTAAAGGAAAAGCAGAATGGACGTTTAATATAGAGGTTTGAAGTTGTGACCCATTAAAGACCACTGTGGCATCTATCCCCATAAACATCCAAGTCAGAATAATATTAGAGACTGAGTAGAACAACAGTGTGATTGCTTGCAGCGACAACATAATGAACTGGTCAAGGAGAGGAGGGTGAGTGTTACAGCATGCAAGTTATGAGCGGGTGCTGAGCTGATATCAGCATGACTATGTACCGCTGGGATTCATGGTGTGTTGAAAATAGCTGGCTGAGGTGCTGTAAAGTCAAGTCAGCTAAGTCAGATTTATTTCTATAGGCCAATATCACAAATTACATGTTATCCTCAGAGGATTTTACAATCTGTATAATCTATATGACTCCCACTGTCCTTTATAAACGACCCTTACATCTACTGAGGAAAAACTTCCCCCAAAAAAGCCTTTTAACAGGGAAAAAGAAATGGTAGAAACTTGGGAAGAGCAACAGAGGAGGGATCCCTCTTCAGGATGGACAGACGTGCAAGAGATTCATTCAATCATTTATAGAGAGTAACACTCCATATAACAACAGTTAATTGTATCGCAAGAAACTTTCTAAGGGGATGAAGAGCAGTATCAAAGCTGGAGGCAATGGATTCAGAGCAACATGTCCTCCTCTCCACCATGGATGGAGCATGGGTAGCATGTCCTCCTGTCCAACACGTTGAACATGGAAACATCCATGAAAACGAAAGCAACAGGAGAGGAGATGCTGTGTACAGAATACCGCTGCTGTGGGGGATATTATGACAATTACTTGTTATGCTGCAGCTTTTGGAGCCCAAAACAATTATGGTGTCTCTCTATTTGCAATGTACCCTACCAGCACCAACACACAAACACCAACAGTCCATCCACACAATAAAAACAGCATCACTATAGTGAGCTCACAGTGTCAACAATATTAAAGTAATGCACAGAGAAATAACGCACAAAATGTTCCAAATTCCTTCCAGCTGAGTCATGACAGCATTATGTTTACGGAGCTAGTTTTCAAATAATCCAATCCAGTTATTTACAGAACCTGTACTGCCTCCACATGATAAGATACAGTATTTGCTCACGGCTCCCTGTGAGGCAAAGCGCACAGCAGGTGTGATATGTCATCAAAAAGTCTGCAAGAAATGCCATTCACTGTTCCTAGGCAACAACAACAAATGCAGCTGTTATCTCATTGGCTGCACGTTAAAAAGTCAGCGGCATTCGGCGTCAAAGACGTAATAACTTGAACTTTGAGCACAGCGCTCGGTGCAATTTTAAGCAGTGTGCTAGCTTTCAGTTTTCCATAGATTCCCTGTTATGACGAACCAGGATTATTCTTTCTTTCTAACTGCTCATGTGCATATATAATCTGATGTTATATATGTAGTTGAATACAGCATTTCAGACATGTGCCTTGAATCTGTTGTAAAGCTGTGTTCAGGAGAACATGCCCCCTGATCTCCACAGTGATACTGGTGTGTAGTGTAGACCTGTTACTCACTCTGAATACGAATACAACCTGAATTTACCTTCAGGGCTTTTATGCAAACTGTCTGATGATCTGTCCTCTGTTAAAACCATTTGCCTTTCTTATCCCTGTGGTATAAAAAAAGGCATGTGCAGTTTGCTAATATCAGCTTACATTACTTGAGGTTTGGAGCCATAAAATTTTTATTAGGTGCAACTTTAATTTCACATTGATACCCATGATCCTGCGGTATATATATAATAATCAACACTGCTTATCTTGATTAAATAAATAGTGACCTACTTTCACTCATTCTCTCTTTAGCAGCTCAGTATTATACAGCCACAATGACAATATATATCAGAAAAAAACAGAATTTCATCAGCAAATTATTAATATTTCCAATATCAAAGAATAATTACATTTGTTTAATGCAGTCATGTTTGCATAGGTGTCCTTGTACACTATTGGTATAGTGAATGTGTAATTTTTTTTAAACAAACTGGATGAAATTTCTCAGTCTAGTTTTAAGTCATTCCTCATCATTTTCTCTAACGCTGCCTTTTATTTAAATGCGTAAATTCAGCTGTGCCCTCCCTTTGAGCTGTCATTATCCACTTGTTTAAATGTGTAGAACATTCATCATTATACTGTGGAGCATATGCATGAATGTCTTCCACACTAATCACTTTAAGTCATTATTTAAGTTTTGCAGACTTTCCATTGCCGCTTCACACGGAGTATACTCTTCTCAGAGTATAATTGCTGTTGGAGAAAACAAAACACTTGACTTTTTATCCTCTCCAGTGAAAACAGAAAAAAGTAACTCCTCATTTGTGTGCAGCATCTCTATTTTCCAATGCTCCAACAGCAAAAAAATGTTGTGTTTGAGTAAACAAACCAGCACTGTCTGTCTTCCACTTTCTTTTTTCTTGCTTTCTCTGTCTCTCATTTCTTACTGTGACTTCTTTCTCCCAGTTTCTTTCCGCTCATCACACTCTCTACTCTTTCGCTCTTGCTGCTTCCAGATGCATTAAAGTAAATAGGTAATTAATCTATGCCTTGGAGGCTAACAGCAGCACATACCAGCCCTACGGCTTGCCCACAGGCTCTGAAGCAAGACAGAAGCAAAGTGTGGGTTGTTACTCATCAAACACTTTGCAAACCCACTTTCACGTACTGCTGTCTACTCAGTTAGTAGACATAGTAATGATGGAGGATACAGCTATATTTGCTCTTTCTTCTTTGGTAGAGAAGGTCTTATTTTTTTGGTTTTGGTTGTCTGTTGGTGAAAATGTGTAACCTGACTCTCACCAGCTCAATGTTGTTCTGCCTCGCTCCACACATCCATCTGGGTTTCCTCCATTGGAAATGTATTTCAGAAGGCGGGGCCTTATCAAAAATCCTTGCATGTGATTGGATAAACCACTTGTCCATCATCTTTAATGATGTGTACTTCAACCACTCACATCGAAACCAACCCGTGACTCTGATGAGAGCGACGCAGAGAAAACCAAAACAGAACAGTGGACATCTTGGATATAAGCAGCAGAGCAAACAGCACAGCAATGTCAGTAAATGATCGATGGAGCTAGGTGGAACGACATTCAGCTGGTGAGAGTCAGGTTACAGTTTTTCAGCTTCTCAGATCTGATCCTCTACTAGAGCAATCAGCAGGGAGACGATAATAACGACGGGGTCCTGCACTCGTCCCATTTCCTTAACCACCAGTGGAGCTATTTGATAGATCAGGCTCTTCCCAATCCCGGTCAGGAGCAAAAACATCCTTGCCACAATGCCCTCAAACCCGTTGTCTGTTCATCTTTTAAAGAATGAATATGCCATAGATTCAACAACACAGTTGAAATAGCAGAATCAATGTCGACACATTATTCCTCGCTGCGAGCTGCCATTGTTGTCTGAATCAAACAGTTGCTTCTCTGCTCCGTCACATCAATGAAAATCACGCCCAGCCATCCTGATTGGCGCGGCCATTTTTTGCTTCCTTTAAGTCCTTCCCATCGGGTGAGAGTCCAGATGAATGTGTGGAGCTAGGCGTAACTACATTCAGCTGGCGAGAGGCAGGTTAGAAAATGTGTGCTTTTTGCAGAAACAGAGGAAAAGCAGAGAAGCTCGCCCACTCACCTGCAGCGATGGAGGCCAGACGAACATAGTCAGAGCCCCTCTCCTCTGGTTCATACGGGAAGTCCTCCACTAGACTGAGTCCTGCCAACAGTGAGGAGAGAGGTTAGTTCTGTTGTCATGACAACCCCTATTTAGATGCACAATTCGCTGTATTTCGTTTAAAGTTACATACAAAGTTGCAAGGCATGTTAGGGGAGCAATATTGATAGCCTCTGTGTGTTGTGTAGCTAAATAGCAACATTTCTGCACCTACATGGGCATGGTGTAGTGGTTAGCACTGTCGCCTCCCAGCAAGAAGGTACCGGGTTCGTTTCCCGGCCCGGGGCCTTTCTGTGTGGAGTTTGCATGTTCTCCCTGTGTCTGTGTGGGTTCTCTCCGGATACTCCGGCTTCCTCCCACCATCCAAAAACATGCATGGGGATTAGGTTAATTGGCTAATTTAAACTGACTGTAGGTGTGAATGTGAGTGTGAGTGGTTGTCTGTCTCTATGTGTCCTGTGATGAACTGGAGACTTGTCCAGGGTGTACCCTGCCTTTCACCCTAAGACAGCTGGGATAGGCTCCAGCCCCCCCATGACCCTATGAGGATAAGCAGTAGAAAATGGATGGATGGATGCCTTGTTTTTAAAATGACTAACCTCATCCTCAATGTCATATTAACATTATGGCATTAGTGTGTGTGTGCATGCATACTCAATATCCTGTGTTTGTTTTAACTGACTTGTGCAGTGTACAGGCACTCCCTGGGTAATGTGCACTTTAAATCAGTTGCAGCTGAAGTAAGGTTGCGGACATGTTCACCATGTGAGCACAAAATAAATTACAATAATAAAGGTATTTATTAGCACTAATTCCCAAACAAATTAGCTAACAATCTGCTTAACAAAACCAAATGACATGCTGTGTCAGCGGCTTTTGGCCCACTAACAGGGATTTTGGGGTGTGGGGGGGTCTGGGGCCTTGGGGAAGCTGCCTATTTGGTAATCCAGTTTTAATTTCATTAGTAGTAAATTTACTACAAATGCAGCGACAAAAGCAGGTCATATGAGGCTGAAAACCAATTAGCTACAATTTAACTTATAAAACAGGTCAATTAGCACTTAAATATGTAGGCTATTAAAGCAACAGTAGTTTACTGAATGAGCTGTGAAAGCACCACCCAATCTGCAGCATCTATGAGTTCATAAAAAAAGGATTTTTAATTAATGAAAGTGGATGGTTTTGAGAATCAAAATAAAGAGGGGCAGACACAAAATTACAACTGGAAGTGAACAAAAACCCCAGACCATGAAAAACTGCAGGCTGAAATAGAGATACTGTTAAAACAATGGACATCATCTTCGAGGATGTGTCTGCTTCAGGTGCTTTAGGCAGTCACTTTATAGGATGCAGCTGCAAACTTACTCCAGTCTGGAAACAGTGGTTATGTCTGTTTTATTGGTTTATTATCTCCATGTAAATTCTTTTATATTTGCGCCTGACTTGCAGAATAGCTGCAGTGCTGTCAACCTTGGCATAACGTTGCACTGACTTCAGTTTTGGATATAAAAACACAATAACAATGGGCTCCAAAGTAGAAAATGACAATGATAATGCAACACCCTTAAAATAAGCATAATAGTGATCAAATCCAATTAGTGTGAGTGGCACAAAAGGAATTTTTGACACAATAATCGCTTGTTTTCTTTCCGTCTGGAATGTATTGTTGAGCTCTGGAGGTGAGAGCCTAATTTGTGTGGAATGGGCGGCACACACTTGATAATTCAAATAACCACCTGTGGCGACTCCCACCCACCACTCAGGATCAGAAACCATCAGGTAGTGTGTGTGTCGACGCCAGTCTCACCGTGCAGCACAGACTGATGCAGACTCCAGTAGATGCTCAGGCAGTTCTTCTCCTTCTTCATGCCTCGTTTACATTGGCAGCCGTGCAGGGGAGTGGACAGCAGCGCTGTCATGGCATTCTCGCACTGGTTGCGCGCACCGGGCCCCAGCTTCATGCTGCCGTCCCCCGCCACACACTGCCTGAGGGTGCGCAGTCGTGGGCTGCAGGTGTCGTCGCTGGAGCAGGTGTCTCCAGCGCGCAGGCAGTCCCTCCCGCCTGCAGAGAGCGCCATGCGTGGGATTCCTGCAGGATGAGACAGACAGAGGTCAGCACAGGTCATGTCATGACTGTCAGGTTGTGCTCCCCAAAGGTGAGATCCATGGTTGGTCGAGTGGTTTTCGTGAACGTTTGATTCAATTCAACATAACATAACATTACCAAGGCTGTTTGGAATTTATGAATGATGCCATTTATTGACACACACGAACAAACAAACAAATAAAACACATCATTTGGGCCACACATATTTTAAGACTACAAGAAGCACAAATGGAAGAAAATACAAGGATTATTTTGTATAAGACTCATAATAGTTGCATTGTAACAGAGCTGCAATTAAATCTGGACTGCAGCAAGACTGCATGAATATACAAATGAACATATTTCTGTTACTATTTTCAGCCAAATCATGAGCCAATACACAATTAAGTGCATTTTTCCCTCATAAAAAAAAGACAGTGATGCATTTCTTTGAGTTGAACAAAATGTATTAAAATGACACGATGTTGTTTCTGTCTCATACTAGCGCTGCACATTGAGCTTTTGGTTTCAGCCCTAAAGAAGTACAGTGGTTTTAGCTTTACATGTGTTTTATTATCATTTCCTGAGAGAATTTCTGTCACTTTTTATATATATTTTTTCGTGAAAATGGCAAAATTTAAAGGTGTGCAGCAATTTAACATTGCAAATTCATTACATTTAGCTGTATGATATTTTTAATGAAGATGCAGCTGATATCAGGGAGTGTTTTTCCTCTAATATGGGTCAAGCTCTGGTTCTACACTTCCCATCATGAGACTCATTAGAGCTCTTTTTTGTTGCACTTTTTTTAGTATTACTCCCTATCGCAAGTAACTGTACACTGTGATCGTTCTGTCACCATATGAAAACAAACTGGTGAATTAATGTGAGCTTTTCTGACCCACTGAATCATTGCTAAAATGATGGAAATTGTCCTGAATTAAATAATTGCATTACATTTTACATCCCTTGTCACAACTGATCAAACTTGGTCAATGATCCGTCTCACTACTGTATTCCAGCATTTTAAAACTGTATTCATTAAGCCGAGGGGGGTGTTATATTATTCATGAATTCATGCAGTTGTCACATAGAATAGATCTGACACTACTGACTGGATTTTGATGAAACTCAGGAGGAAGGAGATGATGCATCTCACCAATACATCCTGACATGTTCAGAATTACATTGAGGTGTTGCAGCTCAAGTCAAAATAAAGTGCCATATTTGCTGTAGATTGGGGCAGAGAGGGGCTGCATTATTTATGGGGGAACAACTTGTTTACTGTTGTCTTGTTTCATGTGGCACTAATCACATGCAGACTTTAGTCCCCTGAGGACAGTAAATACTTGCTCATTCCCAGCTGCCAAACAGCTCTTAGACTGACTCTTAAAAATGATGTAGTGGTGTTTAATCCATCCATGAGGCTGGTTTGGGATGACACACACATACATAAATATGCTACTATAAGAGTAAACAAATGGCAGAACATCTGATAGATGATTGAGTCCCATACTGCCTCATTCCTAACTACAAATCATCAAGACTCAAGCGTGAACAAGTAGTCAAAAACTTCTGAACTCCGTCTCAAAAAAGTACCAAGTTCCTTCTTGAGAACTTGGGGCAAATCTACCTACTGCGACTACACAAAGAAGCATGTTTGACGTCACAAAAAGGCATCCTACAGTATACTTGCCTGTATTTAATTAAAATCATACACATGATTATCTCACAGCCAATCACAGCAGACTGGGCTTTTTCATGAGGGGTCTTAAAGAGACAGGTGCTAAAACAAGGGTGATGAAGAAAAATAATGTGGGTTTTTTTACATTAAACATGTTCTAGTAGGAATGAAAAATACCAGCCTGTTGGTGGCACTAGTGCAAAAGTGGAGGGATCAGCATTTGTGGGGATGGTGGTGATGATGCGCTGTGGTCCCATGAGACAGCAACACCTTGCAGAGAGAATGAGACACTGTGGCCATGTACTTCACTATGAGACTAAGTGGTGCTTATTATTCCATCAGAGAAGGACGTTATACACAAGCTGTCAAAAGGTGCCATGCCTTCTTATTATGTGGCAAGGTCAAAGCTTGACTATTATAAAAGAACATGGCACCAGGCCCTTCTTGGGTTGTAAATACCTTTTATGAAGACCTGGTGCCTGTGTTATTATGTGATGTTTTTAATACTTGTTGTATCCAACACAATATGGAATACAAGATATTTGTTTTCAATCAATGAGAAAGATGCCTGGGTCAAAGCTCCCAAACAAGAAAACCCCAGCTTTCCAAATGACGACTATCACATGTGGTTAGTCAGCAGTGTGTGTGAAGGGATCCTGAGGGATGCCCTCCAGGAAGACACTCTCTCGAAAACTGCCCCATCACAACATGGTTTTATGGCTAAGAGAACTGTCACCGCTGATTTAGATTCTGCAAAGCTGACGCAAAACACTCAAAAATAAACATGGAAATAGATAGTTCACTGATTTCTCCCATGCTTTGACACAATAAAGGCAGGCTTTGTCTGACAGACAGTGAATGATGTGCTGCTGTGTGTCTGATCCCTATGAAACTCCAGCTAAGGCTGAAGACCATGTGTATGGTAATCAAATCCAGGAAAGAGGACAACATGCCCTCTCTGCTTCCAACAATTTCTGTTCCAAACAACAGCAGAGTCCCTCCATCTTTAAACTACTTGGAGTGCAGATATCCTCTGATCTGTCATAGGATGCTCTTAAAGAAATGGCCAAGGATCCATTACCATACATACACAGAGGCTTCCCACCCACAGCCTCAACGCCCAGAGGCTCACTTTGTAGACATGGGGAAATTTAAGTGCCCACAACTAGCACCAAACAAGATTCATCCCTTGTGCTCTTACAATGTCTTATGTATGACTTACTTTGCAGCGTTTATTCCCTGCACTCTGAATAGATTTATGAATTGTTAAATTGTCTGCAATTCCTAATATTCATGCTCTTAACTTTCTGTTTTACCAAAAATGCTTAGTGTTGTTGTGTCTGACACATTTCAGGATTCACACTTTAAAAACTGGATTATTATGCTGCTCTATCCTACCTTGTCAAACCTTAAAAAGTGAAACTGAATCAAAGAAGTCTTTAGGCTTCATTGTCTGAGTGCCATGAATATATGCATCAAATTTTATGGCAATCCATCCAAAAACTGTTGAGATATTTCAATCTGGATCAAAGCAGTAGACCCACTGCTGCTAGCATTGCTCACTTCATGGTGGATCAGCCAGCAGCAACTCTTGTTGCACAGCCAAAGCCACACTTATTGTACAGCCAAACTTTTTTCAAACCTCACAGGACTTTATTTTCCACTCGAGTGAAACCCCATAGTTTCCAAACACCAAATACGTCAGGCTGGATTTTGGTGCAATGTGTATAAAATGATGCATAGCACATCAGAAAGATTTCCAATTGAGAGAAAGGTGCAGCCATAAAAATATTCAGTCTGTGGTTTGAGTATGTCACCCAGTGTAAACACAAAGCTTGGATAAAGTGCTGGAGCAAGCTGAGACAGAATATATATGAAATACTGACAGGGTGGATTTTCCAACTTTAAAGATGCTGTATGTTGTTAAAATATAGAGTATTATAGAAAGCAGAATTGGTGACCCATGGCTTGACTGATTCCCAGAAACCATGTCCAAAAGTGTATCTACGTAGGTTTTCAGTTATCCAGGTGAAGGTAAATTATTTGATTTTTGATGAAGATGTTTCACCTCTCATCTACTACCTTCTTTCTTGCTCTTTTTGAATCATGTCCAAAAGCATTTCTATGTCACTGACTACTGAGAGGTAGTGAGTTCAGTACAGCGAGTCGGTTCAGTAATTAAATCCTGATTAGATTTGATTCCAACACAGCTCAATCAAGTGACAAAGAGCGAAAGCGCTTTCCCAATAAAGACAGGAGCCGCTCATTTTCCAGCGGCAGACTAACAGAACTGTCAGAACTTTACATCTTGTTTTGGATCGACCTGTAACTGTGAGAAGCTGGCCTGGGTTACTTGACTTCAGAGATGATCAGATTGAGCAGGAAAAGGGCACAACAAATGTGAGTCAAGTCTGCGTCCGGAGCTGAAGCCCGCTGTACTGTGAATGTGGGAAAACAGGGGTTAACTGCCCTGCAATAGGCTTCTCAACCTTTCCAACTAATCTAGAAGCAAGCTGTCAATAAAGGTCTAGACAGACATTGAGGAAAGAAGAGCATTGCTATGAGATCAGGGGTGTTAGCTGATGCTTTTGAAAGAAAAGCGTCTGCCACTCAACTGGAGAGCTCATCTTTGCTGAGGTCTTGACAGACAGCACTTAGTGTGCTAAAAGAAATATCCTCTTCTCCACTGAGTAATAAAATCTGATGTATTTCATACAGACTGAGATAATGTTATTCGTTTCTAATGTAAATCGGCTCCACTCGTGAGTTTTCTCGCTTCAAGTGGTGGTAGTTTGACAGAAAGCGGAGGCATCAACCTGATGTCAAAGTACTTTGCTTGCTCTTAAAATGCAGATTTGGATTGGAAACACTTGGTATGATCTCACTTTGCGGTAGGTTCCTTCAATCTGTTTAAGAAGTCCCTTGCTTCTCTTATGTTTTGCTGCAGGTGGGTGCAGATATGTGGGTGGTGTGAGCATGTGGGTGATCTGCTGTGGAAAACGGAGTGCAGAAGAACCAAACAGCCAGGTTTGGCTTCCCTTCTGCTTCCAGGCGAAAAGAAATAGCAAAAACGCCTGTGGTGAGCAGCATCAATGCAAATCTTATTAAATTGCAACTAATCCAGTGTGGAGAGAGGTTTGATATTTGTCAGAGAAATTAAGTAGCACTCCAGATCGCAGGAGATAACTGTTTGCCTGGAAACAGAGTGGCGGCACACCGGCAGTTCAAAGAGAGTCAGTCAAAACCAATTAGGAGTAATCAGTTGCCTTGTCATTCAGACTCGTTCCATCCTGCATGCCTTCCTGTTTCTCCCACTGAGGTAAATAATCTGTTTGAGCTCTTTCTCTCTCTGCGCTTTTTCATGTTTCCATCTCTCTTTGTTTCTGTCTTTCTCTGATTTCCTCTCTGCTCTCACCCTTTTTTTCTTTTTTTCTCTCTCTCATTGCTCACCTGATACGGTTCAGTGAGCATATTCAAGAAATATTTCAACGAAATGGGTCAGCCAAAAAAACAAAAAAAAAAACAACAAAAAAACCTGAATTTGATTTCACCTGCTCTGATCTCGGGAAGCGTGAGCTTCATTCTCACACATAAAAATAAAAATGGCAAAGATGAATCTAAGGTGTTTTTTTAGGTAAAGCATGGGACTGTCCAGATTAGCAGTAACTGAAAAGTGATGTGATGAAGTGTTTTTGTTGGCAGAGTTGGGACATGAACTGAATGGACCTCTGAGCATATAACATCATATAGTGAGTCTGCAATGAGATAAACAGGAATATAACCAAGACAAAGGAGAAGATCTTTGTTGCTGCTTATTTCTCTACTGAAGAGGAAACAGGTGTCGGAGTGCATGATGGGAGCACTCATCAGGCAGCTCCTCACGTCTCTCTAAACCTGGCCAGGCTCCTCTACAGCCAGCAGGCATCAGTCACTGCCATCAGCCAGCCACAGAAAGCGTCCTTTAAGAGCTGCACCACATGAGGAACGCTCAACGAGAGTCAAGCCTCTGTAAAAGATGTCCATAATGAATCATGATGATAAAACTGGGACATATTACGTGTTTGCTTACAGTACGCCTGACATGTTTTGTGAGTAAATATCCCAGAAAACAGCTGAAACTTCACCGCTCATTCCTCTTTAAAGTTGTGTTCCCTGAGGCTGAGTGTCCACATAGTGTTTTTTCCAAGCGCCTGTGCTAAGGTGCTAACAATGTAGCAAGGAGTAGGAGTGATGTGGTAGGATTTTTCGTTAAAGTCCCAAAAAGATGTTGAAGCTGAGTGCAAAAGCTGTTTCCTGTGGTGGAACAGAACCAGGAAATTGAGTACGACAAACCTCATCAGCATCTGAAGCAGCATCACAAGAAACACCACAGGGATTTTCAGGGTCTAATAATTATTTTTTATTCATTCTGTTAAGTTGTAGAATATGTTATGTATCATACATCTCATATCTTATGTTTAAGTTAAACTAGTACTTTTTTTACACTTTAAATGCACATTTTTGTTTTTATTGGATTTATTGAGGTTATTTTCAGGGTCTTTTAATTCATTTTTTATTTATTCTATTAAGGTTAAAACTGATGTAACCATTGGTTAATGATAAAAGGGTCAGTTTTTCTCAGACCTACTGTTGCTGACTACTGCTCTCTGTTTGAGTAACATCACTTGATCAAGTCTTTTCTGACATTCCATGCTACAAAATAAATAATAAAAGTCTGTATGATTAGTGCTGATATGGTATCAGATCAATATTGTTATCAACCAATACTCAAGGCTGCAATATCATTATCTTATTGGAAGTGAAAAAGTTGTATCAGGACACCCTAACAAAGTACACAGCTTTTTTATGTAAACAAGATCAGAATCTTTGCGATACTGTTTTTCAATAAAACATCTACTATACTAAACAGGGATGAAATATATTGTCCGTTATCATGTTTTGCTTTAAGTGAAAAAAGTTCAATAGATTGAGTCTGAAAGTTGTGGCACTGTAAACAAATTGCATATTAGGCTATTGAGTTAAATAAAGTTGACATGAAACACGTTTCTTTCACCAACAAAGATCTTTAGAGACTATTCCCACCACGGTCAGATACAATGCAGCATCCAGCAGAGCCCCTCTAGTCGAGTGTTGAGGTCGACGCAGTGACTCTTAAACTTTCGGTCCCAACGGCAAGTTTGCACTGACAAACAAAAGATCTGAGCTCATGTGTAATGATGAATGGAGTTTGTTTTCTCAGTCTGAGTTGATGCACTGTGCATGTTGTTGTTGTACCACAGATCTTTCATGAAAGCCATCGCTCTTTCCATCAGGTCATGTATAGCCGAGCGACTGGCTGTGGTGAATGTGTGATGAATCCCATTAGAGAAAACAAGCTCTTGGATTGTTTGCTAACTCTCTGACAGTACTACCAAGGGACCATGCTTTTGTTACCGTATACTGCAGTTTCTTATTAGCTAACTGAGTGTCCCTGAACACTTTTTAACCGAGATGATTCACTGTCTCTGCTGGGTTCCTTGTCTGCTATGTTGTGTCTGCTTTCACAGCGACTAATCATGCCCTCTCTCCTCCCCAGCACTGTTGCTAAAACAACAAAAAATGCTATATTTTTCCCATAAATGCACACGCACGCACAACAATGTGAAAGCACAAACAGAACTGCGTAGACCTACTCATAAACAAAGTACTAAAAAAACTATTTAGGTACTTAAGTTGGCAGCAAGACTTTCTTCGGACATTAACTGCTCCTCAAAATATGCTGTGATAGTGTCCTTTTGGTCTCTATCATTGATCCAGCAAAACATGATGAAATTTAGAGGAGAACCAGGAGACCACTCTGGCCGTGATGCAGAATGCAAATTCTCTTCCCGGATTCCTCAGTGACTAATCCATCCTGAAGAACGTCAATATCAGTCCACAGCTGCTCCAGAAGAACCACGCCGCTGCCATTCTCCCTGTCTGGCTGGAATTGAAAGCGTGTATGGGCATGTATCTCCAGAAGCTTGATGAAAAACTATTTTTACAATTTCAAAAGCCTTTTTTTTTAACCAGAGAACATAATTTGACTCTTTTGAAATAGCGATCAGACACATTCATGATGTGTAAGATAATAAATTGATTTGAGAATGAGCTACTCAGCAGAGTGAATGGTATGATGGGAGAATAAATGATTATTACACTTTAGTTAGATTGCCAGATCAGTATTTGAAAAAGAAATAAAAGGCAAAGGCTCAAGACTTCAGTTAGTAAGTCCCAAAAAATCTAAATTGGATATTATGATAATGAAGACACTCTTTATGTGACTATAAATCAGCAGTACGGCATAAGATTATTGTCATAATAATTAACAACAGTAGAATAGCAGTTGTCTTTTGCTGGGGATTTCACACTGTCTGAGAAGTATTTTGTACGTCAGTAGAAGTGTGAGATATTGAGAGTTAACATATAAATTTTTGGAGACAAAATTATAGAGTGAAATGTTGTATGGTTCAATTATTACATTGAACGTCTGAGCATTTTCAGCTCCTGTTGAAGAGGACAAACAACTTTTTACTCCATCATTTGTCTCATGACTGTACCTTAAATTTGAGGTGATTAAAGATGTCTGATAAAAATGTCCAACTCTTAAAATTCTTAAAATTTTTTTATATTCCCTTCCTTCTTTTTGTTCCTTTCTTTCTATAGCTGCTCTCAGTGCATGCTATTATTTTTTTTCAATTTTTAGGGCAAAAGTATAATTTACAAGTCCAAGGGAAAAGCCTTTTACAGTACTGTAATGTATGTTTTATTCTGCATCCACCGAACTGTGATGGTTCGGCATTAAAACATGAACCACTGCAGATCTAGAAACTCATACTTTTATGCTACGGCTGCCTTTTATTCAAGCAAGTTGTGTTTATAGGTGACATTTAAAACAGAAAAAAAATAGCTCATGGAAATAAAAATATATAGCTGTACGGAGCAACAGTACAGTTCAAGTGCAGTCTGTGGTAAGGTCCAATGACAATGAATCCACCTTCAAGCAGACTAAGGTCCTTGGAGGGACAGCACAGAATTTCTCTTCCTCTTTTCAACACAGTCAGTCACAGCGTTAAGATGTATGGCTGCCCAGTGTGGGTCACTTTTTTCTGTAGAGCTGATTAAAAGGGTCCTGAGGCTACTGAAAGTTTACTTCACAGGTTGGTCATCCACTGGAGAGGAAAAGCACTGTCAGTCCCTTAAACTGTAAAAAGAACAAATTTGAGAACCCTTTGGTTCCCAATTCCTTGAGGGTTTTGAATTAGCATTTTAAATTGGCCCTTTGTCACAGTCAAAATGCATATGCAAACACAAAGTACTTACAATACACACACACAGTGGATGAAAAGGTGGCAGAAGCTGCAATTTTAGCACAAAGATGAAATGCTCTTTGAGTCTAGAGGGACACAATGCTTGATACTAAGAGGATGGAGAATATTTGATGTGTTTCTGTGTGATGTTTTAGCGTGCTATATGTGAAATACATATTTCCATAAAATGGGCAAAAATTGAGGCCATGTGGAAACCTTGTTTTGAAACCGTCTCAGGAAATGTTTGTCCTCACGGAACCGCTTAAACACTGTAATACACACAACCAGCCTGTGGTTGGCGCTGTAGAAGAAACAGACCATGCATAGTGTAACAACAAAGATAAGGAGGAGATGCAATTCAACAAAGATCCGTATAGGTTGCTCATAGAAACAACACAGTGGTGTTTAGGGATTTTCACACCAGTGAGATTCACCTGGCCCTGAACTAGTAGTCTGTCCTAAAGCATGAGCCCATTAGAGGGCATCGCTGACAGCATGCTGAACCCCGTCCACCCTGCCAGCTGCAGCCATGGCAGGAAGCAAGAGGAGGGTGTCGTACAAGATGACAACAATCCTGACCACAGAACAACTGGTTGTCAACAAGACATCCTATTATCCCCTGCTCTCATGATGTTATTCCTGTCTTTAGTTGTTTTAATATGCTGTTCATGCGCACAAAGCAGAACAGATGTTTACATCTCGTTTCTGTCAGTGCTGACATGTACTGGGACAAAAAGGAGGCTTAATGACTGGTGCAGACCACAATGTTGGTAGAAAATAAACTTGAAATGCCATTGGTTTGTGAGTAAAATGCTCTGTTGGGAGGAATGAAATTCATTTTTTTGTAATGCCTGTAAATCCAGGGACTTGATAAAAGAGCTCAGTGTCAGTTTAGATGTAACTGTTGCCAATTTCCTCAGTTAGAGAAACAAGACTATTTGTATCAGCTATTATCTGGGTACTGTCATTCTGACCTTTGAAATCCTTACTCTAGTTTGAGCTCAGTGGATCTGACACTTGATGTCTTTACTGTTGATTGCTTGTAATGTCTGGGGCATCTGAACTGAACCTTATTCCCACTACAAGCCTGTGGATGAGAGCCAGGTTAAAATAAAGAGTACAGAAAACACCGCCGGGACTGAAGTTAACAGTGGGCTGACATTTACTTTCACCTGTTTGATGCTCAGGAATAGTTATTAGCCTTATGCTTTGTCAATCAATAATGCTATAAAAACTGTCATCCTATGCATGCATCTCTCTGTCCAGTTGAGTGTGTGACGGCAGCCCAGAAATAATTTTTTTTCCAGTAATATGCTCCAGCTTTCTTGAGCTTGATGGGAGATGAAATCACACCAGTGGGTCCTGGGTGGTCTCCTCCAGTATGGCATACGTGGAACACTGATAACTCAGTGCTAGCCTTTTTTGAGTCATATTTCATGATGCACAGAATATTTTGTACTATGACTCTGAAAACACTGAATAGCTCAAATGAAAGAAGAGACTCTCTATTTCATCATGAAAAAAATGTTTGTTTTTACCTTGTTCCATTCTTGTTTTATCAGAGGTAGAATAGAGGACACTTTCACCAAAATCACCACTTTTTGTCCAGATTGTTTTGCTCTCTAATCTCGATCGTCTCCACCTCCTACTTTGATCTCTGTGGTGTATACATCTCTTTATGTCCCAACTACAAATCCCAGAAGCCCCAACATTACTCACAGGCTGTGTGATAGTGCCCTCTTTTGCCAGCTGCCAAAAAAAACATTTTGATGAAAATATACTGTACATCTATGACACTTAAAGGTTATCACACTCCCATAGCAGCAGGCTACACCAGTTCACAATGTAATGTGATTTAACCACAATAAAGCAGCATCATCTGCAAATGTGCCATCAAACTCGGCTTGAAATTAAGCCACATTACAAGAACGTGTTGATGAAGTTTCAGTGAAATTAGACTCATTTGGCGGCAGGCTAGCTAGCTGGCTAGCTTGCTAATCCCACCATGCTTTCATGCTACAGTGAAAATAAAAAATTGAGAACAAATGGACTTCAGGAAATGATCCCTTCAGAGCCCAGTCACTCATACAAGGTATCTTAGTGAACAGGCTGATGAAGTTTTCAGATTCACAAATTCCAGAACAGCTCATTCCAGTGAAACCTTGGATATATTTTCCTAGAACATCAAAAATGATGTGAGTCTTCATGACCTCTTCTATTCTTCCATTTCTGTAAGTTCTTGCACCTTTAAACAACTCAAATTGTCAGGTCACGAGTTTCCCGTCCGTGTGGGAACAGCGTGACTCTCCCCCTCTTAAGTCACAATTTTTAAAAAAAACCTTTGCTGGCACCTGAAAGTCAGCCTCAATAGTCCTCTCTGAACTCCAGCCACAGTGCTCCCACATTGTTGATTCTGCAGCTCATGTACACACACATTTCCTGAACTGTCTGGAAAACACTCATCTGCAGCTTGACAGCCTCCATCCAACCACTAAGTTCTTGGGTTTCCACCATGATAAGCTCCAAACACCTTCTGGCCTCAGTCAGGTATCACCTGACACCATCTCCCCCCAAAAAACAACAAAATGACCATTTGTGTGTCGTTTTGGTTCACCAGCAGTCTGGCTCTGTATGGTCTGGATGGAGAGAGAGAGAGCAATGTGTGTTTCTACCTGTCTGTGTTTACCAGTGTTGGCTGTAAATGTGTGTGTCTTCCTGTCAGCAGCATTCTTGTGTTTGTCTATTTACAGCACTCGTGTGTGAGCACACTCTTCCACATTTGTGTACACACATTTTTTTCTGAGGGTGGAAATAATCTCATTGTTTGAGTTAATCTCAAGTGGGCAGAGCTACAGAAACAAAGCTTCTCTGAACAATCACAACTGGAAAACTTGACTGACAAAGAGGGAAATTAGTTTTTCCACTCATAATATTCTTGATATTATCTTGTGAGATGGTTTTCTTGACATGAAAGTAACTAATATAGCAAATTAGATTTTATTTTTGTCAGCTTGAGGTCCTTCTCCGTGTTAAAGGGGACATATTTCTCAATTAATTTGGCATTCTAGAACATGTTTACATGTTTTATTGTCAAAAAACATTTTTTTTTCTACTAGTGTCTGAATATATCTGTATTCATCCTGTCCGAAACACTGTGTTACAGCTCCTGTGTCTTTCCATAAACAATGGTTAATCTGTAATTATTACAACCAACCTGCCAAATGGGCCCTTACCTGTGATGTATTGTTGTTGAGGCAAATATAGGAAATTCTTCTCCCTTTGGCCAAATGTTGCCAGATGAAAACATTTTTAAAAAAACTTACCAACTTTTAACATTTAAAACAAACAAAACAAAACAAAACAAAAAAAAACACTGCCAAAGTTCTAATACAACAACATTTCAAAGGTTGCCAAATTTTATTTTAGGTTTTTCTATATGTGGGTTGTAGAGGGTTAAAAAGCCCACTCTGCTCTGTTTGGCTTGTGGACAATATACTCATGTGCATATGCATGTGATGTAGGAAGAGGAGCCAGATCTGAACGGCTTGTTGAATCACATTTTTTGATCAGCTCACAATAAACTGACCGAATCGTCTTATTTCACAGTTTCCTGGTTGGCAGGGACTCAAGATACCCAAATGTATGAACACAAGCTGTGAGTTTTGTCTATAGATCATGGCATGTCTTTACATTAAGACAAAAGTGACTTTATAGTCCCCAATGTCACATTTTTAGAATAGAGATGCTGTAAACAATTTAAACATTAAATCGTCAAATACACAGTAATAAATTATGTACACAGACAAAGAAAATGTAAGATATATAAAATATTTCTCACACAATTAAAACTTTAGCAATATAAAAAAATCAGGAAAGCAATTGTAAAGCCATAAAACCATGAGATTATAACACCAGGTGGGATTAAAAATGAAGTCATCCTCTTCCCATGGTGTAGCTAGCTAGCTATCTCTATCACCAGCAGACATTTTTTTGCATGTTGTCCCATGTCTTAATATCTCATAGAGGTATAAAAATGTAAAAAAAGATAGCTATCTCAGTATATTCACAAAAAACCCTCCATAAATATGAAGTTTAGTGTGAATGAAATCATCTTAGGTGTATGGGCTTTTGCAACTCAACAAAAATTACAACTCTTAAACAGACATATGTAATTTCATAGTCGACTAAAAACAACAGAACCAAACAGTAAACCTCCAACAGAATGAGCAAACATGAACAGCATGTCAGCCTGGATGAATAAAGTGAAATAAAAGGGCATCAGATTATCAGGCCAAAATCTTGTGTTCCACTGCACAATGAAAAAAGTGTATGAGTAGTGACAAGAATGTACTTAACGTGTGATGTGGAATTATATCATGGTGCTATTTTAAGCACTATTTTCAAATGCCAGAGGAGCAGTTTGAGGTCCAGCTGGAAACACTCCTCCCACACCTCAAGGGGCAGCGTAGTAATGCCATGACTCAATAAACCCTGAGCAACACCAGGCAGTGTGTGCTTGAGATGAGCATTTCCATCTGATGTGTTACTTATCTGAACACTGTAAAAGCAGTGATATGGGCTCAATAAAAGACTCTCTCTGTACATCTGACATCCAGTGCTTTACAGTGAAAACATGCTGGCACTCTGTGATATCATCCTCACTCTGTGCTCTGTCCATGGTGCTGGATCACAAACTCTCTCTCTCTCTCTCTCTCTCTCTCTCTCTCGCTGCAAACTGTTGGAACAACGTTAGATTGGACAAAATTTGTTTGCCATGTTCACAGAAATCTTTCATTTTTTTTTTGTTAATCTATTATTTTATTAATTACTAATCGTATAAAAACTATTAATCATATTGCTTATTAAATTACCTTGCTTTACTCACTCCAGGGCCATCGGAGTCACCTCCAGGTCATATCCTTTGTATTTAACTCCTTTTTTAACTATGTTCTATGTTCAACCTTGGTAGGACAATGCATTTTTGGGCACAAATTCACTTAATCCCACACAGACATGCAGGTCAGCCTAGAGACAGAAGAGAAGTGGAAAGTCAAACATTTAGAATTAGATTAAAAAGCAGCTAGCCTTTAGTTTTGTTTATCTCATAGACCATCCTCATAGCGATGGTTGAGACGCTCTCCAGACCAGCTCTGGACAAAAGCCGTCTGACTTGTGAATGTACTGCAGGGTAACCAGTGGCAACCCAGTGAAGTAAACATAGCATGTAAAGAAGTGCCTCCCCCAACCTGCAGCTCCTGAACCAAACTAACATGCAGCAGAGCAGTCTGTCCACACTTAAAACCAACCTGACAGAAACTGTCCCATGGAAACACAGTATTGTAATGCACTGACATATGGAAACAATTTATAAAACCACAGTAATCCACACAATGCTTTACGTCACAGTAACTGATTCCTGGCTACCTGAGGCTGGTCTTGCATGAACATTTAAATCATGACAGGAAAAAGGAAATTATTTTCTCTAAATGAAAAGTGTAGGCTTCTTCTAATAAGAGAGCTCTTCCAACACTCTTATTGAGAGAAATAAATTTCTCTAAATGAAAAGTGTAGGCTTCTTCCAACAGCGAACACTGCCGCTCAACCAGAGCGGCAGTGTTCGCATCCGTAAGCATTGTTAAGTTATTTTGAAGTTACAACAGTGATGTTTGTGATGTGTTGTCCGTACATAGAGATTCTGTGGCTCAGTGGTAGAGCCACCAAAGGGTTGGCGGTTCGAATCCAGCTCTACCATTGTTGTCATTGACGTTGTGCCCTTGGGCAAGGTACTTTACTCAATGTGTGTGAAAGTTGGTGCCCCAGGGCGGCTGTGGCTACAATGTAGCTTACCACCACCGGTATGAAAGGTGTATATAAAAACAAACTATTATTATTATCATTATTATTATTGTTATTATTATTATAGTTAACTAATTCTAAGTCCAACAGTGATGTTTGCCCTAAACACAAATATACTGCTTTGTTGCCTTAACCGCTGCTGTTGCTGTAGATTTATGCAAAGAGCGTAAAATGTGTCATCATGACATGAAATGAACTTAAACTGTTATTTATACGACTTCCCATGAGATCAGGCTGCTTATGTATTCCACTCAAAGCACAACAAATAGTCATGGCTAGTGAAACAGACAGTATTACTATCACTTGCTGTGCTATAATTACTGTATAATCATGTCATAAATAAACAGAAAACAAAAATTATCACAATTAATTACGAGTTAAAGTGTTGCTGACTAACTGCGGTGCTTGATTCCTTATTAGTGGACCTAATGTCATTTTAATGTTGAGCTCATCAGTGTGATTTTGGATCTGTATTACTGATCCACATCCTGTCAAGACTGAAAGATAACCTTCAATACAGTTACTGATAGTGTTGCCTGGTGTGAAATGGCTTTACTGCAATCTGTGTGTTTGACTTTATATGGAGTGTGTCCATGTAACCGCCCATGCTTAGCTCTCTTGTCTGTTTTAAGTGTGTGTTGGGTCGGACAAGGGGATGGGTCGAGGACACACTGATTTCAAGCCCAGGCTGTAAATGCATCACTGACCCCCCAATTATAACTTTTAGAAAGAGTGCTCCAAATGTATGTTTTAACCCGGAGGGCACAGGAAAGCAGACAATTAGGAAAAAAAAAACTTTTCAATGAGAGTGAAAAACTAACCTTGAAAACTGTCAAATGGACTCTTTGTTCAGTGAGATGGTTTCAAGCCTTCGTGACGGCGGCGTCAGCTAATGAGTTATGAGTTATGTTATCATTTTTTTGTTCTCTGCTGTAGATGCCCTCGCTGGCTGAGAATCTGCTCCGCATTAATTACTGATTGTGAATGCATGCTAATTAACAGCGTCGCTCCAACAGATAAAAATAGACGGGGCTTTGATGCTTGGTGCCTGGCAAAGCTCTGCGGTCACAAACTCCTTGGGAGATGACCCGCAATGAGCAAGGAGGTGAGTTGATGTTTCGTTATGTAAGGCAGCAGATTAGAAGACACACCGCAGGGTTTTCAGTGACCCCCTGATCTCAGTTAGGAGCGTCATGGTCCATCTGAGATCAGGATGAAACGATAATGTTTATTGACAGATTCGCTCCTGTTTCTTTCCATCTCACTCTCCTGCTACCTTATGCTCTGTCACACTTCCACAGCAATATCATTCTGTATGAGCAAATTATCATTTCCAATCTCCTGGCCACATCCGATGGGATAAGTTTGTGCTTTGGCACTGTTTGATGTCGCCGCAAGAGTGACTTTGAAAAATTTAATTTTATTTTTCAACTCTATTCCCGTTTGCCACTGCTGGTCCCCATCTATGTCAGTATCCTCCTGCAAATATGGCCCAATGAGCGGCGGGGCATCAGAGCATTAATATGGTCCTTGTCATTTGGAGAGGCGAGCTCTCTCAGTTTAGCTCCATGTTCATGAGTTTGGAGCCAGAGGCATCTTTTTAATGAGGAGAGGGACATTATGACAGGGGTGAGCTGACCTGATACAGGCCAGGACGGCACCAGCGCACTGTTCTACTCCTCTACTGCGTACACTCTGAAATATGGACACTGAAACCCACGTGCACGAGTAATCCACGAGCCCTGCAGAGACAGATCAAGTCAGACACAAATGACTAGCTGGGCTCTCTTTGTGTCAGGAACAATTTGAAGTGCCGACTGCAGACTGCCAGGTCTGGAACAACACAGAGAAGCTTCTCTGCGTTCACTCACATGAACATGCCGAGAGCCTCCATCTGCACCAGTGTCTCACCCACAAAACAATTGTTGCCGGGGTGGAAAAGACCTTGAGACCGCATTGTGGACCACTTGATGTGGAAAAAACTATTAGAATATTATAGAACAACAGACAAAAAGTGAGACAAAACCACATTATAGTAATACAGACCTGTGCAATAGGATACCGCTGGCCTGTGTTAAAAAAAATAGAAAGAAATAAAAATGGAATTTTGAAATGGTGATTTTTTTTTTTTAAAAAAGTATATCATTAACTCTTTCAGTGCCAGCCGGTTCATAAAACAGAAAGTCCCTTGTTCCAGCGTTTTTGCCCATTTTGAGTCATATTTCAAGACCCACAGAATATTTTGTACTATGACTCTAAAAACACTGAATAGCTCAAATGAAAGAAGAGACTCTGTATTTCATTATGAAAAAAAGTTGGTTTTTACCTTGTTCCATTCTTGTTTTATCAGAGGTAGAGTAGAGGACACTTTCACTAAAAATCACCACTTTTTGTCCAGATTCCGTTTGTTTTGCTCTCTGATCTCGATCGTCTCCACTTCCTGCTTTGATCTCTGTGGCGTATACCATCTCTTTACTGACTACATCTCCCAGAAGCCCCAGTATTACTCACAGGCTGCGGGAGACCACGACCAGCTGCTGGAAAATCACTTTGACGTATTATGACGTCGATGTGTAATATGATGTGTTCCCATGGTGGTTGCTGACCACTGAAAACTGAAGGATTACTTCATATTTCCAATATGATGGCACTTAAAACATGGATCCATAACAAACATGATTGCGCAAAGCAGCTGTAAAACTATGTGACAGTGAAAGCAGTGCTAACGATGTTCAGTGAAGCAGCGTTTGCTGAGACTGTCTCTCATAGATCCAGTAATGATAAAACTCTGTCAGTCGAGCTGACAGCTCCTCTGGACTGAGCACCACACTAACTACTCACCAGCTGGAGAGAAGGTGGTCCGAGCAACACAGGACGGGAAAAGGAAGCGAGCTCTCTCGGCGTGGATGCCAGTGTGTAGGCGGTGCAGTGCCACCTTACTGCTACTGAGAGTCTATAATATACTCTTAAAGAAAAGAAGCTATGCTGAAATACTTTTAATTAACTGCTGGAAACCCTTATCAATGAAGAACTCTATAGGAGAGTCATTGCTCTTTCTTTTTGCTTCTATTTATTTATTCTTTTGGGAACAGTTCTCTGCACAGTTACATATTCTCTGTGATCCTTTGCATGTTCCATTGGCCCATATGTAAGGTTTTATTACCCTAGTACTGTCTACTGTAACTACTGTGAATCAATATGCATGCTGCTGTACTGTGAATTTTAACACACCTCTTCATTTGACAGTCCATGACCAGTTTTTTCTTCCAAATAAACGTGTTAGTTAATTTTAATAGTACGTGAAGAGTAATATTTCTGGTGACGGCAGGATATCATTGTTTGCATGATCATGTTTTTGTATTCTGTTCATAAAGATGAGCATTAAAAAACAAAAGAATGTACATAGTTTAAGTCAGTTGTGTTGCATTAACCCCTCTGGTCTGTTGGATCAGACCACCAGGACCAGCCTTCACTCACCACCTGCATCAATGAACCTTGTATTTAGTTAGTTTTCCTAACTTTGTTATGAATACAAAACATGAAAAATGAATGTGTAAATGGGTGTCATTGTAAATGACACAGTCAACCTCATCCAGTTCAAGTGTTTTTTCCAGAGCAACGGCAGCGCTAAAGTTTGCCATTCATCTGGCTCGAGTTGAGTCATCGATCTACTTAATGCAAAGTGGTTCGTTCACCTCAGATGTCCTCACAGTAAAGCGATTACCACCTGGCCTTACACATTACCAGGTCTCTTTTTTACATGTATGCTTTTATTTAAGACCTTTGCACACCCACACAGAGGTTTTCACCGTGGTGCTCCACCAGATCGCTTCACTCTCTTTATGTTGGGAGCAGAGAAAAGGTGCAGAGGTACAACCTGATGGAATACTACAAGCTCTACAACAACAGGAAGAAATGACTGCAGCTTTGCAGGACATCAAAAATCAGCTGTATCTATTATACAGCAGCTGAAACATGCCAGATGTGCTTGGAGAAATAACAACATAACAGCAATAATCATCATGCTATTATTTTGTGTCACATGGAGGTTCTGTCATGTCTCACTCTCACTTTTTGTCTCATTGTCATGTTTCTGTGTATAGTCTTGTCCCTCCCTGTCCTGTGCCAGTGTCTGACAACCCGCCATCTAATCTTGCCTTATTTTCCACGTTGTTAGTCGTTTTGTATTTTGTGATATTTAAACTCCAGTATTCCCTTTTGCTTGTTTGATTCAGAGATAGTTTCCTGTGTTTGTTAGTTTTTGATATTGTGTTTTTTTGTTTGTTCCCTCCTTAACAACACCTTTGTCCACATTTCTGCTTTATTTTCTTATTCCTAGTCAGGTTTCACTCCTTGCGAAATGATTTTCATTTGTTTCTTTCATTGATCTAGTGTTTGTAAGCAATTTCTGTTGATCACAGTGTTGTTAATAAATACTTTTGCATTTAATGCCACCTTAACAAGTTTCAAAATTTGGTTGGACACATTATGGTTGATACTGTATATGAAGTATTAGTGTGTTTGCACTGGAGCTTAGATGGAGATTTCGAGTCCTCTCACCAAAAATCCTCTATATCCAGCACAGATTTTAACTCGTTGTGATACAGATCTGATCCTCTCATGGACAGGTACAGGACAAATCACAGAGAATCACATGTTTTTTGTAAATCTGAAACCCAAACCTGACCCAAAGCACTGAGTAATGAAAAGCTGTATAGCATCAGATTGCTTCCTGTTTAAACAGCAAAGACAGCCTTCTGTGTGCCACAAAGAGATAAAAGTTTGGTTATCTTTTCCATTGTGGATGCAGCTTTAGTTTATGTATGCAGATGCCTCATGGAACCAATTCATGAGCTTGGAATTATGAGGACCCATCTGCATGCAGAGTGGAAAGACTGGGAAAAAAAATAGTTTTGTATGTGCATGTTTTAATCATAACTCTGTAATTTCAACATGGGCCTCATTTTACAAGACAGCAGACGGCACGACTCAACCCAGAAGTAGAATATATTCCAGCTTTTCAAATCATTAAATGAATCAGTGAAGGACAAAGATTATGTCCTTATATCCTTATGGCCCAGATTACAAATAATAAACAAATAGAAATGAAGGCTTTAAAATTCCTACAGTATTTCAGGCACATGTGAAAGCCTGTTCATAGAGCCAGACTACATATTGACTATCTACAGTCTTATCATATAAAATGTCCTGTAGAAGTCGCAGATAGAGTCAAGCACTGAGAAAACTGAACCCTATTCACCCTCCTGTACCAACTCCTCTGTGCTTATTTGAGCACTGAGTGGAGGCCAGAGGTGATCATCAAACCCCACAGAGCCTCACTGTGACTGCATGACGGCATTAATCTGATTCAACAAGCTCTGATGCAGTTCTGATTCTTGTGCTGTTGGGATGTTTTGTCCTCATGGCTTTGTATGCTCTACTGGGACATTAAAACTAGATGCCTGGTGTATGTGTCTGTGTGTGTGTGTATTTAAAATAAAGGTTAAATAAATTGATTTAAATCACTTTTATTTAAAATATATATGTTAAATAAATAAATAAAAATAAAAACTAGACTTGGTAGTGTTTTCCAAAAACACATTTTGTTATATTTGTTAAAATTCTCCTGAACAATAATCAAATACTCTGACAAAATATGTGTGTTTTCACACCATGTAGTCAGTACTGAATCAAATGTAAGCGTATCCACGTAGATGTGCAGCGCTAAGAGCTAGTGATGTTAAAATAATGAAAGCAGAGAGTGTTTATGGTGGAGGACAGAGGAGGTGGATGAGTCTAACAAACACAGGCATTCCTCCAGGAGATCACTGTTTGTTAAGTTAGTTATAGTCGTCACTTGTTTCTCATGTGTTTGTTGGTGGTTTCCAAACATACTTTACTTTAAACCGAACCATCCTAAACATAAGCGAGTGGTTCTGTTGCCTAATCCTTAGTGAGTGGTTTTGTTGCCCCCTGTATTTTTATATAACTTCCAAACATATTACTAGATATTTAAGTCAACATCTGAGCTTCAGATATCAGTGGAAACAGTTTGTTCTCCTGATTGATTGCTCTGAGAGGCCAGAGGGTGATATCTGTTGTGTCAATTGGATGACAGCTTCATTACTGTTCAGTTTCAACATGCATCATTTGTTCATATCTGAACAATGTGTCCATGTTCACTTACATCCATGTGCAAAAAACACAGTGGGACTAGATCATAGGAGCCGCTGTCCTGCTGCACTGAGGCCCAAGTCAGCTGCTGGATAAGGTTTTTGGTTTTGTTCCGTGAAAAGGAAAATAAGACATTACTATATTGGACTGTTCACTGTGACAAATGTTCTCCATTTATTCCAGGAAATATATGAACAACTGCAGTTCTTCATAAGAGTTTATCTTTGGGGCCGGAAAACAATTTCTTTAGTAATCGAGGCAAACTTTTGGAAAAAAAAGGTAGACAAAGGGTCTGCACATTATGCTTTTTTTCCTCTTGCTAAGGATATTAGAACCTTTGCACTTTTAGCTCCACAGGAAAATAACCGATTTAATGCATTCAATTTAGAAGAGTTAGTAAGGAAGCCTGATAAAATGTTCCCAAAAGACTTTCCAGAAATAAGCTCTTAAATGTGCTCCATGCTTATTTGATTATTTATAAGCCCCCTCCCCCCAACCCCAACATGTTGTGTGCTGCTGACCTGGATAAAGCTGAAAGTTAATATTTTTACTATGAGGTCTTGCCATGGGCTTATTCAAAGGAGTCCCACGGGCGAGCAAAAGGATTATATAATTCAGGGGTATGTAACTTTGATATAAGTGGGCAGGAGTTTGTGGTTAGATAGTGCTCAGCTGTGTGTGTACACAGCTCTTAAATTGACATATGCATTGAACTCATACCGAGTCACATATGATGTAATATGGCTGTAATAAGGATGAGTGGTGACACTGAAAGGTATAATTATAAATCGTGTGCTGAAATATTGACGAGACTGGGGAATATTAAACGAGGCCTGTGTCTTGGTGTCTCTGTCATGGAGACTACCATTCCAGATGATTGGGCATGTGTAGTCTTCTTCCCCGCCGGGGCTCTCTGTCAGCACGCTTTCCTTTGGCTGTAACTGCCTGTGCAATTTGTAATAGAGAGAGGCATTTTATTCTAAATTAACTTTGTCCTACTTTATGTCTAGGCAGAAAGTAGAGCAATGTGTTCTGGATTCATGGCCTATTCCTTCAAATTATCCGTGGCTCAAAACACCTTAGGTAACGTTCATTGTTCAGTGTCAGGCAGTTACGGACAGTTGGACCGAGTGAATACATTGTTTTCACCTTCTACTCCTCTACTTTTATATGCAAGACGTTCTGCTTTTAATTCATTTGTGAATGTGACTTGCATGAATGTGCTGGTTTGTACCCACGTTAAGTTAATTTACAAGTTACACAAATCAACCTATTCTCATATGATTTGTACGATATCTTATAAATGTTATTATTCATTTGGCCACTAGCACTGGTCTCCTGGGCTGGGTATTATGACCCATCCATAAAAAATGATTTAATGTGTTATATACAAAATATTTTCTTACTCTTTGTAGGTAAAGCTTCAAACAGTTTAGGAGAACAGCCTGCACAATTACAATCACTACACTAGTAATTTCACTGCATTACATTAATTCAGTCAATCCTCTTATAAATTTGCTTTGGCTGATTGCCCATATACACATCGAGGAGCAACAGGGGAATCCATTTGGACTTGTGACCTGTCTGGTGACTGAGAAATGTATACACTCTCCTTTCAGGTCCATTTTGATCTCCACCTACTCCTGTCTCTTCATCTGCTGAATGTTCCTCTATCCTCTATGGTCTATATGACATTTGGTGCAGGGCAGAACATTACTTATTGCAGCGTTAAAGCAACAATAAATATAAAATAAAGCTGAACTGTCACAGATTATATAAATGAGAACAAAAAAGTGTACAATAAAACATTTAGAGTCGTTCAAAAATTTACAAAAACAAAAATAACTACAATTACCACCTCACAACTCTATGCCCCCACCAGTCAAGTTGAAGTTTTCTGCCATGCCTGTCCAAAATGTCAGCACCTCATAATTGTATCCTTATTTTCACATTTGTGTGAAATTGTCACAATTAGCAATTCTTGAGTTATTACTGAAATCTTGACTTGAGAGGTCACAGCAACATTTGACCACCAAAGTCAAATCCCTGACATATTGCACACACTGGAATGGGACAGAAAGACACTGTGACAAACAAACACACCAAACCAACATTGGTGGTATTCCTTTTTCAGTTACTTTCATTATTACTTCAATCTGTAGAGGCAGGATGTTTAACAGCTACTATGACTATAGTAATTGCCCACTGTCATCAGTATGGAGAAAACACATCTCAGCCCACAGTAACACAGACTAAATATAAATGAAATAAGAGCCTGCACTTTTGAACTCTACTCATAATGTGCTACATTTCAACGTCTTAACATCCTGTATATTTAGTGACTGCCACATACACAGTGGCTTTTTTCTGATCTAGGTTACCAATTATTTCTTCTTTCTTTGCAGTGTAAACATATAGTTACTGATAAAGACAGTTCATGAAAAACACAGTATCAGCATGCAACTTTGAAAGTGGAATAAGATTCAATTCCTGCATTATCAAAGTTTCCATCAATTGGCTGTCAGCAGCCTTGACAATAACAGCTGCAAGCACAGACTGATTGTCAACTGAGAGAGAAAAGAACCCAAATAGGAGCTATGGATTTGATTTTTCAAGGCAAGAAAAAATACGAGCCAGGACATCTTGATACATTTTCAGCCTGCTTGATTTTCATGATGATTTCAAATACCTGAGTGTTCACCGTTCAGGGACTAAAATATTTTCTGTAGTTCGGAAAATTTCAGGTGGAAAATGGACTGTGAACTGTATGCAGAACATGTGATCATTTTCCTCCCTGTGGGTTTTTAGGGAGATGTGATGCAGAGAGATTCCATTGACCACCAGCCTGCAGCGTAGCAGATTTACAGCGAGCAGGACATCACCCGGCTCCACTTTCTGTCCCTGAAATAGCTGGAATAAAATGGCTCCACTTAGAATGTATGGATGTTCAATACCAACAATCATTCTGCCGTTTAAAATCTTTTTCCAATATGGGCTCGTAAATACCGACGTTGCCACCTCACTACCCACGCTCTCTCCTTGACACAAAACAATATCGACCGTGAGCTATCGACCCCGACTGGTCCCAAATCTGTGCAGGAGACAGACCTGTGCTCCTGCCAAAGCAATTAAAATCTACTACGGTTTGTGTTTACAGGGTTGGGTATCACTATAAGCAGCAAAAAAAAATTGAAAAAAGTTCATTAGAAAGATGACAGTGAGAGTAAAGGGGCTAAATCACACACTGACATGCTTCTGAAAGGTTCACTGTCTTTTCTTGAGAACGCACCTAGCCCACACTGCAGGGCAATTGAGTATAAAGGCATGCACAGAGGCACTGTACCGTGTGCTTCATATCAAACAGCATATGTCTGCCGTCTCCTGAGGTACAAAATCTCAATTGCTGTTTCAACTTTGGGCTGTTTCAAGATGCTTACGGTCTGAGAAGACGTAATAACACACAGAGCTATTGTTTGAGCGTTTCAATCACCTAACATCTCCAGCAAACCCACAGCGGCTCTGAACAGGGCTCTCCTGAGCCAACTTTCATTGTATACTGATCCGTGTTGTCCCTGTGAGAGGGGCTCATGGGAGCCTGGGGCTCATTAATCAAGCTGACAGAGCGACACACGGGGCTGAGGCAGCATCATCGCAGCACTGGGACGCCACCATGAACACCATTTCTTCTTCTGTCCCCGTTCTCATTCTCTCTGGCTGCTACAGGGGATGGGGAGAATCAAAGTGGGTGACGTCAGCATACAGCATACTGCACAACTCCTGCACCCCCTGTTTCACCACCCCTGGGCCCCCAATGTCCCACTACCTATTCATTTTCATCATTCTACAAAACCCTGGCAAATAGTTTTCAGCTTCTCCTGTGACCATGGGCTTTTGCCAAGAATTTAACACAGTTGAAAAAGGAGAAATGCTAGCTTTATGTTGAAATTTTTCACACTTGAATGTTTGGGGAGGTTTATCTGGATCAGATGCTGCTTTCAGTAAAGCTGCTGCTAAAAGATGTCCAGAAAAGTGAGCTGTGTTCACTTTAAAGGTGACTGGTTACCAACCCACAAACTGGGAAAAACACAGTTTATTATTGGCTGTCTAGATCAAAAAACCTGTGATTCAACCATCGGGGACAAAAACAGATGCAAATTTATGGTCTTTATGCTGCGGTACTACACGTCACCCCATCTGCCCACTGAAGATTCATACATATATGTATGAGGAGTTAGGGCTGTAGTAATCGTTAATCAGCAGTGTCAGACTAACATTGTGAAGGTTGCAGGTGAAACAGTGAAAGTCTACCCCTGTGAGGACAAGCTGAAGAGTTGTGTGTCCTGTGGGACAAAGGACACTCTGTGAAGCAGGATGGAGACAGCAGCCTGGACATGAACACACCCCTCTTGTCTGCTGATGGTGCTGCAGAAGGTGGAGACCATTGTTCATGATGGAGAGCCCTTTGCTCAGAGTGGCATCCGTCTTGTTGATGCTGCTCACCTCAGCAAAGAAGAGGACGCTGGTAACCACAGACTGGTAGAACATCAGCAGGAGTTTGTGACAGATGTTAAAGAGCTCAGCCTCCTCAGGAAGTAGAGTCTGCTCTGAGAAAGCTCCGATCCTATCAGGTACAACAAAAATAATCATTTTTCAGTGCCAAAACCCGATACCCAAGTGTCTGTAAGCCATGCTCTCAGATGTCTCTATGGACGGGGGGGACATATGCCCCCTTCAGATTCATATCCGTCCCCCCACTTTCCCAACATAAGGAGACAGAGGATTAATTGCAGCACCACTGGGAGCCCGGCATCTGTGTTTAGACTCATGGTGCCTTCTAGTTGTACATGAATGTCGTAATTTCCAAGCTGAAAGTCAGAATCAAATCAGAATCCTCCGTGAAGTCGGATCTCCAACTCGGAAAGTGAGATTAATGTCACCAACCAGACATAGAATTAATGCTATCTGCTACTAACGTAACGTACAGTAGCTACATGTTTTGTTGTACATCATTCTGAGCTCCAAGTTCACCATAATTCAATCTCTTACTCCCCAGGATCCTTAAGAGGAACTGGTAGCAGCCTGTGTCTGTTGATCATCATCAGACCATTGTCTCATATGTCTACCACGATAAAGCCCAAATTACACAAAATAATTTTTTGAGTCGAAAATAATAATAATAATAATAATAATAATAATAATAATAATAACAATAATAATAATAATAATAACATTAACAATAATAATAACATTAATAATAATAATAACATTAATAATAATAATAATAATAATAACAATAATAATAATATTAAAATTGATGTGATCATGATCAAAGCCCAAATTACACAAAAATAACTGTTAAGTTTGTAAGTTATTATGTATAACTTGCATCAGCACCACCCCCAATCTCCCACCATCTCCCTCTGTCCCATCATCCTCGTTGTGATGCTCTTGCTCTATTTTGTGTCGTTTTTGTTCTCCCTCTGTGATGCTTTGTGACAAAGCTGGTTGGTAAAAGCACTGACCTGACTCTGTAAGGAGGGGTCACCGACATGCAGCAAACATAGTTGGTCGTTGCCACTGAAGGCAGTTACAGAGGGAAGTTTGGAAACCAGCCACATACTTTCTGTAACTATGTAAAGCCTAAGAGGCAGCAAGGAAACAATGTCAAGTGTGCTGCTACTTGAAAGCCCTGCAGCGACCAGGGTCACTGCAGGGAGAGGAACGTCTAAGCAAAGATTCAGGGCTAAATGCTTCATCACTTGTGGTAAACTTTGATGTGCACCAATGAATAAATGATGAAGTTAAATGGCCTTCAAGTTGCTACTTTTTCCTGAGGATATTAGCTACATATTAACTGATGGTGAATTAAAGTGTAAATAAAGAATTACTATGTAAAATAAGCAGGACTGCTTGTTGAGAATGAACAAAATGTTAAACCATACCAAGATAATTAGTGGTGGAAAATTCACGGGAAAAGCCATGGAGTTTCATGCTGTGCTAATTATGTTTATCTTGCTGGTATAATTACCTTTAATACCTCTTGGTTAAAAAAAGCAAAAACAAAAACACAGGCATATCCACTACCCCTGCTGAAAAGCTTTCCTTAACATAGCACCACAGCAGAGAGTCTCTGTTTATAATCTCCTGAGAAAAGTCATCAGAAAGAGCCGTGGTCCTGCTTGTTTATTTCTAACCCTCTATCTGCAACACAATGGAGTCCTGCAATTCAGAAACCATGCCGAGACACAAGAATGCAAGACAAAAATAGATGGTTTTGTGCTTTACTGATGCCTTGTCATGTTTCATTCCCGTTTTCCATCTGTTTACAATGTGACAATAAGAAGATTGTGCTCCGCCATGGAATCTGGTGCATCACGCTCCACTGAGTCACAATCCAGGAGAATCAGAAAAAGGAGCCTAAATCTTACCCTCCAGAAATGTATAGATTTAATGCATCACAAGACACACAGCAGAGTGTTATTGAGATCCAGACTGGAATAGTAATTTGAGGAGGTGTAGGTCTCAGATTCACTGCACCACAAGCAAACATACAGCAGGTTGGCAGATATGTGCAGGTAGTGGTAGTTAGCTTTGGTCAGGGACATAAGAAAATATCGATACACTACGGTTATTATTTTTTATAACACTGAATCAATTCTCAATTCAATTTTTATTTAATAGTTGTTATTAGGGCCGTCGAAATTAGGGCTTTAATGCTGATTAATCCATCATCATAATTAATCTGATTTTGAAAATTTTAACACAATTATCCATCTGCAGCAGAATGACTCTGCATGTCTCTTACTGTATTACTGTCATTTCAGTCAGTTGGTCCCAGTAGAGTCAGCAGATCAAATGGTCAGTTGATCCATTAGTGACAGGAAGCAGAAACAAGCAGACTAGTTTCTTCTTCAGCGTCTCGTCTCAGTGGAGGCCACAGAGCCTCTGAGTCTCTGCAGACCTCTAACAGACCAGCTGATGCTCCTCAGTGATTGGTCCTCACAGAGGCACTCTGTCTGTGGGCAACAATGCTGCTTTAGTATTAAAAACATCCGATGTTTGACTGATATCGACTAATAAACTCCATCATGCATGGAGGGAAACTACAGCAGTGGTTGAGTAAATTCTACTGTAGCCTATGTGTGCAACTGAATGAGTTTTCAAAAACTTGCCAAAAGCGAACAAAGGAAGAACAAAGGAGAGATCAGCTGTGAAGTAATGAGCGGCTGTCTTAGTAAACAGGAAGTTCACTACGTTATGTTGTGAAACTCGTGAGAGCGTGGAGCAGTCTCACATGCAGCGCTACGCTGTAAAACCCTCCCAGTGTAAACTGATGTTGCAAGCACTACATCCGTGATACGCGTGGGAAAGGCTGCGCTGCAGTAATGCGGACGGTGTAAATTGGGCTTTAGAGACAAAATGTTGTTAAAGTGTTTCAAGTTGTGTTGTTGAAACTATAAGAATAGAATGATTTTTATTGTAATTATACCATTGTACAATGAAACTGTGTACATACAAGAAAACAAATAAATACAACCAGGATAAATACTGTCCTAACAACGGCAGTGAAAATGCAGCCAAAAATACCACTTACTTTTGACAGCTCACCCTGCAAAACAGACAAAGAGAAGAAAGAGGCAGGCAGAACAGACTGCGACAAAACAGGGTCTGGATAAAGCTAAAAAGACAAACCAGAGTGAACATCAGTGGAGACATTGAGACATCTGAAGGGACTGAAAAGTGATGCAGAAGTTGATTTCCTGCCGTTGGACAGGTAATTATTTGTTTAACCTCGGGAGGAGTTATTAGTTTCATGAAATATGTTTGCCAACTTAGCTACCTTTGTAGCGTGTATTAGCCCAACGCTAACATTAGCTTCTCTGTGGATGTAAACTGGTCGTAGGTGCGGCTTGTATTGAAGAGGTTATGGGATATGACATTTGACATATTGCACAGTCATAGTCTCCAGTGTCTGCATTATAAAGATGATCACAGACTCCAGCAGACTGAATCTGGATGTCCGTTCAGCTCAAAGCTTCCATAGTGGAGAGCTCTGTTCGCCGTTTCCTGTGAAATTTCTGTGAATCAGAATATCAATGTCACATTTAAAGCAGGTCGATGTCATGCTAACTTATCTGTGCTTGTAAACTGGTTGTCAGTGCCGCTTGTATTGAAGAGGTTATAGGATATAACATTTTGACCATATTGCACAGCCATCAATGTAGTGATGTCGCATCACAGCTCTCCTCTCCCTGCTGAATGCTACTGTCAGATGTTCAAGTTTGAGGGGGCGTGGCTTTGGATGGAGCACTGCTGGGAGGGGGAGGAGCTTAGAGGAGGGTGAGAGGAGGTGCCACGTTCAAATCTTGCTCGCTCTCTAACATGACAGACTATAGCTTTAATGACATGTAATAAAAAAAAGTCAGTATTGTTATCTGACGAGAGTTTGTGATTTTTGTGATGACTAGAAATGCAGTGAAAATCCAAAGCTGTGTCTTATTCCTCTGTGCTACAGAGCTCTGCTGTCCAAATACTATTAAAAAAACATCTGAGAGCCTCACTGTAGCACTGTAGTGTGTTCCTTTTGTTACCATGAACACACACACTCATTCATTTTGACCGAGTCCCAAAAGATAATTCCCCACACAGAGCATGGTGGAGGTGAGATATTGTGCTGCCAAATATTTTAAAATATCGTAACCTTATTGTAATGTGTCTACTGACTGCTACAATAAAATACTGTATGTACTACTACTAGGCCCAGTGTTCACCATCCAAAAGCAAAACTATTACATCATATTACTATTACATGTATTTCCTTTCAAGTAAAATTGAATCAAACTTTATTTAGGTACTACGTACATGGAATGTAGGCTCTTTGTCAAAATTACACATATCTTCAATCAACGATTCGCATCTTGTGTCTTCCAAAATGTTAATGCCTGTTTCATAGGATGTATATGTATTGCAGAGCATTGCTTTGTGTAGGTTTGGCTACCAACAGTGCATGAGAAAAGCCTGATTAATACAGTGTTATAGCTTGAAAAGATAAAATGGCATTCATAATACGCGAGGCTACCAACCACACTGACTTACAGGTGAAGGATCAGGTATTTTGCTCAAGGAAATCTTTGACCTTTCAGCAACATGACAGTCTCTCTGATCTACTGGCTGACACCTAAGTTCACCATTTTAGACAAGAGCATCCATGTTTTTTGAAGAGACAGCACTTTGATTTTAGGAGTTGCAAGCAAAAAAGTTTCAGCCCAACAGGAACTCCTTGGAAGGCCTTCCCATGGGCCCCAAACAAACACAGGGGCTTCCCACAGCAGAGTTTGCAGAGTCCTAATGAATAATGCAGATCCATTAAGTCCATGCGTCACACCATATTTTCTTGGAATACTAATCATCCTGACAGCAACATATTAGCTTCTTGTGTACCTTGTGTGAACTCTTATCTTAACCCTGGCACACCATATGTCTGTAAACACAAACTAGCTGTTTATGTGTATTCACATCACACTTAGCGTTGCGAAAATGCCACTCTGAGGGCCCCCCCACCCTCGCTGCCAAATTGCCAGGATGCCTGGGGCCTCCGATGCCTTCCATTAGGTTTGAGGACAAACCGTTATCAGTCCAGCACAAACACTTCTGTTGAGTAAACATGTTTACAAAGTTTTGATCTCTGATGAAATATGCTCTCCTGATTCCTGGTAAACATGTTTTCTCACATAAGACACTTCGCATCTGTTCCCTGCTACGTGAACATGTCCAGTTGTTTGTTTGTTTGTTTTTTTTTTTGGTGAGTCAAAATCTATACGCCACTGACATATTTACTTGCCCAGCAGCATGGCCATAGCTGTTACCAACAGATGTCTGACTGTGCAGGCTTCATAGGAGAAAAGCACACTCTGATCTCTTCAAAACTGGGAGTGCCACACTTGACCTTGTCCATTCCAATTACAGCAGCCCTGCAGCTGCAATCACGCAGCGCCTCTATTGTCAGCGGCTTGATAATATGCAGCGCAAACCTGCAGCTATCCTGCAGGGAAGGCAGGAGTGAGGTACACACAACCACTGCACACACTTTCAGTCTCTTCACTTTGACACAGCAGATGAAAACATTTATGTATCAAAGAGAAGAGAGATTTACAGAAGCTGCAGTTTGGAATACAAAATTTGGCACTCAAGGCCTGGAGGTTTTTTTTTTTTATTCAGTGGATTACATTTGTTGTCCTCAAAAAAACATGAGAACATCATAATGAAGATGTGCTGAGGTCAGCTGAAGATTTACATTACATTAGCTAACCATGCCTAGAAATAGATTTGGGGTATACTGTGTTTTGAACTGGTTTAACAGAATTAACTATTTTATGCCAGGAATTTGTTTTGTTTCCACAGCAACGTGTCGTTCATAGACTTTCTCACTGTGTCTGTAGCTCTAAACTTTGAGGTTCTAACTAAAGACAGAGATCTTTTAAATGGACTGCAAATATATAGCTTTGTTTTGAAAAAAATGTGCTGTGTAGTTTAGCAAATACCAGTGTCATCATTAAAAGAGTATCATCATATCAAAACTACAAATAAAAAAACTCATATTACCACCACCTCATATTACCAAAGGCAAGATTGGCAGCTTTAGGATGTACTGGCCTGTATTGAAGTTCACGCATTTATCTGCCACACTACCTATCTTACTATATTCTGTATATAGTGTAATGATATGGCAACAATCAAGAGGTGTAGTGGGCCAGATGAAATGGCAGTAATGACGGACAAAGCTCCAAGCTGGTGTAGACTGCAGAAGATCTGAGTTAATAACCTATTTTATGGTTTAAGGTGCTCTGTTCCCATGGGGACATTTTATCAGAGAACCCTTAGTTCTCAGCAACACCTCTGTACAATCTGATTAACAGCAGTAAACAGCAGGAACATCTGTTAAACATCCCAATCTCACACCTCCTGGTCTTCCATTTCAATAATGTTGGGATTAGACACCAGCCACCAGCCTAATTTAATGTTCTGGAAAGTGAAGCCAAGTGAAACTGCAATCTTTCCAACAGCCAGCAGAGGGCAACACCTCTGGTTTAAATTACAGTTTCATTTAGAGTCAAATTTAGGTTTTTTTGAACTTTAACCTGTTCACAGTGGATTTTCACTATATAGAAGTTAAATGTAACATTTTAGTGACCAAAAAATGCCTCATCCAGCATTTGGTTGCTCCTCCCTCTTGTGTGACTTCTGGTTCCAAAACCAAGATGGCACCAGCCACAATGCCAGAGTCAAGGCTTCAAGCTGTAGTCCACAAACCAATTTGACCATCTCAAGATACTGTATAAAGTCTATGGTTTATAGCTTGTTTTGCAGCCAAATAAATGGTCTATATAAGTATAAAATATTGTTTGGGTATCATGCGTTTTTGATTCGGTATCTGCATACTGGATCTCTTAGGCCTATGTATTTAAATGTTAATCTGTGTTTTGTTTTATGTATATTTCAACAAATACAGCATAAATTGTAATGACTGAGTACAACCAAATTATGCACTAAGAATTTGACAAATACTTTGCATTAATCTTGAAAAGCTCCGCAGCTCAGTTGTATTCTTGGGGGCTGATCTTACCGCTGATAACTCGCTATCGACTAACTCTGCTGCTTTCCTGCAGTCCCAGCAAAGTAAAACAGTGTTGCCTCTTCCATTTGCTAAATGTAGAATTGGTCACATTTAATCTGCCTTCCCATTCAAGGGAATACATCACCCAAATGAAAGAAGTCTTTCAGCCTTGGAGGATGAATTTTAATTAAGGTGTACAGGGAAACTCAAAAAAGGTCATCACTCGCTCTCATCTAATCACACGCCTTTCAGGCTCTTTAAAGGTGAAAATGCTCCTGCCATTCTGACAAACTCACTTTCTCAAATCTGCTTCAATTAAATGTCTGCGGTTCAGCGGACAAATGCATTTAATTAATTAGACTTGAGCGAATACAAACGCATCATTTAATAGCCTAACTCATAATTAACTGTGGATGAGATCAAATGTCTTACCGACACCTTCCTTATCTCTGCTGGCCCAGCAGGGAGACCATTTGATCGATAGTGCTTCCTGTCTGGGATTCCCAAAAGTACAGAAAGATCATTTTAATTCAGTTTAAGCCATATTCTGTCCGAGTGTTTTTTAACCTTTATTCATCCATGGAGAGTTTGCTGAGCAGACATACACTTTTTCATCAACAACCTACTTTATATTCATGCAGTCACTCGCCATAAATTCATAACAGGGAGCTGCAGGAGGCACCATGAGAATAGCTGTTGAACGAAAGGAAAGCGTTAATTATTCAACGCAGACTGATTTTTTTTGTATCTTTTAAAATACTGCTGGCCATTACACTCAGGTATTTTCAAAATTAAACACAGCTTCCCAGGAAATCTGGTTTCTTGATTCAGTGAAACAACTTGTGAAGAATGAATTTGTGGTTTATGGTGCTCGTTTTCATTCTACTCTAGATGAGTGAATCTATTTGGCCCAGAGATGAGAATCGTCTGGATGTCAGAGCGTAATCGTATCTGTTATCAGACTACACAGAGCGATCGGCTTCATCGAAGCGCTCGTGTGCATTGTCAAGAGTTAAGATGAAAGACAGAGACGATTCCAGGATGCATTCGACTCCAACTGACATGGATGAGAGAAATAGTGGATAAATCCAACATTTCTCATGAAAGTCTGGACAGTCTGCTTGGATTTATGGTCACATTTCAAATATATTACCCCCTATCTACACTGGGAGATCTTTACATGTGCGACAAATAGAAGATGCCCCTGCTGCTCAAGTGTCATGTGGCTCTACACCATCTGATCTGATTTATAGCAACACATCTCTGGTTGCTTCATCATCCGCCCTGCTATGCCATCATTCAGCGCCAGATGTAACTAAAGAGCAGAAGGATATAAAACACAATTACAATAGATTTCCAACACCTCGAGTGGACTCGAGGTTTTGGATCTGTGTAGATCTCTGCATTAGCCATACAATTACGCGGTGCTAACACGTTGTGAGGTGTCACATATTGAAAAAAGCCACACAGGAAATTTCTAGCAGATGCCTGTGCTTAGTCTGGAAGGGGCCAGCAGGGAATAAAGTACACAGGACTGCGGGGAAAAACACCAAGAATCCAAGGAGACAGCCACTCTATTACAGACTACAATGACAGCAACTCTCTGCTCGCGGCCCGAGAAACAAAAAGCTGACTAGATGCAGCTGTCTGTCAGTTTGTTGCTGCAGTCAGAGAGCTCATCCCTCTCAGAGGCAGACGGAGGGACAGGCCGACTCTGCTCAGCTGAGTGCAATCCAATTGTGGACTTTGGTTAGACTGAAAGTTATTGTGAAAAGTTCCTCTTCTCTCTGCCTCGAAGCTTGTCAGCCTAAAAATCGAGCACAGCGAGGGGCTCAGGCTCCGTGGCCTCTCAGCTTCCTTCGACCCGCAGACACATTTTTCAATTATGCACACGAGGGAAGGGACTTAGAGGCCTAATCCCAGCCTAATCCCCAAACAAACAGATCTATGGCCTCCATTTCCAGTGAAGCCAGCGCAGCAGCCCCCCCTCCCTCACCTCTGTCTCCTCCTGTTAAATCTTTGCCCCTCCACTAACCCGGTCAGGGATGGAAGTCCTTTCAGCTCTGATAGTTCCTTAAATTGAGCTCCACAAGCATTAGCCGTGTTTGAATGGTACATAAAATCTCTTCAAACTACCATTTGCGACTGTTCTTAGTTTTGCGCTCATCATTAAAAATGAAGAAGCTGAGAATGTACTCTCACAGAGTAACTCACCCACTACACAAACTAATTTGATGCCTAGAGAGGGGCAATTCAATTGCTTTCCCTTCTCCAGTGAAGTTTATCTTAGCAGCTATTCACAGCTTCCTTTTGGCCACTGGAATACTTTAAGCAGCTTGAGATCTTTACAAACCTCTCCTACAGAGAGCTGCTCAATGTGCATCCAGCTACAATACATAAGCATGCAGAGTTGAAAGAACATATAGTCTTTAACACAATACTGTATCTTTAAGCACTACCTAATTAACAGTGCAAGCAGACTTAATCAAGCAGTCAAAGCATCAGCAAACTAAAGTCAGCAGAGCTTGAAAATTATCATCCAAAATTACTCATATGATTATTAAAAAGATGAGTAATAGGAGTGATTTCTCTGCCACCTAAATGTTTGGTTCAGATAAGGGAAATAAAACTACTTGGTTAACTTTTTCTTTAATGTCCCAGATGTAGGCAAAGAACTATATATACATACATATATATATATATATATATATATATATATATATATATATATATATATTACATGTCATGCACCAAGATACTAAGTTAAATTCCTTGTTTGTGCAAACTTACTTGGCAATAAATTTGTTTTTGACTGTGGCTCTGAGAAATGTTTCAGGTTTGGTTCAGTTTCAGCAAGACACCAACAAAACCTGTTGGTGGGAGACAGGATGTGAACTACATCCTCTTTGTGCGATCGTTCTGATGCTCTAACACTAACATCTTTAATGTCATAAGATTGTTCACAGATACTGTATCAATTTGAATCATGATACCAATATTCTTCTTAGAGTGTTACTCAAACCAGCAAAGTCTTATGTAACTGCTGTCTCTAAAAAATCAGAAAACAAAAAAAGGGTGTGAGAGGAACGTATTTGCTGCTCAAACAGACTCTGTAAACTCATAACAACGCTATCTAACCATCACCATCACACACGTCCAGCTGCTCCACCACCAATCTATCACACAAACACACTCTCCGGCCGTAAGCTGCCTCCCTTGTTATGATTCTGTCCATGAGTGATTCCAGCCTATCCAACGGTGGTCAGATCTCTCTCATTTCCCTTGACTTGTACAAGCAATCGATTCCACTCAAAGACAAAGGCTGCTGCCAGCCAGCTCCTAACTTCACTCGCTATCTCTCTACCAGCTCCTGAATGCAGATGGGTTAGGGAGGTTGTCAGAAGTGAAAGGAGACGAGATGAAATGTTTTATCTGTAATGGTAATACAGCAATACACTTCAGTGTGAGAGTCCCTGACAAGACTTTTCTGCAATTAAGGAAGGCGCTGGAAGAGATATAACCTTGTGAGCAGAACAATCCTGTCCATCCGTTTGAGTTTGACATCATAAAGAAGAGCTGGTGCACCATAAATACTTTAGGTGGCCACAGAGCATGGCATTGTTTCTGACTGGAGCGTTCAAGGACACGCTCACATTTGATACATACTATTGTACAAAACCATCCTACAGTAAGAAACAACTGCCATCGTGGCAATATTTTCATGAAAATCCCATTGTTTTATGGATTTAATATGGCAGTTTATAGAATAGACAATAGATATACAGAGAGATGAACAACCCTCCCTCCCAACTGCAGTGTAACATGATAATAACATAACTTTTATAAAAATAAACCTAGAATTTCCACCTCATGGTTGACCTGCCAAGTTACTTCATCTGTTAGACACACCTAAAATTTTACTTACCACAAATATATGTTTATTTCTATCCAACACAGCATCATACATTCAAAATGGTTATTTTGGGGAACTGGTTATTATGTACAGCAGGTATTGGCTATTCGCTGCCCAGGTGCTTCGCACAGCAGTCCTCTGCTCCTGAAAGGCGACAAGCCTAAAAGGATGAGTTAAACGCAGAATGTCACCATGTACTCACATGTACCGCTTTCACACTGAAATTAGCGGGTTGATGCAGGATTTTTTTAACCCGCGTCGACACGGCTCAGATCAGTATTTGGGCCTTTCACAGTCCCAGCCGACCTCCAGCTGTGAGAGCTGTCATCACGTCATCATTACAGATTTAAGCTGCTGAAGCTTATCTCAGCTGTCTTAGGGTGAAAGGCAGGATACACCCTGGACAATCTGCAGTTCATCACAGGAAACGTGGCGACAAGTGCCGTCCACACGACAACGGAATTCTGTGAATCTGACAAACTTTAATACCGATTCCGCCTTGCATACAGATGACTCCGGCGTTGTTGGTGACCCAAAAGTTCCAGAGTGAGAAGATCTGATAATGCAGAGTTGTAGTGTATACCCGCCGTTGTTGCTAACGATGACGTCACATCATCACGTGACCAGAAGTAGTAGTAAACAAGGACTTTCGTTCTTTTTCGTGGGTCTCTCTGTGTTTCTTTGCAACGTCACCTATCGGCGTGGCATATGTATTACATCTTTGTCACTTATTATCGTGTTGCCATGTGGACGGAAATACTTCCGGCAATGTTGCAACAAGGTTTATCATGCCGTTGTCGTGTGGGCGGAGCCACAGACAACCATTCACACCTACGGGCAACTTAAATTAGCCAATTAACATAATCCCCATGCATGTTTGTGGACAGTGACAGAGACAGTGCTAAGTCAATTTTTTAAAACAGTACAATCCAGTAAAGTTTTACTGTTCTGTCCTTTTATCAAATGGGAGAAGCAGGAAAAAAATGCATGCACATAATACTGTGGAAACAGATAAATCAAAGGAGCTCAAGAAATATTAATTTATTATCAGGTTCAATAAAGTTTGGGACCCATAAGTTGACATTTCTCTCCATGGGCTCAGATCTCAGTGGGTTTTAATGTTGCAAACAAATCAGCAACTGCAACGATCGAAAAGTACCTCTTTACTGGTTTCACACTGATGATGACTATACAGTATGTACAGCTTAATGTGCAGTGAGTTCAAACAGAATCAGCCTCATCACAGCGTGCATACAGTCGAAGTTTAGATAAAAGACAGAGACCATTCCTGACGTGGTGGATAAACCGAACATTTCTCATACAGCTTCAGCACTGGGCTGGATTTATGACCACATTTCAAGCAAATTACTTCCGCCCAGTAGTTAGAGAGACCTTTACATGCCTTTGAATTTGCTGGAAGGGTAAATGAAGTTGGGGGCTATGGGGTCAGGGTTCAGTGGGTCGTATATGTCATCACTGTCGGGTGATAACCTTGAATCCCAGTAATGTCAGCCTTTCAAAAGATGAGCTTTGTTGTCAGGTTGACTATGATTCAGTTCATGCAGGCCATCCAGTGTGATGTGGAATTGATTCTGACAACCTCCACAGGTGGTAGACTTTTCTTAATGATAGAAGAAGTAATCCTGAATTTACAAAAATCACCAAAACTGGAGTTACAAAGTGGCCCCATAAACACAACATATGGCAGCAGATCTGCTTGATCTTCACCACAGGACACAGTTATTGAGTGATACTTTTTTTGTCTCTGCTACTGCAACCTAAAACCACTTAAATCCCTCAAAGCCGTCAAAACACTGACACTGCATTAGGGTCGTCAATACCCAGGCTGTTGAAAGACACTGCCTTGATACCTGTAAAGCTCAAAGACGTAGACGGGTTTCCATTTAATTTGTTTCAAAGGGACTAATAAGAGAGGAGTATGAAATGAGCTGAGGCTGTATGAGTGCAGCATGACTCTACTGCTGTGTCCTCTGCAGCACCGTGCCAATGGACACAGTCAGAAGAAAGAAAAAAGAGTTGTTTAATGCCACGGCTGTGTGTGTAACTGTGAACTGCAGTTTTGCCTGAGGTTCTCATCGCCTCACCACTGCTGACACTGGATGTTCATGTGGGGAGAGCGATGATGAAAGGATGTGGGCTTGCAACATAAAGATGGATATTTGTATAAGGAGTTGTGCTCTCACTGTACAACATGTATTTCATCTATTGTGGGGATGCTGTGGCTTTGACTTGTACAGTCTTTAATGCTGGCTGCTTATAGCGCTGGTAATCTAAGAATTGAGGCGTAAAGCATCGCTCATCGTAAGCTGCTTTCCATTAAACGGCGACTTTGAATGCTTATTGGGAAAACAAGTTCCTCAACTCAATTTTCCAATGCTTTTAAAAAATTATATTTATTATAGACAATTTTGAGTATATTCAGACTCAACTGCTCTGAATGAGCTATTGAACGATGTCTTTGATACCACTCCCACAGCAGTTTTAAGTGCTTTAGAAATTGGCATTTCATTTTATGTTCCTGCAGATTAAGTCCTCAGATATGACTTCATACAGAACACATGCACTATATATGAGATTCTGAATTTATAGCAGCAACTGTACTGCCTGTGGGATAACATGTTATAAATATATTAGGGATATGAATTCACAGTGTAAATTAGAAATTTCCATGTCTTGATTACACTCCCCTGAACATGTACAAACCGTGCACGAAATGAGAAATGATTGCTGTCGTTTCAGTTCAACTAGTGCCTCCATATTAGCTCTACTTAATATCCCGAAGGTCATAACATTTGATAGATCATAATGTCAGCACAGGCTGGTCATAAACCTCCTCCTCCCTGGCGGCTACAGTCTGCTCACATCACACCTTAATTGACGGAGAAAGAGGCAGACGGCATGCTCAGGCCACGCCAATCGATTGTGACAAACAAATTAGAGACGAGTTTGAATGATTAAGTTATGTATTGATTTTGATTTAAGCATTAACGGCTCATGTACTCTGTGGGATTAGATGGAAAGGCGGCATGTAATCAATGCTTCCTTGTACATATCAATGGGATTTAGCATTTGAAGAGCTGGGTCAATGGGGTAATAAGAGACCCAGCGAGCTACTTTTCTGTTATGTTGATTTATTGGTTGTTATTTGGTGAATAATGTGCAAAGGAGAGGATAGCATGTAACATGAAGACAAACATTTTCCGATCTATTGTCAATTGCAGGACCTTTTGTTTCCATTTCCTTCCAAGCTTAACTAATGAACATGTGAGGCATTTTATCATAAGTTGTCTCAGAGGGAACATGATCTTACAGAGCAAATGAAAGAGGATTTTACTTACTTTGACTTTAATTGTATGACAAAATTACTATAATATATCTGTGAGTGGCTGAATAATAATAATAATAATTTTCTACATTAATTAAACTAATTACGCAATTACTCGCCGCTTTCAGGTGCAGAGAATGCAGGTTTAGAGGTTCACTTTCTGGCCTGCTTTGAAACAACACTTAATTGCAATCAGACAGAAGAAAGCTCATTTAAGCCTGCTCCCATAACCACACAGAATAATTTATTCAGACTGCAGGAGGGTCTTGAATATGTAGTCCACAAAGACAAGAAAAATAGCAATGGTTCACCAGTCTGATGGCCAACCCATACAGATTGTAATAATAATTTGAATGTTGAATTCAGTGTTTTCACAGTTTCACTGTCACTTCTAGTAAAAATGTCAGAGACCCCTGTCCTTTACTGTGAAAGTGCTGAGCTCTCTGTTTGGAAGTACACCTACATGTACTGTACATGCATAGTCAGGGTAGAAATACCCATCACAGAGATAGCACACAAACACTCACACCTCAGGGCAATTTACATTTTCCTGTGCACCTGACCAAAATGTCTTTGGGAAGGGGGAGGAAGCTGCAGCAACAGGAAGAGCAGACAAACTGCACATGGAGAGTTGGAATCAAATCCAGCAACAGAAGAGGAATCAAACAAACCATGGATTCATGCTGCACATCATACATGAGCATGTGCCTCATGACAAACCACTGAGGGACATCAGCATGAGCATGTATGTGCTGCAGACACATGATCTGACATGCGTTGAAGTAACTCAAATATTTATACATCATAGCATTGAATCATAAATATTATATCATGTGTCATCACATGTAAGTGGTAAAGTAGGAAGCTGTGGAAGTGGAAGGACAATTATGGCCTGTCTGTTAGTTTTAAAGCAGTGATTGGTGTATCACTGGCTTTCCCCTGGAATACTTCAAGTACTCTAGTTCGACATTCTGTGACTAAAAACAAAATATAAACCTGGAAACTATTTTTTTTTTGTAATTTGTCTGAATTAGCACAGTGATCACTGATCAGTAGCAGATGGTTTCTAATCAATAACCTTTTGAAAGCAGTCTACAGCCATCCTGCTTTGAAATGATGACAATAAATGACTCCTTCTGTTGAGAGTTATATATGGCAGCTGGTACTGAGCACTTCTACCACAGGTTTGGTTTCCATAAAGGACTGTCCTGCACTAAAAATAGACGCTTCATGAATTCCCACTAAAATAGACTCAACCACACTATTTGAGAGTGTGTTGCATGTTAAAATCAGCAATCTTGTTTCCTTTCATTGTCTGAGCATTGACACCATATCCATCGGCTATGTATGAAGACTCTTTTGGAAAACAGATAGGAAGACTGACTGACACCACAGTGGAGGTTAGAAAACAAACACAACAAAAAAATACTCTTCCTGGATCAAACAACTGGCCCATTGACTCTAATTCCCTGTGATCAAACACAGAAGATGACATTTCCAGACAAATATGGTGAACTATGAAAAAACATCACGACAGCAACTAATGAAAAGACACAACATTTAACTCTGAGTGCCATTGACGTATATTGACGTCAAAGTGGATTTTCAGCAGCTGGCACAAAAGAGTGTTCTCACACAGCCTGTGAGTAATATTGGAGCTTCTGTGATTTGTAGTCGGAGCATAAAGATACAGCATACGCCACAGAGATCAAAGCAGGAAGTGGAGACGATCAAGATTAGAGAGCAAGAAACCAGACAAACATTTTGGACAAAAAGTGGTGATTTTGGTGAAAGTGGCCTCTACTTTACCTCTGATAAACAAGAATGGAACAAGGTAAAAAAAAAACATTTTTTTCATGATGAAATAGAGAGTCTGAAAAACACAAATGTCAACCACATCAATAAAGTCATCAGGCTTCATCCTACGGACATTTGTGCCAACTTTCATGATAATCTACTCAATATGGTGGACAGACTGCCATCCCTTGAGTCACGCCACTGAAACAGTCCACTCTGACATCAAACTTGGACAGTAAATTGATTTTATCTAGCCTCAATCTAGTCTTTCCACCACTCAAAGCACTCCACCCTATGAATCATTCACTCATTCAACATGCAGACTGGAGGAGCTGAGGACTTAACTGATCTTACCTTTAGTGGACAACCTGCTCTGCTTCTAAGCCTCACTGCATCTGTGCTATAACATGTAGCTGCAGTTTGCAGAACACGTTAGTGATGAACAGTGACTCTTCCATTAGCAAGTGTTGGAAAACCATTTGCAGTTGACTGGAGAGTTATTTGTCTGCTCAGAGCAGAGGAAGCTTGAGGGAAAATGTTCAGAAATATCTAAAAGTAATAATCTGTAATAACCACTGGTGAAGTGTTAATTGTGACTTTGTTAGAATTACATAAATTCTCCATACAGTGATGCTGAGTGATATCCAATGATGATCCAACTTTACCTCCCCATCAGAATACATTCTGATTCAGAGAAGAGATACTGATACTCTCCATTTGTACAGTGCAGGTAAAGAGGATTAAGACACAACTAAAGTGTGTTCCAGTGGAGTAATCATAGCTTCTTGCTTGCCACTTTCCCTGCACACCAACAGAGGGAGGTCAGACTAGAAGCAGCCAGGAGGAAGTGATGGACAGAGGGAGGAGGAAAAGTGGTGAGCCGACAGTCCAGAACAAATGATAAGGAGTGACATGGCATACCAGCGGCAGCAGGGCCGTGAGAGGACTCAGTGCTGATGCAGGATTTGCACTCATCACACGGCGAAGTGGCTCTGTCGTGGACTGAGATGACAACAATGACACCAGCGGCGGGTCTGTCAGCTGTGGCTGTGTGCTGATGGGATGTGAGTTTGTGATGCAAGTGTGTGCACAGCAGCTAATGAGTGAAACGTCTCTGAGAGGAAATATGTGTGCTGAGCACTTTTGTGTATGTGGGTGGAAAGTGACAAAGTGTAGTCAAGTGCTGAAATACAACACTCAGGTAGTGCTACTGAAAGACAGGCACCTCACTTCACTACCTGTATGTGGCGGCTGTCGATGTCGGTGACTTTAGAAACTCAACGCAAGATGGGCTCATTGCTAAGATTTTCCTCTTCCCTTCTTTTAATTTTTTCTTCCTTTGTCCTTTTTCATACTTGCTGTTCTTCACTTTGTTTCTACTTGATTCCTTCAATGTTTGTTATTTTTCTAATGTATTTGATGGTGAGAGAGGCAAGCCTTAATGGTACACGCTCTACTTGGTGAGCTCTTAATTTGCCACTTTCCTTCCTTTATTCTCTCACCTTTTCCTTGTTTTATTTTCTTATATTGTCTCTCATTCTTTCCTTCCTTATTTGGTTGTTTTCATTCCTCAAAATCCCCCAAATTAAATGTGCCTTGCTGAAAATGAATTTCATTTCAATAAATACAGTGTGGGTCATTGTCTGTAAAGGAGGGAAAACAAGGTTGACTGAGCATATGGCATTAGTTTTATCAGTGAGCAGTGTTATAGTTGGGTGTCTGTGGTGATATTTTGCAGAAAAAGTAAATAGAAAATATATAAAAAATAAAATAAAAATTAAAAAAAATGTTTTTCTCCTTTGTATACACAAACAGTAAAAAGTCTGCGTATAATCCCATTGTTTTCATTGAAATATAAATTCTAAATCAACTAGAAAATAAATCTTACTGATTGCCACAAAAGCTATACTGTATAAATGCTTATTGTATTGAAAAAATGCACAGCCTGTATTTAGAAATTGTGTGTTTATGAGCTGTCAGGATATCTGCACATTAGTGAGACGGACAAGACATCGACCATTTCACAGTTTTAAACGTAAACATTCACTGCGTTTTGTGTGAAAGACAACGGCTGACAAGAGGTTGCCTAGTAACAGCTTGGGTGCTAAAACATATTCAGGCAGACTGTATGAGAAAAATATTTTTTATTTGTTATTTATTTATATTTCTATCTTCCTGGACAGTACAGCATGTAAACATGTTCTAGTAGAAACCTGTAATGAATACGATATGAGGCCTTTAAATTCATTTTTTTCGGACAGAAAAACTTTTATTATCAGCACTTTTATCTTGGTTGCTTACTTACTAATTAGTAAATCAATGTATACTGCTAATAATAGCACATAGCTTTCAATACTGATAATTTCATGATCAATTAATCAGTTGATGGATGCGGATTCATACTTATTCTGTCATCTGGAGCGAGTCCTGAGTGAGCTGTATGAAAGTGCAGGCAAAATTCAGAGTGTTTATTTTTTAGCAGCTCATAACTGCAGCCAGCTTCTTACAGCTTAAATAAGGCAATACCTCACAAATGATGGCTTGTTGGGTCAGTGTAATGATGAGGGATAAGAAATACCCACAGGCATGTATCATCATAAACATCAAGCAGCTCGAGTGGCTGTGATAAAGTATCCTGCGGGTCAGGACCGACTTATCAGATCTTGATTTGGGGGGAGGACATGTCTTGTAAACAATGATAAATGGCATCATGTGCCCTCATGCATTATCCTCAGTTTCTGTCTAAAGCTGGCTCCTTCTAAAATGTTTAATCTTTTCATTTTCTTTGAGGGTAAATTTGCTGAGCATTAGCAAACAACTGCCTGCTTCACATTCACATGCCGAAACACCAGGTGCCGTTGGGAACGATCCCAACCCGTGCAGCAGTGAATTAAATTCAGTGCTAAAAAAGCACATCGATGGAGTTCTTCATTCATTCATTTTCAACAAGCAGACTTTTCTAAACATGCATAGTTTGTCTATTCAGACACCCAGGAGGTAGACAGCAACATTACTAATCATTTCCAGTCCAGATGAAAGCAGACAATTATTCTGAAACCCCAACAGTCTGAAATGTCTTGACAGCTGATTATCCCAGACAGAAGCAAAACACTTCTGCAAAATTATGTCATCAGACCTTCCTGGTCTGCTGGTTTATCCTAAACCTAATCAATCCATCCAACAAAGACATTCAAGGCAACAAAACAGTAAGGGCTGGGCACTCTGCATAAAAGTTTGCATTGCTGTGTTTCTGTTTGTTGTATGGACAGTGGGTGATTTTGGAACAAAAAAGAAAGAGGCAGTCAGCTGTTCCCAATTTGTGGACCATTTAGATTTGTAGCTCTCGAGACTGGTCTTGGTCCATTTTTTTGTGGTCTTGGTCTTATCACGGCCTTGACAGTCTTTGGTCTCGCAATGTCTCGGACTGGCCGAGCAGTCTCGAAGGAATTTGTAACCTATAATATATCCAGGCATGTACAGTTTTTTTTTTTTTTTATCGTTGATATTTTTTTATATATAAAGCATTTTTGGTGCACCTCAGTGTGTGTCTATGTATTTAATTACAGTATTGTGCTTATAATGGCCTTGATTGATTGACTAAGCATTAGGCCTATGCCATTTCAGTGATGCTGATATTATACAGTGTAATTTGGCTACTATAATGCGAAATAATACACTTTCAATGTTCCACAACTTATGCAAAATGCCCAAAAAAGTTTTTTGTGGTCTTGGATTTGGTCTTGAGCTGAACTAGTCTTGGTCTTGACTTGGTCTGTCTTGGTCTCAGTCTTGGTATTGTTTTGGTCTTGATACCCTCTGGCCTTGTTAGTGTCTTGGTCTTGGTTTAGGCGGTCTTGACAACAATCTAGGACCATTTATTGATTACTGTCTGTCCAGGCAGGGTTAAACAGGCAGTTTTCATCATCAATTTTCTGTTTCAGGGTTGACAAAGACATACTTTTTGAGTTTCTAACATCAGTCAGTTCAAAATAACGCTCTGCATTGTGGGTTGGTGGTGTGTTGCTTAGGGATGCACTGATCCACATTTTTTCACTTTCCACACAGCGGACATCAGGACTCTCATGTTTTAATATCAGGTTAGAGTGGGGGGTGCAGGCCTTGGGTTTGACGGTTCATAAAGAATTATAGCGACATAGCTGTGTGGTGAAGCTGCTGAAGTTAGCAAGGATTGTGTTGGATAAAGTTCACCTGTGGTCTGGACCAACTGTCATGAAAAACTGAGATGAGCTCTCGTTAATTTCCTTTTGTACGGTAAGTTATTTCATAATGTGGCTACAAAATCAAATGATGAGGTAACTTTCTGTACTCTTGTGTAATTGTAACACATGAACTCGTCTCATGTACTCCCATCGTGTTATACAGTATTCATCCTTTTCTCAGTAACTTTGCTGCAGATCACCTGTATCTTACCCAGATACAGCGGTGCTATTTTCTGATTGGCTGATGTGTAGCAGTATGTTATTTGTCCCACTGCACATAACTTATTATTATGTAACTTGGTCTGCGTTAAATAATAAATTTTCATGTGAGAGAAATACCAGGTGTTGTGGGTGAGAGTGTGAAAGGGTTAACGTGTGTGTGTCACTCTGTATGGTGAGACTTGAGAGCCATGGGATGTGTTGTGAGGAAAAGTTTGCTAGCCCCAGTGCAACTCAATGCTAACCTGCTAGCTGCCTGTCTGCAAACTCTGCCCTATACCTAGTAGGCCACATAGTGTGTTGAATTCACTTGCTGAACTATTGTAGGAATTTTGAATTCATTGGCGTGAAGTGTGTTTTTCTCTGCTTTTTTGACTGAACCTGAGATGGAAGATTGTAGCCAATCACCTTCCCTGTCCTTGGTGGTGGCAGCTGGAGGAGATGGACTCAAAGATGGCAGTGTAGCAGTGTGTCATCATTGTCTCTGGTAGGTTGAATTTCTTCAACTGCCGCAGGAAGTACATCCTCTGCTGGACTTTTTTGGTGATGGAGCTGATGTTCAGCTCCCACTTGAGGTCCTGGGTGATGATGGAGCCCAGGAAGCAGAAAGACTCCACAGAGTTGACTGGAGAGCCACACCTCGTTGTTTTCCAGTGCACAAATGATCACTGTTTACAGTGATCACTGAAACTGCTCTGAGGCTGACAGGAGCTTTTCTTTTCCCACAAAGTTTATTGGCAAACATCATTTATTAAACTTGTGGGATAAAGAAAATGTCTGTGGGGCTGAAACTGTGTAGTGTGAATAAGGCATTAAACGCCTCCTCCTTCTGCAACCATGGCCATCTGAGTTTAGCTGTGAACCAGGGTTTGTAATTCACCTCGGTGATGTCCCAGCATCTGTAAACTCATCCAGACTGCTGGTTTCAGTCCTGAAAACATCCCAGTCTGTACAATCCCAGCATGCACAGAGGACAATAACTAAAGAGTCTGCTTTAGTCCGCTCCACGCTCAGTATCTGGTCAGTGAGTGCTCACTGTGCGTCCTGTAGGTTGGTCTGAGGTGTGATGTAAACACCGTCTAGAATGGATGAAGAGAGTTCACGGGGTGATTAAAAGGGTTTACAGTGATGAGTTTCCAGGTCAGGAAAACAGTGTTTCTGCATCACAGTCACATCTTTACACCAGCCACTGTTCATGTAAAAACAGATACCTCCACCTTTCGACTTGCAGAGAGTAGTGAATCCTGGTTGGCTCTGTCAATTTGAAATCCTTCCAGCTCCAGAGCAGGGTCCGGTATTAATCCACAAAGCCATGTCTCCATGAAACACAAGACAGAAGATGAGGAAAGGTCTCTGTTTTTTGTGGCCAGTAACTGGAGTTCGTCCTCTTTGTTTTGGAGTGAACACACATTGGAGAGGAATATTGCTGGTAGCATTGTCTGGAGGCCACGGCAGCGAAGGTGCACGAGTTCACCAGCCTGTTTCCCTCTCCTGCGGCGCTTCACTGCCCATACAAATGTGAGTGCACCTTGTCCGATATTTCCACAGTTAGAAGTGGAAAAACTGGCAGTAAATCCAATGAGGTTGTAGTCCTGATGTTTAGGAGCTCTTCTCTGGTGAGAGAGCTGAAAAGAAAGCGTGAAAGAGGAGTTGCCCCCTGCTGGCTGGTAGAAAGAAACAGTTTAAGGCAGCTCAGCAGCAGCTTCACTTTACAAACATGGAGGCTGCCACCTGCTGATGGACAAATTTGGCCCCAAACTATATTCAGTTTATAGCAGCAGTTGTTGAATTGGAGATTTTTTATTTTTCAGTCTTAAAACACGTTTCAGCTCAAAAAAATGTCTTCCACTGGCTCAAGTTCAAATCAAAATCAGGCTCAGGTGAGTGGGAGAGTGAGTAGTGCTTGCAGGCAGAGCTAGGTCTGTTTCAATTTGTTGCAAGTAGTTGTTCAATCAATAACTTCCTCGTAAGCCTGGCTTCAAAGTGTTGAAATATATTAGACTTCACTCCTTTGGACTCAAAATGGTGCAAACAGCCCAAACATGGAGTCCAGAAACAGACATTAATGGGTCTCCATGCCCCGAAGGTTGCAGAAAGTCACAGACTGTGGAAGAGGAAAATGATTTGAATTGCAAAGAGGATGTAATTACAAATCCAAATGTTTCAGCATTCAAGTCGTTCCCAGTCAGTGTCACTGTCACTTCTTACTTATAATTCCTTCCTCTTTGCAATTCAAATCCTTCCCTACATATGATCATCATTTAGTATTCTCGGGTTGAAGTGATCATATTTTGTGTGGAGTGGACACCATCTGGACATTTGCAGCACATATGCACTAATGAAATATATTAAAGAATAAAAAGCTTCACAAATGACACATAGAGATTGCTGAAACTCAGTGTTGGCTCTGTGTTGAGAGGGGAGATGCAACACACAGCACACAGCAATCAGTTACCATTAATACTGTAGCATTACATGACATGACTAACAATAATTTCCAGACTGTTAAGGGTTATATTTTGAGACAACATTTCTGAGGAAAACAGTATTTTCCAAAGATGTTTAATCTTTGTATGGGCATTTCATCGAAACAAAGATGGGATTTTTAAGACTTTTAAAAAATGAGAATAGCAAAATAAGTGCATTGTAACTACATGTAAAATACTTACTTAAATTTGACTTTAAACTGTAAACTTTAAAATACTGAATAATTTGTCCCAAGAAGATCAGGAGAGTTGGCAAATGAGCACAAAATATTATTCTAGAAAAGTAGCAGAACCACCTAGCCCACCTTCAGACAACTCTGGAATACATCACACTGCATTTTTAACATGTTCATCATATTTTGGTGATGCCATGTCTGACTTCTCTTAAGTATCTGCTGGAGACAGTTATCTGTCCAATTAGTGCATCTGATCAAATGTGACAACACATATTAGCTTTTTATGGTGTGTACATGAGGTATATTTCTATATACAGGATTATACTGTAGTATATGTAGTATACAGTATATGTGATAGAGGAGAACAAGGAGGTGAGGAAGAACTTGATGTTTGTTTCAATGACATCCCAAAACTGTGAGGCAGAGTGAGCAGAGTGAGCTCTCCATCTTATCCCTGCCTCTGTTATGTGTGGGCTGTGAGTCCATCAGCGCTGACAGAACTGTCTGAATGTGACTCTATAGAAAATGTGCCACGTTTTCAAACACTTAGGTTCAATGTTCAGGCACATCAGTCACGGCCGGTGATTTATTGACTGAAGCTCTGGCTCTGCATTCACATCAGGACGAGAGCTGCTACCCTCTTCTCCCAGAGGGCCGTGCTGCAGCAGGATATCCTGACCCCGGGCAAGAACCTGGAGGCTCAGTGGACGAATATTGACAGAGGAAACACACATTAAGGTGCTCCACACATCTTTCATGCTCTAACTCATTCAGTCACCTGCTGACTTACTCAGGTTATCAGTGCACTTCTTCATTTATTCACTTCCTCACTGACTGTCCACTAACTATCAACCACACTTAATAACTTGCTTGGTCTGCAATGTGTAAGGGCATACATTAATAAAGGAAACTCTGGTCCAGCTTTAAAAGGTTTGTTGAGTTGTCGGTTGTACAGTATTTGCACAGATTTTGAGACGTCTGCCAGCATCCCCACACTTGTAGAGCTCAAAGCATTGGAAACATCTTTCTCCCAGAAACAATGGCTCTGATTGCATGCACACTAAAGATTATGAGACAATATGAATCAGGTTATGTAAACAGCACATTTTTGTGTTGTTGTCTTTGGATACTCTGAATTAGGTCTCATTCTGCATGGATCATTTTCTCATTAAGACATGGGATATGGTGATATTATTCAGGTTTTAGAGCATTCTTTGGACATGTATACAGAACACGCCTCTCAATTGTTTCTGTTTTTAAATGAAGTTTTAAATATTATTTTGGGGTTTTATTTGACAGAGGTAGTGTTGGTGTTCAAAAGGGGAAAGATAGAGGGGACACAAGCAGGACATTAGCCACATAAATAGCTTATTAAGAATAATATCTTTTTAGAATGAACCAGTATATTTTGAATATAGTCTGTCTGCAAGAGTCTACCTTTTTTTCTTATGGCAGGTTTCTGTTTTTCATGCTATTATTGGTATTAATGCCACTGAAAAAATCAATACCCGTCCATCGTCCTGCAGACATAACGAGATGAATATTAATATTTGGCAGAAACTGATTGTCTTTATGTCTTTTTATGTGTAGCCATGAAAATACAAGAATTAAAGTCACTGGCAGGATCTGTGCAGGAGGAGCTGAATACTGCGTTTAAGGTCTTGAGTTTAGACCTTCACAAGGGGAAACTGCTCCACGTTCAAGGGCACTCTACACATTTCAGGGACTGCTCCTGCCTTGTCTCGTTTTACACAGATCCATCACAACGTTTCTGAGCAAACTGTTCTCAATGCTAATCTGAGCCTGAAGCCATCCATGGGGAGGAGGCTAGTTGTTCAGTATGCACCCCCTACAGCAACGAGTGGGTTTATAGGGGCCTGAAAGATGTGGAAACAGCATGAACAGAAGGCCAGGTCAAATGTGTGTGTTCTCTCTGCTGGGTTTGTTCCTCTTGCAGGGCTACAGTTTCATTTGTGGCTGTGAATAATGCAGCCTGGGTCTGCAGGAGGTCTGTTGATGGGCCAAGCGTTGAGATAGGATATCTGCAGACATCTACAGACATTTAGATTCAAAATACCGTCTGTGTTCTGTACTGTATGTGACCCGGCGAACTAGGGGAGGATGAGAATGATAAAGACATGAAGACTAGAATTGCCCCAGCGATCTCAACTATGAGTGTTGATATGTCTCTGCTGCGGCTTATCACGTAACCATCTGGTGAAAAATCAAAACACACTTATTTAAAAACAGAAAAAAGGCCTTTGAGGCTTTGAGCCACATTTTGCTGTCCATGATGTCACTGCGAGCACAAGTCGAGGAAGTGATGCTCTTACTTGTCCCTGCTGTTGAGGTTTTGATTGCTGAATTCTGGGGTATTACTTTCCAAACCCAGGTACAACTTTTAGGCACTAGTACCAACAAGGGTTAAGTGCAGAGTAACAGGTGGAACTAGACTAAAAATTCCTGAAGAAATTTTAATATGTGCCTGCACACATGACGCCGGACCCACGCGACGCCGGGCCATGTAGGCCCAGCCTGATGCATGCTGACCCTCTCCTGCACCGAAGCACGCACTTCGTGCGTGCCTGTCCCAGGTTCATGTTGAAAACAAACACACCTTGTTTCCTGTGAAGATTAAACCAGAGTTCGGGGCTTTTATTTTGAAAGGACAGTCATAGCCACAGCTTCCTGTGAGGAAAAAAGTTACCCCTCCGAAGTTTGGGGCTTTTATTTTGAAAAAACAGACTTTTATTTTGAAAGAAACAGCCTGAGCTTCCTGTCTGTGTGTGTGATCAATGATGTCATCCACTCTCTGTATCATTGGTAATGGGCAATCAGAAGCCTGTATCATATCATCACTTAATCTCTATATGTGTGTCTATGTGGATCTGATACACACACACCAACAACCAGTCACACTCTGCCACTGATGATGAGCTGACCTGTCGAATCACCTCTCGTATAAAAAAAACTATAAGCAGTAGAGCTTAGATTTTTGCATGTGAATGATGCTATGGTGATGGAGGTTCATGCATATCACCTAATTCTGCTGGCCACCCTGCATGGCTTCAACACCCCATGGGGCACCCCTATGGAAAAGTCTAGGCGCGCCCCTGGTCTGTCCCCCACACTGGCTCCCACTGACTGCCATTGATTTCAAGCTGAGTCGGACCCTGTCAAACTCCTCTAAATAACTCCCCAACCGTAAGGCGTACAGCTTTGGGGTTTGGACCGTAGGCGGCAGGAGCTCGCGAGGATCGCAGCGATGTAAATTTTATGTCTCTGGCCCACTCAGAAGCCCGTCAGCGGCAGGTTAAACACAAGAGGTTTTCCTGCTTTCTCACGCCTTTTCCTCTGAAAATTAACATTGGGCCCAATGGAGAGAATTTTGGGAGGTCCTGCCCTAATTAAGGGTCTGGAGCCAAAACCATAAATCTCAGAGACATAAGAGACACATCGCTACGACCGGGACGAAATTTCCAACGTTTTGCTGTAAAAATTATGTAGGTGGAGTGAACGTGGCCCTCACAATCGCGATTTAAAAATATTTTTTTCAGACGATTCTGAAACTGCTCTCCACTCTAGGTGTGTAGTTCTCCCACTCTAGTGCACGCAATAGACACCCATGTTAAAGTCTGATTTTTGAAGATTTCATGGTCTGGAAAAAGTTGAAATGCTGAAGAAACTATACATTTTTAATTGAAGATGAATTATGAATATGTTGCCAGGAAAATTTGCTGCGTTTTGAAAGTTGAATGGAGTTTCTAGGTGAAAGCATGAGGGAGCTGTGACTGTTTGTTCGATGAAGAAAAAAATTTGAAATCCGACCCTTTCCCCATTCATTCCTATGGGACTTTTTTCGGCGGTGTTTGGGGTCTAGCGTCGCCACGGTAACGGCTTTGACGGAGAAAAGTAATAGCCATCGTGGCACGATCGAGACGCACGATTTGATATATCTCATGCCTGGGTGCACCTTGAGTGCGACCGCATTAATTGCCGAAGAATGCGTCTATAATAATAATAATAAAAAAGAAACCCTCGTCCTGGATACTAATAAGCGCGTTGCTGGCTTAAAACACAGTGTTTTTTATGATGTTTGGATGGATTTTTTGGGTATTTTTTGGTATTTTTTATCATTTTACATCATATATGTGTGTTTTGGACCTACTACAAGCATTTATGGCAGGCTTCGCCTGCCATAAATGCTAAGACACTTGGGGCCTCCCCCCCAAAAGGAATAGTAATATGTGCCGCCGTGCTCGCAAGGCTGGCTTCGCCAGCCTTGCTCGACGGCAGGCACATAATAAAAGATATTTTTGTTTATTTGACACAAGCATTTTTAACTTTTTTACAATTCAATTATTTTACTGCATTAGCGGGACAACATGTTCTTACTCGTCTTTTCCCTCTGTCTTGAAGTCTTACATTATATATTGTAACAGTGTGATGTTTTTATGTCCCTGGGGTCGGTGTCTTTGAGCCCATGAATAATTCTGGTCCCTGTGGCAGGGTCCTGAAGACAAATTCCCACACAGCAGTTGGTCGATAAATTGATCCTGATGCAAGCCTAAATTTGGTCCCATATCATGCAACTGTCATCTAATCTTTGAAAATCTACTCGAATTGGCAAGTGTAAGTGTGCTGTGCCTCTCAGTGACAGCGAGGAACAGTCAGGTAAGGAACAGGCGGCCGGAGCCCTGCAGGGAGGCAGGCAGGAAGACTGTGTTATCTGAAAAGATTACTGAAGGCAGCCGTGCCCTCTCTCCCCGGCTGCCAGGGTGCCCTCGCTTTGATCCTAACTCCCACTGAATGGTAATCACTTGGGAATAGGTCCCAATTATCTCCCTGAAACTCTCAGAGGTACAATGTCCCTGTCGCTCTCCCAGCCTGGGATAAAACACATGCACCTAGATCCAGACAGACACTGAGACACTTACATACTGTATATATTATGTTACTCCCCAAACCATGAAGGAATACTTTGACATTTTGTGAAATACCTTTGTTTGCTGTTCTACCACGAGTTAGAGGGGAAGATAAATTTCATCTCTGTGTGTTCAGTAGGAAGATCGGCCACCTAAATTTACATTCAAATAACACTGACAGTTTCCCCACTGTGAGAGTCATAAAGGACATCTCATCGTATGTTAACATGATTACATGAATGTGTGTTTCTGTTTATTACGGGCAGCACGGTGGTGTAATGGTTAGCACTCACAGCAAGAAGGTACCGGGTTCGATTCCCGGCCCGGGGCCTTTCTGTGTGGAGTTTGCATGTTCTCTCCGTGTCTGTGTGGGTTCTCTCCGGGTACTCCGGCTTCCTCCCACCATCCAAAAACATGCATGGGGATTAGGTTAATTGGTTAATTTAAATTGACTGTAGGTGTGAATGCGAGAGTGAGTGGTTGTCTGTCTCTGTGTGTCCTGTGATGAACTGGAGACTCGTCCAGGGTGTACCCTGCCTTTCACCATAAAGCTGGCTGTATACTCGCTGTGTCTGCTAGTGCCCGTGCAATCGTGACGTCAAAATGACGTGGAAACTCATCGCACGAGGCACAAAAAAGGAGCCACATCTGCTCGTTGCATACACAGCAAAATTTCTGTATTGCAAACAGGAAACACGAAACAGCTGGAACAGGAAACCAAGCTGAACGAGCAGGTCTGCACAGACATCTGTATGATCCTTCTTCAAAGGAAGAGCACAGAACTCACTGGAACTGGAAAGAAATCACAGAAATCATGGGGAATGACGAACCGAGATTCCAAGATTTGGAAGAATCTTCGCGACCCTTTTGTTAAAAACAAGAAAAGGTCTCAGAAAAGTAGTGGTTCTGCATTCACCAGACGTGCACCACTGCTGACGGCGCTGCCATGGCTCTCAAACTTATAATAAGAATTGCCCTTAATAACCACAGTTGTTTAGAAGGGCCAGTGACTCCTTTGCAAATGCTTAGCAACCAGGGAGTCCATTGCAACCTTCTACTTCCTCTGATTCTTCTGCTTCGCCGGTGGCACACTGTGACACAGTGACACCTCTGTTCCAGAGAGGATTGCAACTACTGCCGTGTCTGTCGTGCAGCAGTATGCATGGTTTGAGCGTGCCGATGACGTCACCAACTGCACACACGCTAGCAGACATGGCGAGTATACAGTCAGCTTACAACAGCTGGGATAGGCTACAGCTCACCTATGTGAGGATAAGTGGTAGAAAGGTTTTAGAAAGCAAATAGTTCCGATGGCATCTAAGATTACAAATCATATGCTTATCGGTGTTATGACAATGAATGTAGAGGGGTCCTTGGAAAATGTTCTCTCCTACAAGGGATCACTAGACACAAAAGTTTAAGAACCCATTTTAACTGTCACTGTGTCCCAAAATGTAATGTAGCCTTAACAATGAATAATAATTATGTATTACTTCCATAATTAATAATACTTAATTATGTTTTTGATTTATTAGTCCCAGAAATCTGTCAAAAGCCATCACATTGACTTTGGGCTGAGACACTCAGTTACTGAGAAATGTTGCTCAGGATTTCACGTCTGTCCTCCCCAAGCTGACTACAAAATTACAAATTTGCATTCAAGTTAGCGACTTCCTGACATTTCCTTGTGCCAGACAGCTGGATACCAGCGCTGGGAAGAGGAAATGAGAAGCTGACACTCGATGCTGCATCACTTTAAAAATGTGTGTGTACACATATGATGCTATATTTTTTCTTCATTTTGTTTTTGTATGTGGTGTTTGTTAAAATTTAGATACATGAAATTTTTTTCAATGTCAAATCAGAGTTTTTTTAATGTCTCCATGCCAACAACAGCCCTTTCCAGAGTCATTGCATTTTGAGGTTTGTACATTCGACTATTTGTCTAGTGAAATCTATATTTCTGAAGCACCCTGAGGGAATATCGATATCAATACACCTGGCCAAACATCCACTTAGACTCAAGGATGAAGTGATTAGTATGTTGTGGTTAAAGTTCAAGAACTCTGTAACCTGACTAAAGACGTTTTGGACACTCAGACATTCATATCCTTATTATGATAATTTAACACAAATGATGATGTGATGATATTTTGGACAGACATGGACGTAAACTGCAACTTGACAGGTTGGTGGTGGCGTACAACCACAAGGTGGTAACTCTAGCACATTTAACCTTTAACATGATCGTAGCTTTAATTACACCTAAATCGTAATCAGTAACCACTCTGAAGACATATCTGTTCTCACAAGGACAGTGAAAGAAAAACACCACTGTATGCCCAGCAAACACACCCAGTGACCTCACCTGAAGCCCAGTGAATCAGTGAGTAAACATGCACATCAAGACCAGCATGTGCTCTCACTTTGGGAAATATCTTGAACTGGGCTGTCGAACCATGCAGTGATTGATAAAATGCATAAATACTCACCCAGCAGGTCACTGTGAAAACATCCTCCGCATTGACTAACCAGGAAATTACATGTTGTTTTCCCATGCAGGTATCTCGCCTCATCAAAGCACTGCGGTTTAAAGCAAACGGTCTAACGGGTATGAATGAGGGTCGGTGGGTGGTCGCGTCGGCAGGGGGTGAAAAGAAATGGGAACTAATTTCACGCAGGAGGTCCGGAGATGGCATCGGTGATAGTGAAGTGGAGAATGGCTGATTGAGATAAAAGACTCTGTCTTGCCTTTGAGGGCTGGCTGATTATGACTGGGCAGCAGATCAGAGGAGCGGGAGAAAGTAATATGGATGGATGGGTAGATGGGTAGATAAATGGTATGGCTGGGTAGGTGTGCGGACACTCGATGGATGGTGTTTGGGCACAGATATATCTAGACACTTGCACTTTACATAACAGAGGCTTTTCACTGCAGGATCTCAGGAAGAGATAAAAACATAATTCCAGAGGGCAAGGAGATGTGTGACCGGCTGGGTGTTTCACTGTCGATAAATGCTTTCCCGAAAAAACATTACAAATCTCTACACAGCCAAAGGCCTCAGAAATATTTGCGGTTCCGTTGCCCTATTGCCTGGTACATCAGGGACAAGGCTTTTCCCTGTGTCACTTCTCACAATGTGATTTTTGCCCTTGAACATGTAATCACACCCTTAAAATAAGGCTTGCAGTACACTAATCCCCTCCAGTGTGCCTAAGTGCTGCGGTGAGATAAAAAAAGGTTTGAATCACTCATCCTCTTTTTTTATGACCGTATTAATTGTCCTCGCTTTTTTAACAGTGTCTGATAATCCCAAAAAAACTAGAATGCACATTTTCACAGGAAAAAGGAAGCTTAAAAACATGGATTTACCCTTCACTTCAGTAGGGACCAGGCTCTTGGCCCTGACCTATAGAGGCCAAAAGTTGATAATTGATTTTGGGCAAGCCTATGACATCAAATGTACAGTCTGGGGTCAGTCCATGGGCAGAGTTGAAGCCTGTGGGTGGGACCATCCGTTGTCGTTCAAACTGCCTCTGCACATAATAGGCCAGCACTATGACCATCAGAGCAATGGACAATATGACTTTTGCTGTAGCCAGTCAGCAAAACAGCGAATACATCCTTCTTTGAAACGGATGACTTGAGTGCTTCTTTCTGCTCAACTTTCAAAGAAAAGCCCAAGTCTAACTCTTCCACAATCAATGACAGTTCAAATGATCACTGTTCGTTAGCCACAGCCATCTTGGTTGTTTTGCTATCTACAGCGTCACACAGTCCTGTATTCATCGTGCTCAGCCTGCTCCAACGACTGTCTACACAGAGAGAGCGTTGTGATTGGTCCGACAGACTCCTTGCCGGAGCCAGGATTATATCCCATGTTGCACCGCTGGACCATCCTGCTAGGCAAATTTTTTTTTGCTGCTAGGGTGCGTCTAGATTTCTAGGCTATATACTGTATGTTTCTACTGTAAAACACGTGTAATTTACATTCAGAATATTCACCCTGAACTTCCACATAAATCCACCACATCACATTTCAGTCTAGTGCTCTTACATGAGGTTTTTATTTTAGCAACCCAATCTCATGGGCAGGGAAGGGAGCCTGTTATTGATCCCCTGAAGATGGGGAACTTCTTTTTTTTTTTTTTTTTTTACTTATTTTTATTTTGCACGTTACACACAGATCTGAAAGACACACATATGCTCAAACAGGTCTGTACACAAGCATTAAATGGAGAGATGTTAGAGCAGACATGAGCAAACTATGGCCTGTGAGCCACATACAGCCCGTTGGGCTTTTTGATCCGGCCCGCCGAATTTGTCCAAATTATTAAAATCAATGACATTATATTTTGGGCTGCTGCCACATTAACATGATCTGTGGGTCATGCACGACAGTTAGTCAACTGGACAAACTGCACAAATGCATAACAACTAAAGAAGATTCAAGCAGGTCATGAAGCAGAACTCCATTTATTAAATTAAGGAAATAACACAGTCATAACTGACAATCAATTATGCTGATAAAATTAGGTTAACATCTTTTCTGAATCTGCTCAAGCTTCTCCTGTAATTTCTCAAAAAATAATCCACGAAAGAGCATCTATAAAGTATTAATTTGAAACGTGAAATGGACGAAAAGGAAAAGAGAAAGAGACATTCTTTTCACACAGTCCATGCTCTCTACCTGGACCATGCAGGATCGTGAACTACCAACCCTCCACTTCCCAAGTCCCTATGAGCTAATGCCACTCCAAAGTTTTTGCAACAAAACCACTTCGTTAGGTTTAGGAAATGTTTTGGGACTGTAAATAAGTACGTAAACTAAGTAAAATATGTACAGAACAACATTACAGAATTATGGGAAATATCTTAGAAACTGAGGGACATGAGCACTGGTCTCAAACAGCAGTTTCTTGATTGAAAAGCCTTGTGTTTGTTTACTATGTTCATCATCTTACGTTTTGACATACTGCTGACACTAGATGTAAGGTCAGGGATCACCAAAGTCATTAGTGGACATCTGCACCAAATATTATGGTAAGCCATCCAAAAGTTGTCCAGATTTCACTGAAAGACCTTATAGGAAATGATTCATGCTCTAGGTACAATGAATATCTGTAACAAAAATGCCAAACAGTTGATATACTGTATGTCTGTCTGGACCAATGAAGCAGATAGACATCACCATCTCTGGAGCCATGCAGCTAAAAGCCACTTCAGCTTTCAGACATAAATTGAGGTAGTCACCATTGCAGCTGATTGGCACTTAGCGTTGGTGCTAGAGTAGCAATCATAATGTCAAACTGTGGCTTCCTGACAAGAAGAGAGTCACAACACACGAGCTGTAATCTAAATGTTCCAACATGGCATCAACATCAAACTGTGCTCCTTACATTGAGTATTTCGTGCTGGTCCATGCACTGTGCAGTACCAGATGTCGGTAACCATATCTGCATGATTGCTGAGGCCATCAACTCTAATTGACAACCATATGGTCTCTTTTATTGAAGTTGTGAGTCTATTTTTGACATAAGAACTTGTGAGTGTGATTTTTTCCCCAGCATGTCAATCAAAGCTGTCCACGGGTCTGTGAAAATGTGGGTTTCTGTATCTGTGAACCTCTGCAGGTGTAGTTCAAAATACCAACATATTCTCAACCCAACTTGTCACATACTGACATTATGAAGCTCCACTATGGTCACTGTACACACATAGTGAAAGTTATAAATGTGAACAAAATATTTGCTTAGGCTTAGGCAAAAAAACACCAGGTTTAGGAAATGAAAAATCTGGCTCAAAATGACTATGTTCGGAAAGTGACTTAACATTGTGAACATAAAGACAAACAACTTGTTGGTTTCACATGGGACAAGCACAAACCTGTGTTGGACCGATCCACCACATGTTGTCCGTATCCTGCTTTACCACTGACATAGTGATGCCTTGTCAGGGAGTTTAGATCATCATATTGAACAAAACTCTGCAATCTATTGCATTAAAAGTTAATAGAAAAATAAATATTCCATGTGGTCTCCGACAGGATACAACACTGTTGGCTCTATGGTGTTCTTTCTGTTCAAGAACTGACAGAAACAGACGATCATCTGATAGTTACATTATATATTTCCATCTGTAAAGAAGGTGGCAAGATAAAAGTGAAAGGATTTCATCCTCTAGTCAGATTAGTCATTTCACTATATTATTCAGAATTGCAGTGAATGGACCTCCTATACCAGTGTAAATAAATAAGTATGAGTAGGTATAAATCACTGCCTGGAGGTGAGTCCTTACACAGAAAAGCATCTTGTTTTCTGTAACATGTTTCTAAATATACCACCAAGTCAGTCCATCTTTGTGTTGGTTTTGATGTGCTGTTTTAATTTGCATTGAAGCTTTTTTAGACTGTAGAGGCAGACAGAGCCAAAGTGGTGAACTTCCCTAGAGCTAGCCTGGCAAATCTAGTCGTAGCTCAACTGTTCTTTAGTTTTCTACTGAGAGCTCAGTTTGTGCATTTAAACATTCAAAAGCAAGCTCAAGACTTTTACTATTCTCGCAGGCTTGTGGTTAATTACCTGTGTGTGTGTGTGTGTGTGTGTGTGTGTATTTACATATTTTGTATATGAAATGATGTACTGTGTAAATAAATTGACATTGCCGTTAACTAATCTTTGCATATTGTTCATTTTAAAGAAAATCCTTGGATGGAAACATACCTATATTCCATGTATTTTACACATGATCACACACATATGATCATAAATGCATATCAAATATTCATGAAAACACAGGAGAGCATCTCTTCATGTGTTCGTATGGTGATGTGCATGCCATATATGTTACAGATCTGTATGCGTGCATACTTCATATTCACAAAAGCACACATGCTCACATGCATATGAAAACAGCACACATTCATATGTGCAGACACAAATATTGTATTGCACTCTCATTATTTTCATCTAGTGCTCGGGTCGACTGCTGGATGCTCTTTCTGTTTTCGATTACAGTATTGATTTTAAAGTGTTGGGGAAAACTGTGGGGAGTCACGCTCTGGTCGCTGTGTTCTGTCTGCACCAAATAGATACACATTTTTTTAGGACACCAGGTTGCCGCTTTGTTGTGCTCCTGTTTGGCTGAACCCACATCTGCCCTCTAAACCCCTGGCTGACACCAATCACTGTCCCTCAATGCATCATTAGTAAATGGAGTGACCTTTACATCCAAATACAAACAACAACTTATTCAGGTCAAGTCCCCTTAAAGGCGTATGGACTGTGTTGAATTAAAAGCAGTGACAGGATGATGGATAGTACACAGAGGTGCGAGTTGGCCCAGACTCAGTTTGCTAACCAGCGATCCTCGCCTCTGGGTAGAAGTAGACTGTCGGCACAGCGATGCCCTATTTCTGCAGGATATATGGAGGAAGAAGAGGGAACAGAAGCAAAAAGGGAAGCCCTGGATGTTATCACCTTGATAACAGTGGGGGCTGGGAGCGGGGGATATTAATGTGGAGAACAGTAGGCTCTGGGTTTAAGACAGCTTTACCACCCCAGTCGAGCACCTCTAGTGGCCCCAAATGAGCCCCTCCAATTGGACTGGTTTGGCTGACCAGTGCAGCCTCCGCCAGCATGCAGCCCTGGAGGAATGAGAAGAAAGGAATTAAGGAAGAAAAAGGAGGAGGAGGAGGAGGAGGAAGGAGGGGGTTTAGCAGGAGATGCTGTCTGGCTGCAGATGAGCTCTATAGCTACAGGAGCTGTTAGCCACCCTGTTAAACTGCTCTTCTTATCTTAACACCAGGAAATGGATCACTAAACTCCTTTGTTTGAATCAGATCCTGGAGGAAGAAATCGTTACATGAGAAATGTGCCTCAAAAACGCTGCAGCTTTATCCTCAAGTCCTAACGTGGCAGAGAACTTATCTGTAAAAGTGCTGTTTTCTGACTTTTAAAAGCTGTTGAGAGGCACTGATGCTTGGCAAAAGGAGGAAGTTCACATCGTAGTGACAGTGTTAAAATGTACATTTTCTGTTATACTGTGGAAGAAATATGACATCTCGTTTCACTGTGAGACCCTGTGAGCCAACAAAACTGCCAATTCTCAAGAGTCACCGAGCAACAAGCAGCACAGTGAGGCTGCACTACAACTATTTTCAGGTATATTCTGTACATTTGGTCCAGAGCAGAGTTTGAATGGTTTAATTCTTTTCCCAAAGTTGAGTCTAAGCAAATGTTGTATTTTAATTCGTCAACTGTGATAGGAGCCGTGCCGGGTTTCATGTAATTTTCCGTCTGGGCTTCCAACAGACTGAAAAATTATAAGAACTAATAACTGCAAAGCTAACAGGCATCAACAAACACTAGATTTTCTGAGGCCTACACGAATCTGGATGAGCTTCACTTGTCTGAAAAAGTAAACCACTAATATCTGTTTTGTGCTCAGTAACAGAACAGATTACAGTCAGAGTGACAAAACAAAGGAAGTGAAGCATTGTTACACCGATGGCACAGTCTTTGGAGCACTATATACAGGATTCAGTATCTGACCAAAACACACTTTGACCAGCAGGGTGGAGGGACCTGGGACTCAAACTGTGTTCTTCCAATTAGTGGAGGACCAGCTCTACATTACTACTTCTCTCTCCTGAGCCACAGCCATTCAGACAACACAAACAGACACTAAACAAGTGGCGGCCATTCATTCTGAATGGAAACTGGAACTGCAGCCCAGAGTCCTCTGAGACTCCAAAGGACACTACAGGGGACACTGAGACAGGCTTAACTTTGTCTTCTAATACAATGCAAGCTCAGTTGTTTACTAGCACTCCACTAGCAGGACTGTATTGGCGAGAGTGTGGCGATGCGATACGTATCATGACACAGGGTACAGAGGCATATATCCTACACTAGACATTTTTACGTGGCACTACGATATATATCGGAATATCGCATATCAGCTCTAGGTTCGATATATTGTTATGTATTGCTATACTGTAAGCAAAGCCATATTGTCATTCTTAAAATCTAATTTTAGGAAGTTATAATATGAAAGAATACATAGGCATAAAAAGCAGTGCTGTAAGAGGAAATATATCTATTTTTTTTTTCTTTTAATTCACCATCAAAGCTTTATATGCTCATAGTGAAATGTTGGTCTGAGGGGTCTTTGTGGATGTAGTTCACAAGTTCATAAAGTGCAGCAAGAAGGGGATTTGTGTGATTACAGGGTTGAAACTGGGTGCAAAGGATAAAAAAAGGGGGCTGCATATAAGAGATGTCTCTCTGAGTCACCGTGGTTAGACACATTTATTAAAACAGAGCTTTATCTGTTCTCAAAGACAGACAACTAACAATGCTTCAGAAAAACAATGACAGCGTGGGTTGGCCTTGAGGTTACACCACTTCCATCTTCCTCAGGCTCCTCCACTCGACAGCATCAACAAATCACAATGGGAAAGTTTTTAACATGTTCATCTCAGCTATGGTAAAACAAAGTTTTCAGATTTTGAACACTGAGGACACGGCTGGTGGCGCTGATGGCATCCACTTGGAAGAAAACTTGAAACTTCCACATTCTTGACGCACCATTAGCGACATGTTTTCTCTGTGTTTGTTCACTTTAGAGGGTAATTTTTGTTGTTTTGATACCAGACATGTCAGCATTTTATTTTTTGCCTCGGCTGTCAGCAGACGCCTGAAACTTGTACCCAGCAGCCAGGAAACCACTAAGCGCTGTCTGGTATTCATTACTGGTGGTTCTGTGCAGTCCCTGGTTGGGGCTGGGCTCTGCTGTGCTGTTGGCAAGTGACAGGTTGGTGACAAGGCCTTCATCGGTATCATGGGCACACGAGTCACGGCGCGTCCCAATCCGCTCAGTGTGTGTTGTGCAGCCCAGTTCTGTCCCGGCCGTCTCGCTGCTCCTCAGCTGTGACTGGGAAGCGAATCCAACGCCAGACATGATAAATATTCCATCTGCTGAGAGGCTGTTTCCCTTCATGATCCCTCACAGAAAGAGCCATGAAAAGACCAGCCTGTCTGCTCTCTGTCTGTCTGTCTGTCTGTCCTCAGAGCCCTGTCGCTCTCTCTGTCTTGAAGTTTGTCAATCTATTGGACTCTCTGTCCGTCCCCTCCATCTCTCTGTCTGTCTGACTGTCTGCATGTCCACCCTCTTGTCTGTTTGCTTGCCTACATGTTTGTTTTCGCCCCAAGGTATACATCAGCCTGCCTAGATGTCTGTTTGAATATACAGTACTATGAGCATGTGTCCTACATATTAGTTCAGCTTCATTGATATGGAAATTTGAATAACTCTTGTTATCAGAATATCTGCTTTCCGTTGAACGGTGACAAAAAAAAGTCCCTCCATCTCATAACTTCACCCTCACTTCTCTCCCACTTTATTATGCGGCACTCTTGTGAGGGACACAAGGATATTTATTACATCTATATTCTCTGCACTGTTGCTCTGACCCTTGAGGTCCTTACTTTTGATGGCTTGTCATGTCGTTGAATTTAAGCTTATCCGGATGAGAAAAAAAAACTCTGTCAGGTAAGATGTCTCTGACGTGTCCTCTGTATGACTTCTTGTCATGTCCCTGCTATAGTTTACCCGCTTGCAAATGTGGTCTGTCTATATGTGGATTTTTTTTTGCTTTTTTTGGGGGGGGGGGCAGACAGCAGAATCTGCAGGTGGACAAAGCAAGGTCCAGTCCCACTTCATGCATATCTTAACAAGAGTAGTAGCAAGACAAAGCAAGAGACAAGGCAGCACCAGGGACGCCTTTCCTCTGGGTGGGTGACCTTCAGTGCTCTCACTGTAAATCCTTACATTCATCTCAATGTGACACGGATACTGAGCTTTGATAGTGACTTCTACTCAAAGTTCAATGGTTTGCGGGGCTCAGCCTCAGTCCTTCAAATGGAGCTGTGGTCCTAACCTGTCCTCACACTCCTGATCTTGATGTACTGTAGACTCAGGGGGAAATGTAGCACAACAGCAGGTCTTTGGGTGGAGCCAGGTGATCCAGTAGTCATGGACGAACAGATTAAGCATTTCCATCTCTGCTGTTAACTGAGTCTCACTTGACCAGTTTTATTGCAAAAGGAGATCTGTGCCATTTCTGAAATGTGACTCCAAGTCTTTTTAAAGGAGAAATAGGGTAGCAACATGTCTATATAATATCTGCAGGGGGTTTATAGGGCTGGTGGTGTTACTGCAGGGTGCTGTGTCAGATCAAAGACCTGTGTGAGAGGAGTCTTCTCTGAGCTCTTGTTGTTCCTTCCAATTAGAATAAAACTATACAATTATGTACAAAAATATACAAAATATACAAAACTACAATATTGAAAGCTCCTTAAGTAAATGTTTGGACTTACTGAGGAAATGCTTAAGAGTTCTGATGAGACGTCATAAAACTAGATTGGCCTTTATCCAATTGAGAGATTCTGCTCATCCAGTAATCACAAACATCTCTTTCTCTGCCTGCTATTGTACACATTGTACCACCATATTAAAGCTATGTAATCATTTATAGCACTCGTACCAATCCATACCCAGCAGGATCGTCTAAAATGCACCAATGAAAAACAAACAATAAGCTCTCGCTTCGTTTGAAACTTGCAGATTTGCCAAACACTTGCTAATTTTTTCAGGTAAGTGTTTTTTTTTATTCCACTTCATAAGACTACACATCCAATTCTGCATAACAACATCAGCATGCATGAGTGACCTGCTCAATTTCAGCAGTGGGAGAGAGATTGCTTATTGCACTCTGCACCACTGAGAGGTCTGGTGGCTTAGATTGCTTGAGTCAGTTACAAGACAACAAAAGTTTTTTCGAACAAGAGCATGTCTTTTATTATTTAAAAATGACAAATATGGTGCCCACCATCCCTGCATCCTCCACAAAAGGCATGATGACAACAGGGAGATGTCATTAAAAATTCACAGTCATGCTGTCCTGTTTGGTGAAAAACCTTTCATCATATCACTGCCTCTGTTTCTATCTAAGTGTCTGTTAGCCTCCATTAAACACAGAAACCAGGGATCATGCTGACTGGATGCAAACGAGGAGGGGGAAATGGGCTTCCCTGTGTTGTCTTGATCAGTTGTGCAACAGTACAGTAACTGAAAGCACTGCTTTTAACTTTTGTGGCAAAGTAACAAAGAGCATCCTCTGGAGATGATGAATATCTAAGAATACTGGTCACTTTGCTTTGAAACAAAGGGATTTGTGATAAAACTTTGTTACGCATAATGTGCTTTACTTCTATATCAATGGGCACGCACCTCAAAAGCACAGTTTGGGTACAAAAAACAAACTTTTTCTGTGCTTGAGCAGATAAATGTGGGTATCTGGAGTTCCTATCAACCTACAAACTGAAATAAGACAATGTTTCCAGCCAATCACAGCAACTGAGTTTTTTCAGGAAGGGAACTTATGAAGCATTTCCGACCGAGGGTGAATACAGTATGAGAAATTAGTGTTATTTGAGCATAAATATTTTAGTAAATACACAAAATATAAGCATGAGCCTGGAAATGGGTATTTCTCCTTTAGAGGAACCTCGGTCCTTGTTTTCTTATCGGAGTATAATTGGTCTTGGTTTAATGATCAAACTTTTACATGCAGCCTGTGTGCTCCTGCAGGAAATAAGATGGCACGTTTTGTAGAATAATAAAGACAGACTGTGGTGTAGTGGTTAGCACTGTCGCCTCACAGCAAGAAGGTAGTGGGTTCGATTCCCAGCCCGGGGCCTTTCTGTGTGGAGTTTGCATGTTCTCCCATGTCTGTGTGGGTTCTCTCCGGGTACTCCAGCTTCCTTCCACCATCCAAAAACATGCATGGGGATTAGGTTAACTGGTTAATTTAAATTGATTGTAGGTGTGAATGTGAGTGTGAGTGGTTGTCTGTCTCTATGTGCCCTGTGATGAACTGGAGACTTGTCCAGTGAAGAATTTTGACTGCCTCATGTTTCTCTACTGCATGTAAAGTCAACTTTTCCTTCTCCTTTTAGCTCTGTTTTACTCTCCTCCAAATGTTGATGGATGGATGAATAAAGACAGACGATGACACCCACTCTTACAAAATGACTGTTCGTGAACAAGTAAAACAAATTATGCTTTTCCCCCCTCACACCAGCAGATAACAGGCTTTGGAACAGTTTCCAGAAATGCATATCTGGCACTTTGGAAATGAATTCCTCAAGCAGAATATTGTGCATCAGCAGCGAGTAGGCAGCTGAGTTGCAGAGTGTCGTCTGTGTTTTCACACTGAAAAATAAGCAGGAAGAGGGAGGAAGACTTCAAAGCAGCTTTTTTGTACCACCAGAGTATTCCGTGGATAATAGACTTAAGGGGGAAGATTTATCAAACAGCACACTTGAGGACTCTAATGTGAGATGTGAGCGAGAGAGTCTAAGTGTGGCGATGTGTGTGCGTGATGCATGCCCGTGTGTGTGCTTTCTAGGTGCGATTAAGACCGAAGGCAGGTTCACGGGTGCCATCTCTCCTTCTGAATTTGTGAAGTGAATATGGAAATGAGCGGCCTCACCGCCCACACAAACACACTGCAGCTCCCTCACAAGCCGTCCACCTACAAACAGACTCAGTAGGCACCGTGGAGAACAGCTTATTTATGCTAACCTTGCCTGTTGATCCCCGTCAACTTTGATACATGTTGAATAATTTCCATCAATGCAGCGACCACCATCAAATCCACAGCCAGATCAGTCACAGTGAAAAAAGCATTAGGTGTACACTCATAAACCCCTTCATCAAGTCGCAAACGCAAACATTTCAATTGAGTTGATGATTAAGCATGGCCGACTGCTCGTGCTCACTAGAATAATGGCCTAATACTTATCAATATCAAGCAGGGGGGTCTTTCCTATTACAGCCTCACAGCAAAGTCATTAATTGTGCAGCGTTCATGAAAAATATGCAAATAACTCCGTTGACATTCTGATATGTAAATGAAGTAACTTTTTTTAAATAATGAAGAGTGGAGATTATGTGCTTGCTTGTAGTCAGAGCAATATTATGAAATGGCAAAATACAGAATTCAGAATCATATTCAAAATGCAATATTGGTTCATGGTTTATTATATTTTCCCAGTGATGTTTCCACATAAGACAAAAATACAACAGAGACAGTACCATTTAACACAGTTCGACTCCCCTCTTTAATGTACTCCTCATACTAATTTAAGAGCATTTTCAGTCAACATCATATCGTCACATCTGAATATTTTAATGTTTTCCTGCTCCAGCAGCCAAACAGCACCCAGCTGATGGCCGAGCACAGACACGGTGTGTAAAAGTCAGAGCTGATCTCAACACTACCACAGATTGTGACAAACGGCACAGGAGGTGTGAGAGTATTGATTGCCGGCTGTGAAGCTTGCAGGCAGCCGATGATGACAGGTGAGGTCAGAAGGACCTTGCTGTGGTCCTTTGATATACCAACCACTGAGACAGAGACTCCATGTGACTTCAGGGAGAAAGAGACAGAAGTATATTTGGTCAAGACTATACTGTGAGAGCGCGCGGAAACTTGACTTTAGGATTTAGCAGCATCTAGTGGTGAGGTTGCAGATTACATACCGAATGCCCCCCTCCCCTGTGTGATTTTATTTGTTCCACCTTGTCCCGCCCTACTGAGCTGTGACTGGTGGATTGTATCTGGCAATGTTTATGTGCTTTCCTATGCTGACACAAGAGTATAAGTTATTTAATTTTACTCATTTAGCGGCTGGTTAGTCAGCTAGCTAGCTTACTAAATGTCAAAATGCTCTCATGCTACACTGGTTACAGAAAATGAGCCCAAACAAGTCATCACTAAAGAGCCTGCACAGTATCCAAGGACGTGTGGAGCTACGGAGTACTATCCAATCACAGCACAGTAGGACGGGACTATGTTGGGAAAAAAGACGACACCCCCATGTTGCACCCCATTCACACCACTAAATCCAAGCTGCCATTATACTGTACACTAATGAAAACTTCATGGATATTATATTCCACTTCTTCCAATAGATCCTCATAAATCCTACACACTGGCCCTTTAAATATTTCTCTATTAAATTATAGTCTTGTGAAAAAACAAGCAACATTAAATTTGCTTGGCTCGACAGAGCTCTATAGTGACTTTTTGGACAGTTAATATTCAGAAACTGCATGCTTATTATTTCAACTATTTTCATAATACATAAGAAAGTCTTTGCAACAAATTTCTAACCTGACTCTCGCCAGCTAGCCTAGCTCCACACATCCATCTGGGATAGCTCCATTGGAGATGTATTTCAGAAGGCCTTATCAAAAATCCTTGCATGTGATTGGATAAACCACTTGTCCATCATCTTTAATGACATGCTACTTTAACCACTCACATCGAAACCAACCCGTGACGTTGATGAGAGCAACACTTCCCCGCTACGTCACATCTATGAAAATCCCGCCTGGCGATCCTGATTGGCTCAGTCATTTGTTGCTCCCTTGAAGTCCTTCCCATCGGGTGAGAGTCTAACATGTGGAGCTCAGTGAAACGTCATGTGGAGCGAGGCATAACGACATTCAGCTAGCGAGAGTCAGGTTAACAAATTTCTGGATAGACTGAGAATCACCATCTTGTCATAAAGAATAGATTATTCTCTATGTTTTTGCCAACCTATTTTTTTTTGTTCCTCAAAAGGTTTAAAATTTGTCCCATGATGTAGTGTAGCTTTGTCATTTGTTGACTGCAACATATGAAGGTACTAGAAGCACCTGGTTCAGTATAATATAACATATCTAAAGGAGGGCACACACTGACGATTTTTGGCCCATTTTCAGCCGATTTTTCACTTGTGCGACTGTTTTTTGGCATTCTCAACTTAATTGTGTGTCGTGGATCATGTAGTATACATGGGGTAACGAGAAGCCATTAACACCTCTCGACCAGCTCCAGATCAACATTCATCTAGTCGCCAGAAAATCAAACCTGTTTGAAATCCTGGTCGCCCCTTGTGAGGGTATCTCCCTGTTCAACCAGAGCCACGACCCGCTTCTCCACAGAGAACGACACAAACTGCCAAGCCAGTGGATTTCTTTTTAACATTTTTGAGCTGCTGGATTCTTTGAATTATTCTTATTATTATTTTTACGTTGCATTTCTGGATACAAGAGTCCGACGTGTTGTGTATGGACTTACAGTGTGAGCTGTCAGGTCGCATCAGAGCATCGGGCCGTATATTGTGAGCGCATGAATCGTGAGCTGTGAACTATTGAACTCCGTGATTCAGTCGTACAGTTTGAGCTGGAGCTGAGTACAACGATTGATAATATCGCACAGTGTCTGCCCAGCTTAAGACTGCAGAGGATTAGCATATAGTCAGTGATTTAGCCCAGTGGAATTTACAAATGTCAAAATTTTGGGGATTTACTGTAAGAGGAAGGAAAGAGGAAGGAAAACATGATTTGACGGGTACAGAACGAGGGCATCTGGAGGAGAGAAAGTGAGAAAAGGAAGAAGTTTAAGGTGGAGGAGAGTTAAGGTGAGAAGAGGAGTGATAGCGCCATGGTGTAATTACAGGTCTGTCCCTCTGTTCTCCAGGTCAGACCATGATTCACAGCCAATGGACAAGCAGTCGGGTGTGTCCGAGTGTGTGTGTGTGTGTGTGTGTGTGTGTGTGTGTGTGTGGGCAAAAAAAGTCCATGACCTTATCACTGCTAGGAGGGTCAAAGATATGGACTCAGACTACTGTAAATAATATCCTCATTGTGAGGGAACAGACGGCGTGGAAAAGAAGCAGCACAGAGAAGGATGGATGGACAGAGAGGTCAGGTGACAGAAAGGGCAGATGACAGAGGAAGACAAAGTTATGGGCGATGAAAAATACAACTTTACTTTATCTATCTCAAAGCAAATATAGCATTTCAGAGGGTGTCACTGTGAATAAAAACATTTTCCTGACATTTGAATTTATTATTGTGCATTTTATTTGAATCATTTTGGTTTTGTGAGCTCATCGTGTGTCCTTGTGTTTCTGTAGATGAAGTGTTTCTGTGGTTTGGACTTCTGTTACACGTCTTCTCTTCTGTTTTTTACCTGGTTAGCAGCTAAATCTGTTTAAATATGTTGAAGGGACTGGGTTACAGAGGGCCTCTTCTGATGTTTGTAAAAGAGGAAGCAGTTTTTCGTGATAAGGGAAGGGGATTAGAGAAACATGATTTCTCCAACTGGGAAACTCCATTTCTTGGGTTAGGGTTAGCATGCGTGAGTGTAACTGGGTTTCTAATCAGCTATTTGCAGCACTTACTTCTATCACTAAAATGACAAAGCCATGTTTCCAAAGTATGGTCAGAGTAGGGGAGGAATCTGATTACTGACCTGCTGCATGAACACACACATTTACAGTAATCAGGTTAATACAGAGCATGTAAATTCTCCATTACCAACATAACCATGTGTTTTCAGTGGCTGCTTCTTTGCTCCTCTCACATTGGACTCACTGTGGCCTCTTTTTTTTTACTGCAATCTATAAGCCAACTCAATATTTAGTAATTTCTGCCCTCGTCACATGATTCACTAAAGTACCATTTTTGAAACCATCCAATCTTAAAAAGGTTAATGTCACATTGCTATGTTTTTAAAATGAAGACATGCCTTTCAAACCCACTGGTGGGTTGTGGTGTTCAGAGCCTACCACTGCAGGGCGTTTTTTTCAGGTACAGGAAGAGTGTCTTATTTTTAAGATACATGCTGGAGCCTTTGGGTGAGCTGCATGGGACAGGTGCTTATTGCTCTAATGGTTCAACTTAAAAAATATTTTTTTTGCTACAAGCAAAACCATGCAAGCCATGTCCACATAACAGGCTCATATCATTTTACTGAGACTCTAATCCTTCCACCCCACTTGTTCCTAAAAAAGGTGCTTCAGTGCACATTTACACCTCGAGCAGAAGGCAAGGGGAAGGTGTTGCTTCTTTCTTTTATTGGTAGTTTGAAGCCCACACGGCTGAGCAGCTGCAATTAACATCATCAGCACTGCTGCAGAGTAGGAGGGAAACAATGCAGGGGGTGAACAGAAAGACATGCTATCATATATATGCTGCATGTAAGTTGGGAGTAAAAGATAATGAGTATCAGAGTGGGGAGAGTGAGATAGTGTAACGTCAGGGAGAGAGAGAGAGAAAGACATGGAGGGACACACACTGTAATGTAGTGAGCTTATAGGACCTCTGGGACAGAGATAGCAGGACGAGTGCGCTCCATATAACCGAAGCAACGCTGAAAGCACTGATAGGAGACTGCAGAGATACACAGGGAATAAAAGCTTAGCACAGGCTACAGCAGAACATTATGCTATAGATTCACATTTACTACTTTTAAAACTCAGGGAGATGAGTAGATGGGATGCACATAACCATGGTGATGCTCCATGGCGAGATATGGACAAACAGAAATGGAAACGAGCAATACGATAAGCAATACACAACAAGAGTAGAGACAGAGCGACAGAGCGCTTATATTTACTCAAACATGTATCTCTACAGAGGGAGGGGTAACACACTATGAGTGCGCTCATAAACTCACCAAACACTGACGTCCCTCTGTCACTGTCCTTCAGATGACTCAACTCAACAAGCACGCTTATAAGCTACAGAGCTGATGTCCAGTTTGTCTCTTTTTTTTTTGTTGTTTTTACACTTTTCCACTGCATTACACACTGTGCTGACAGCAAGGAGAGATGTACGTATGTCTGATCAGAAGTGTTTTCAGGTAGTTCCAGTTTTTCACCTGCAGTGACCATGAAGAACGGCTAAACTCATCTCTTACTGTCAGACAATCTCAATAATGCACAGCACACTTGTCTTAGCAGTTTTGTCTTGAAATACTGTGACTCAAACATATTGTCTTATAATATAATGGTTATTCATTCTCGACTCCTTGGTGAACACAGAAGAGTGGGATGTGTCTTAAATGTGCAGACAGTTTTGAGCTTGAGCAGAAATCTTTCTGAAACACATACAGTATAAGCCATTAAAGTCCAGAGGTTTATAATTGAATTAAAATTCACTGATGTATCACTGCTTCCCCAAAACAAGCATGCAAAAGGAGGAGGGAAGCGTAAATCATGCAAACGTGTGTACTGACTCAGCAGAGATAACACTAAATGAGTTCATTTTATCTGAATTGTCACCAGGCACCTAAATTGTGTGCTTTCTTTTACAAAAATAAAGACATTTCCTCCATAAATCGATGCATACAAATGAATCAGTATGCATGAAGCCCTATTTAATGTGTGTCCCAAACAAAGCCTGATCCAATATGACATACTGCACATCTGCACCCACGCCTGTATCATCATGCTGATATTATGTAAGCTGACTGCAGAATTAATCAGATTGTTAACTTACTAACTACTACAATATCAGAATTATTATTTGTCAAAATGATTTAGAATTTAGGTCAGTTAAAAGTACAGTGGCTGTGCTGATTGCTTGTTGTGTGCACTGGTTCCTGCTTCATTCATAATAAAAAATGTGCACTTGGGTTGCAAGGGAGGCTAAAAGGTGAGCATATTTCTTGGCTGCCTTCAGACTACATCTATCTGGCTTGTGTGCGTACTGATAACGGTGGAGGCCTTTGCTTCTAAAAGGCCTTTGCATGACACGGTAGATGGAAGCAGTCCTGTATTAAAATAGTGAAAAGGCATCAGTGGTGTCTTCATTCAGTTACGTGCCAGACAAATGAGTAAAAATAGTCTGAGGGCTCTGATTGTAAAGCCCTCTGAGGCAAAGCTGTAATTTCTGATATTGGGCTATACAAAAAATGGACTTGATTCAAGAACATGCTCAAATTCAATATCCATTTGTTTGCACGAATTAATAAATTAAAGTTGTGTAACAGTAAAAAAAGGGCAGATTGTTTCATGTTGACGGAAACTAATTGGAATAAGGTCATTAGACTGACACACCGTGAAAGTGATGGCATCATACACCCTCTGCAGAAAAAGATCACACTTCAAAATACATATAATCTTTTCCTGTGGTTCTATCAAATATTTGTAGAAACTGTGTGCTGCAAATAAAAACATGAGCGAACTGAATTTAGGTGGTTTGCCCCCCACTGTCTGTGCTCGTAGCTGCAGTCACCCACATTTTCACTAACACCAACACATGCTTTGATTAAAATAGTTTTCCAGAGGAACAGAAATGTTTGTTTCGTCATGGAGGGCTGAGCACCACCATGACATTTCCTCCATTGTGGATACACTTGCAGTAGAAGGAGGCATGATAATCATGCAAGGTGGCATTTTTTGGCTTTTGCAGTTCTGATATGTGCTGGAGGCAATAAAACCAGCAGTATCATCTGTATCCAAAAGTCTTGTTCCTGAAACAAGCACATTATATCTTAATGTGCATCAGATAACACACATTCCTATTCAGGTGCACAAAGAAAAACAGCAGAATTGCAGTGCTGACCCAGCAGTGAACATAGCGGACATCCTGTTAGTCTGTGAAATGAATAAAGCGTGATGTGATGATAATGTGTGAGGTTTCTGCAAGGTGCAGCCTAAATGAAAAGGCATTTTGTTGCCGGTGTCACACCAAGACTCCTTCTGTTGGCATTTTAAAAGTTTGTGTGATTTTTTTTCTTTTACTTCTATTTTTCAAAATTTAAAAAAACAGTAGTATGCATAGGTGTCTATTACTCTATGTGTGGCTCTCAGACTGTATGTTACTATGAATGTGTGAGCTGGTGTACCTTGAAGGTAACATGAGCATGTCTGGCATGAAATATGAAATAAGCTGTTAAAGACCTTAAAAACTGTACACATATAGCATGTAGCATAAACATATTGCTGCAAATGTCACAGCAGTAGGGGGGGAAAAAGTCTGTTTTTAATTTACGGGCAGTCCATTTTTTGTTGGTGCTTAGCAATTTCCTGTATCAGTCATAGCCACAGCACATGTACACAAGACGTTATTTCACAAGGCAAACAGTTCTTTACCATTTCTGTGAGAAGCAAATCATACGGAACAAACGAGGCACACAACGTGACAGAAACCTGAGAGACAGGTACTTTTAAATTCAGTACTGTATGCATCATCTATGACTTCAAGGTGGAAAGTGGCAGAGACTTAAAATATAGGTTAACTTTAGCTCTGGCTGGCCAAATCCATAATTATATCATAGATGATATTTTTTTTTTCACCATAGGCAGCAATTCCAAACATTCATTTTATCCAGCCTCTAAAGCCAAGTTGCTGGCTTTATTTGTGTAAATATAAATATAGGAAAAGTGGAAATGTCCAGAACTAGCTCACATGCTTGAAAGCAATGGTGTGCCACGTGTAATATACCTCACATTTACAGTACATGTCCATTTGTTGCTTGGTCCCATTTATTGTCTACTTATATTAGCAAAAAAGAAAACGGATCAATGTAGACAACATCACACACCACTGAGATATCTCCAGCAGCCATCAACGAGTTCAATGACACATCAAGGAATTGACTGTACAGCTCTCAAAGAACCTGATCAGCAGCACAATGATATCAAATCCTAATAGGGATATAATCATATCAGAAGCCAAACAGAAGAAGGAGGTCGGGAGGCAAATGTGTTGAGTCTACCAGAGTGACTATAAAGCAAGAGCAACTTTAGGGTTCTGTCTGAACTATGTCTGTATTTCTCTTGAAATATCACCGACCTGAAATACAAATTAGGGTTGCATAAAAAAAATGTCACACAAAAGATTCAGACTGTTGATTTCCAGAAGTATCCATATCTGAGAATGCAACACTAATCCAGGTATTATACTGTGGCATTTTGTTAAATTAGTAACGGTGGAAGTGTGTCTAAGTGCTTTGATTAAGGGCTTTGTGACAGTCCCTAACACTCATGCTCCACCTCCAGAAACCACGTCTACACCACATTCAGCTATGTTGTGAGAGCAATGTGTTTTCTGCTGGATTACAATTGTAGTATGTATGCAGTTAATGTTAACAAAACAAAAAACGACTAGGTTTAGGCAAGAAAACTGTTGAGTTCAAATTAGAAAAAAAATGGATTAATAGTTATTTAGCAATGGATTTAAATTAAAATAAGTGAATTTTGACTGTGTCCTCACTTTCCTCTTAACTCTCTCACTTTTTATACTCCGTCACTAGCTCTCACCATAGTATTAACAAACAGAATCAGATGTGTTCACATTACAGTCCAACGGACGACGTGGAAATCAAACAGCGTTCTTATAGTTTGCTAAATGTCTTGTGCATTATCGTGGCATTCATACGCCTATGTGTCCAGTTTCTGTTGCTGTAGTCCGTCAGGAATCTGTGGCGACGTTATACATACCATCAATCCCATTTTTCCTTTTCCTCCTGAAAGCCTACAGAGGATATAATGGCACAGAGCCCCAATTAAAGTCCTTATATTCTGTTAAATGGAAGTGAGTGGGAAATCAATTATGTGACATTAGCACTTATTGTTAACTACACTGCTCACTGTCAGGAATGCATGTGAGAGCTGAACAGTGGTGAGATGCCGTTTTAAGTGTCAGAAAGGCTTTGTCATGGTGAGATCAAACCCTTGACCGAGCAGCTGGGTGGCGAGGAACGAAGAAAGATGTAGAAGATCAAATGGTGCCACCGCCAATGGTAAATATGAGGGAAGGTGAAGATTAACGCCCAGAGGTGCTCTTTTCATTGTGTTTGATGATGCTGACGGACACAATAGAGTTCTACAAATGTTTTAAAAAGCCTCGCTGGGACCACGGCTCCTCTCTGAGCCAGGACGTAGCCACTCACCAAAATATTCTGCAGGGAACAAAAGGTTTGAAAATCTGCTGTGGGAAAGCATTAGAGTGTTAGTCCTGTCCACCAGGGAAAGAAAACAGACAGCGGTTCACTCCCCTAATCTGAGACTTCCTGCTGCCTCAGCTCAGCTCCATTCTCCTCTTTGAGATCCTCCCAGAGCACCGCAAAAGAGAGGAAAAGAAAAAGGCCGAAGTGAGGAGGTGAGGAGGTGAGTGTGAGGTCCCTCGGAACTGAGATCTCACCTTGAAAAGGCAACGGCCTCCTTGATCAATCTTTCATCGTTGTCTCCCGGCAGCCGGCCTCTCACCCTCCACCCACCTCCCCTTCACTGACTCCATGGCTCTTTGGCATCATAGACCTGCTACACTGAATCACTCAGACGCTGTGTTTACAGACCCACCTGCCATTTCACTATCTGCCGCTCTCTGTAATAGCATAGCAACAGATATCTGGCCGCTGCTGCAGCAATCAGACAAAACCATAAAAGCAAACACTGAGCGAGTATGTACAATGCACTGCATGCGTATATATACAGTATATACATCCTGAATACATAACAAAGCTAATAAAATATTCAGTTTAACACTGGGAGCCAGTGAAAGGTTCAGTGGTGCTGATAGCAACTTTAATGGGATCTGTTGTTGGAAATAAGTTAATTAATCTTGTCTACTTTCGCTTGACTCTTCCCCATCGCTCTGTCTCTTGTTCACCCTCAGCGTCACCTAATAATCCGTCTCACAGTCAGTTCTCATTTCATCCCTTCTCCTCCCTTTCTGTGTCCCCTCTTCTCTGTTTCTAACAGCAGCATTGCATGGACCCCCACCACAGAATCACAACACAGCACTAACACATCCACTTCACAGTTCATCCATACTGTACAACACATTCAGTATTCCCCAACAACCCAGCTCCTGCCGCTTTGTCACCTGATTTCTGACTTAAAACCATGATATTTTCAGACCAGGTGTCAGTGACAGAACGTGCTGCATGGTTTTGCGAGAGCTTCATGAAACGAGGAACCAAACCCAAGAAGCAGTGTCCGCAAACATCACTCCCTGTTAACGACAGTCACAAAGAGAAGCAAACTGCGCCAGCCACATGTTAACATCTATTTGTTCAAGAGTGCGGCAGCCATTGGAAACTAAACCGCGCCAGTTATTGTAAAGAAACATCCAGATTGGTTTACAGAAAGGAAACGTGAATAAAAAAGTTCAAAAGAGAAGCTCATAAATAAATGAGGAGAAAACATGTTTTCCCTCATTTTTAAAGATTGATTAAATATCAATTTGCATGTGCAGAGCATGTATTGAACATATACACTCTGTATCAAAAGGGAACCCTTCTATTACTAATTAATGGTGTTGATAGTGTAAAGATTTCCCAGCGGGTCAGATACTGCTCCATCTCCTCAGGTAGACTGTTTTGTCTGCTAAACATCTCCAACAAAACTGATTCCACGAGGGGTAATTACAGCAACCGCCTGAAAACAAATCAGTGTAGCCAGCAGTGAAATGTACTGATTTAACAAAGCAGGATATTAAAGCCAGCAGACCTGGATGCAATAAAGTGGTACTAGGGGACAGTTGGAGATTACAGGGCTGAGAAAAGGAACCACTTCATTGCTTTTACTGAGCAATGTAGTCATAGACCATTGCTTTTGGGGTCATTACACAAAATGATTCAGATACAATCCAATATTGTCAATTAAAGAGATGGAGCATCTGTCTGTGTGAGAAAATCAGCTTTTAAAATTGAAAAAGCACACTAAACACTGCAAGGATGCTGATTTGTTTATCTATTTTAAGGCTGTCAATAAGGCTCAGCTAATAGCGCCAGTAACAAACGGCGGTTTGAGGGAGATGTTGGGCTTTCAGCCACTTGTCGGACAGCTGTGTAAAGCCCTGGTTCGCTAATACCTCTCCACCTTTGCACAGGTTTATGGCCACGGATCAGCAGGCTCAGTAACAAGGCTGACAGAGGCTTCTAACAAGTCAGGAGACAGGCAAACAGATGAACCTGGCAGCTCCTGTCTCTGAAGAGAGCAGCGAGGGAGGGAGGGGGGGTTAAGGACAAATGGGAATCATCCAGTCAAGCGTAGCTGAACATGCGAACCTATCTCAATGGGCTCTAATGACTGGGGCTGAGGATCAGCGTGACATGACTCTGGTCAGAGGGGGAAATTTCAGCAGTCCTGTTCAGGATATGAGGCAGAGCAACGTGGAGTCCAGACCGCTTCCAAACACAAAAGAAAGAACATCCGATATGCAGGTCAACCTGTGCATGCACCAACACAAATACAGACCCCAGACACAGAAACAGCTCCTAAATAAAGAGGAACCACACCAGACAGAAAAGCGTGGACAGTTCATCATTTTGCCATCACTGACTGACAGAACATTTTAACTGATACAGAGTCGATGAAAGCATTTCTATTTGCCGTTTGAAACACCAAGTGTCAAGGAGATGACAAGCCCCTCAAAATTAGCTTCTTCCATTTAAAAAAAAGTGTTTCCTCCAGCGTAAAAGCCTCCGCCTCAATTTGATTCCAGGCCAGAAAATAACATAATTTCACTGTTCATCACTAAACCATTTCACGCAATAAACTGGGTAGTTAATGTGAGCAGAGACGGTCGCCATGACGCCTCACACAGAGGCTCAAAAAGTGGAATTCTGAGAGAACTTCATGAAACAGTTTTGATTAAGCTGTGATTCACGATGCATGCACACGTTAGGATCATTATAGCCTCCGCATCCAAACAATGCAAGCGTGATGATTGAGAAATCTGTCTGAATAAGTTGTTCAATATGACAAATATTGCACAATAATTGACCACAAAACACAGGGGACATCCTCATTAGATGGGCTCCTTGGGGAAACACCGGTGGCAGCAACTTGATAACTGCACAGTGAGACTTAAAAAGTCCACTGAAAGCAGCCACACAGACGTTTATGTGCTTATCGAATGAACGGATGAATTATTTTTTTTAGCAGAGACATCTCTAAGCTGCACTGCAAACATGAGTCTGTTGTTGTGTTTCTAGTAAACATACACATTAACCATCATTATAGTTAATGTGGTCAGGTGCGGTCACATGGCAGGATCGTACTGGATTTTGCCAAATACGATGTTCTGTCCCAAAATGTACATGGAGTTCATTTATATCAGATAATGGTCAGCGACCTGGCTGACTCCCCTACGCTAGGTGGCGCTGCAGCCCTTTCAACAAGTGGTGTTGGAACTACTTCCGCTTGACACAACAATAAATAATAAACTCTGTCTCCTCGTCCGTCCAAAAGTGAGTCGTTGATTTCTTCGAAGCCATGGTATCGTTTGACTTTTCTGCCAACAACATTACTATTTATGACGGCGTCGGCGGCTCCTTCCACTTCTCGGAAATTCTCGAGCAGGCCTGAACACAATACGGTCCCGTACACAAGAGGCACAAAGCAGATTAACAATGTCTTAAGCCAGGGGTTCCTATCGTATTCGTGAATACAATCCCTACACAATCCTTAGCCTGTGCACATCAATCTGATACGTTTTTGATGCATTTATTCTACGATTAAGCTCGTCCATGTGCACGCAATGATTGATGGCGTCAGTAAATACATAAAAATTACAAAATTTTTAAATATTAAAAGCTATTTACAGATTGTGTAACTTGTAAGTAAAAGTAAAAAAATATACAATAATTAAGTGTCTAACATGAAATAGTGGCATTTGCCAGAGGAACCAATTTTTTTCCAACCGGACCCTGGTTGGGTCTGGTCAGTCTGTTAGACTGTTATCACATCATTAAATGATGTTATTGGTGGTTATAAGCCCATAGATGTGGGTCAGAAGGGGCCTGTCAAAACTACTGGTAGGTTTTGTCATTGATTCATACGGGCGAAAAAAGATGACCTCCAGCAACCATAGTAATTATAACAGGGGCTAAAGTGACTGTAGACTGCAGGCCTTAGCCCATCTTATTGATCTGAGATTTTAACTGTTCGTGAGCCTTGTAGAGCTCTGAGGTCGGTAAACCAACTTTTGTTGGAAGTGCCCAGGTCGAGGTACAAACACACGGGTGACCGAGCCGTTTCTGTGGCTCTGGATTAAACTCCCCGCAGAAATGCGTCTGATTTCTGACCTGAGCCTTTTTAAGTCTAGCTTGAAAACTTATTTATTTAGGATGGCTTTTAATACAGCATAGTGTGGTGGCACTTTTATTTTATTCTTTTTTGTTTGATTTTATTTCTATTTGATTCCATTTTATTGTTCTCATTGTTTTTAATTGCTTTCATTTACTGTTCTATTGTAAAGCAATTTGGTTCGCCGAACGGTTGTTGTAAAGGCCTGTATATATAAAACAGTGTATGGGTCACAAAACCAAGGAGACAGAGATTTGCATCCCATATAAAGCCAGCATGTATGCGTTTCACTTTTTACACTGAGTTGCTTTCAGCTAAAAGTTTTTTGTTAGAACGTTCCTTACAAAGCAGTAGGTGTGGCAGGCCCCTACTGACCCACATCTATGAGACGATCACTGAGAACACAGTCAATGAGCTGATACGGTAAGGGCTGAACAGGGTGCTCCTGCTGGTGACTCCAGATCCTTGTGGAAAACCCTACTGAGGAGCTGTGGACTGTACATTGAGATTTTTTTCTATTTTATGCTACTTTTTACTTCTATTCTACTACATTTCAGAAATTACAAAGATTCAACTCAAACTCCTTACTCCTTACTTCTTTCCACTTCATGCACAAACACCACTGCAATGAAAATTTTGCACCGAACATAAACATAAAGACCAGTCTGTCCACCTTCATAACTTTATACTGTCTTTCAAGGAAAATATTACAATGATATCCACCTGCATGAGGGACTATGATGAAACACTAAACAGGAAAATCATGGCTGGAAACACGATCAAATCCTTATCAAATAACATTCATCTTCATGTTATCTGGTTGGACAATGACATTTGTCAGCTGCACAAAGATAAGAGTTTCTGCATCTTTAAAAAAAATTAACCACTGAGGGGAGGGAGGAAAAGCTGATCAAAGCATTATTAACAAATATATCCATGTCTGCAGTTTTATTTTTGCATAACACATGAGGCAATATGAGGGGAAACTCTGGAATCCATTGAGGACTTCTGCTGTAATGACAATTTCTCTGCCGTACAATGAGACAAACAGACTGAATGCTTCATATCACAGTGACGGAAGAAGAAGCCCTAATCACCAGATGCAAACATCGTTTAACTCTAAATAGCGGGAGGATGCTTTTATTATTTAAGCTCATCAAGGAAACCAACACAGAAGTGCTACAATCCAGATGTGTGTTCATATATTTCCTTATGCCTCCTTCCACCCACAAGTGTAAAAGTCTTCCATGGGAGCCAAGAAAGGTTATAAATATCCTCAGCATGGTTGTGTTGATTAGCCGCCATCCTTTTTTCCTTGTTGCATAACTCACAGTTTAACAGCCAAGTTTGCAAATTGATAACGGGAGAAATTGAACCAACATTACTGCTGTATGCAAATATGTAATAATGAAAAAACAAAATGGGACCGGAGGGGTGACGGTGTCCATGGACGCCAAGGATCTCATTCATTCCGGTCGTCACGACAAGCTGTGCTACAGCCTCAATAAAACCTTCGTCACGCCTCATCATCTATCATGGCCCTGGTGCTGGCAGCTTCTTGGCTCACTGTCTCGGGCCAGTGTCTTGGTGTTACAATGCACTTTAGGCTCAGTAGTGTATTACAACACAGCTCGCAGAGCACTGGAGTACTGGTACACTGTGTAAGTCTAAACAATATTGATGAGGCTGAAACCTAGTGACCCCATGAAGGCTGGGGTACACTGAGGAGCATTCTTCTGTGGCTCCAGGGCTTTCATCCAGATCAAGATCGGATGGCGTCTTGTTCCATGGTGTGAACACGTAACCCTGGCTTTGTTCAGGTTGCTGATCAGACCATAGGTTGTGACATCTCACAGCAGAAGAGGGGCTATCTATCTGCCGCCTTGTGGGACAGGCCGGCGATAACCATTCTGCTGCAGCGCCATCCAAGTTCTGCTTCTGTCTTTTTCCAAGACCCTGTCCATTACCTTACTCAGATACCATCGAGGTGTATCTGAGTAAGTCAAGTAGCTCTGACCTCAGAGGCTATCTCCTCGTAATCCTTCATGTCCTCGACAGCAGCACTATTAAGGAGTGGAGAAAAAGCTAAAAAAAAAAAAAAAAAGGAAAGTGCCCTGAGCTTCCATACGACAGGACAACCCCAAACGGTGTGTTTCATGTGGCTACTTGAGCACTGGTGATAAAAGTAATACCTGACAATCTGGGGACTGATGATGTGGCGGATTATCAAATAATTGGAATCTGTGAAAGGTCACAGACGTGATGGGGGGTGACCTTAGATCAATAGCAGTGGGTTGGGTCACACTTCAGTAGGAAAAGCCTGAAGCCACGGAGGGCGAGGATCACACGGAAAGGGGGGAAGAGGCAATGGACAGAGTTAAAAGCAGCAAATTAAACCTAAAGATGAGACGTGCCCTAGCAGTCATCTGGAAAAGACTTCCAATATTTTCTCGTCTTTTCTTTGGTTGTCTTCCTCTCCTCTCTTCCATCTCTCAGTTCCTTTTCCTCCCCACTCACTCCATCGTTTGATCTCGCCATGGCCCAAAGTCACAGGGCAGACGGGTTTTATATCTTATATTCACTGTTCCACATGAGAGAGCATGTCTCCAAAAAAATGTTCTCAGAATAAATGAGGCTCTGTGAAGGCAAACGCAGACGATGATGGGTGCCGTGCAGACACTGGCCATCGCAGCAGGCATCAGTAATTCAATTTGAAGTAAATGTGTGGATGTGTGTGTTTGTGGTTTGAGGCACCGACGATGTGTAGCTGCAGTCTATCTTTCTCTCACTTCTGTTCCAAAGGCCCAATCGGATTAAGGCAGGTGTAGGTGTCGACTGTCCTCCTCCACACCACTATTTGCCTTTACTGCTTCTCCTGTTAGGGAGATTAGATTTTGATTTATTGTCCCGAGGGATATTTGTTTTCACAGCCAGTACACAGGAACACACAGTTTTACACATAGCAACATACATACAGATATAGATATTGCACAAAATCCTCACCAGTGTCTGCGTGGCAGATTGTTCAGGGCTGCTACTGCATGAGGAGCAAACTGATGTGCTAATGTGAGCTCCTCTCCATTTAATTGCTCTGTATCTCCAACCAGATGGAGGAAATGTGAAGTGTTGGTTCAGGGGGTGATCAGTGTCATTTCATATAGTGAGTGCTGGACGTGTGATGCTCATAAAGGACAGACTGGGTGTGGGAAGGCAGATGATGTTCAAAGCACCTCCATTGCTGCTTGTTACCAAAAAAAGTGAATGTGAATGACCGGCAGACTGTAACACCACAATAATCTGTTATGGATAACACCAGGGGGAAACATTTTAAATGTTCAAAAGACATGAAAATCACTTCAGCAATGGATGCCAGTGTTCACTGGCTGGTGAAGTTGCCAGATTTTAAAGGGCTACATGAGTGTTACAATATTTTGAAGAGACCCTAGGAGCGATTAACACTGAGCGGTTTCTAAATGAACCTGCTGTCTCACTCAAAGAGCATATAAAGAAAATCAATCATATCTGTTAGCTGTCTATTGTTCCAAATAAGAGACACAGAGAGGGCTGTAGTCGATATATTGCCACTGTCACCCTCTTTAAAACACAGGCTTGGTCTGTGATTGACTGGCACACCAACATACGCCCACTAGCTAATTGGAATTTACTCGTAGGAAGACGAAGAGAGGCAGCTCTCTTTGTCACTGACAGGATGCCGTGAGGCCTGGGGAAATTGAATTCACATCGAGAGGGATTTAATTAGACCACTTTGTACCTTTCATTGCTGCTGAATCCTATTTACATTCATTCTTGTGTTACTAAGCTCCCTCACCTTAGTTTTATTGCCTCGACTAATCTTCGAGTCTAAGTCTTTTTTTGTTATTACAAGTGCACACAACATGTTTAGATCAATGAGATCAGGGTCTCAGCTTTTTAAAACAGCTCACTTTGTGAGGAAAGTTTTTGGGATCATATAAAGCAGCTGACTGGTTGACATCATGGTTAACACAAAAAAAAAAAGCATTGCAATAGAGTCAAAAGTTCAGCTGATGTGTCCGTCTGTGTAAGACTGACTGCAACACAAATCTGATCCCACCGGCCAAATGTGAACATGTACCAGATGAAATGAGAAAGAAAACTCATTCCTTATACATTGTGTGTAGCATGCCAATCATGACCCTCTAAAATCCCCTTTGAAATGAATCTAAAAAGAAATGCTGTATTTAGATGTGCTGGAACAAAAAGACCTTGAAGGCAGGATTTATCAGCTTAGCTAAAGGGAGATGATCCACTGAGGAGAGATAAGGAGGGTTGCCCCATCTCATTCTGAGCTTAACTGGAGACCGGCAAAAAGCTGCGTATGAAAGTCACACGGAATCCAGCCCGAGGCCTGTAGGACATAAACGAATTGATGGTTTAATAACAGTTTAACTCTCACTCAAACTCCCTGACTGTGAATGTCTATGGCAGGTTTGTCTATTTGCTCTCATGTGATGACGAGTTCTTTGTCACTTCACCTGTCACTGATACTGCTTCTCCATTTGACTGAGAGCTGTTGATTAATTAATGAATGCAAAAAGTACCTGAGCTGATCACAGATGTGTATGGTATGACAAAACATTTGAGGTGACAAGTAAGACATTAATGAATTTGTCTTCATTTTAGATCAACAGTAGCTCGTTTAAATGTTGTTTAAGAAGATTCCAAAGGTGCAGAGGTGCAATTATGAGATGAGACATAACTACACTCTAATAATACTTATGTAACTGGTTGGCTTGGTTCCACGTCTGAAACTTTTTATATGAATGATTAATGACTGGGCTATTCCATGACCATGCCACAGGTGCTAATTCAGCCAAAAAATCCCCAAAATTCCCAAATATTTAAACCAGTGAATGTTATACGGTGACGTCTACAAAGTGCCATAGTTGTGTTCAGCTGAAGTTTTACTTTCCTAATTGGTTCCTTCCATAACATGGGAGCTGTAGCTGACTTCTCTTAGGTTTGAATCTATACAGATATTGCTCCTTCTCATTATTTGTCGTGATATTTCAACTGCTCCATCTACCAGTCATCTAATGACATTTAATAGGAGAAGAGGATTTTCATATCTAGAGCCATGAAATAAGCCCGTATGCTTTAAAAAGTCGCAAACTTCACAGAGAGGCTGTTTACAGCAAGATGTTGTGATTCAGCACAAGGTCACAGAAAAATACAAACTGATATTTTATAACATATGGCATGTTGTTAAATATAATTCTAATGCAGAAACACTGCATGCTGTACAGTGGCTTAAATCAGAATTTGTGTGATAAATATTCTGGGAAATGAGACAAGACACAAATTGCTTCATCATTACTGCCAATAAACTGTTTTTGGATCTTGTATATTTGTGAAATCTTGATCATTTTCCTTTTTTCCCTTTTCCTGTTTGCCTAATTTTCCGTCTGCCTGGGTGATGTCAGACACCACAATATAATCAGCTGAGCGGCCCAGGACGATTGCAAACCATGTGAGTGTTGAGCCGCAAACTCTTTCATTAGCCCTTATAAATGTTATCTGGCACATATCTGAGACAGGCTGAGTGGATCGCCTGCTGCGATTTGGCCCATTCTTCACATCCCCATCCTCCACCTCCTGTTGGCATAGTCAGCTGACAGCCTGGCGCTGAACCTGATTCCTGAGTCTCGGTTTCACACACTTTCTCTGTTTCTATCTTGACACCACTGCAAAAAAAAAAATCCACAGCTCTGATTAGAAACCAATTAGCTCCCTGAATCCCAGGGCCCCCGCAGGAGAGGCCGCAGGATGTCATCTGGACTCGGCTCCTGCTCCAGACGGGCATCTCAGCTCCCCATCAGGGGAGAGTAAGTCAGGCAAGTGGAGAAGCCTCTCTTTTAATATGACCTAACCTAAATGTGAGCTGTGGCAGACAGAGATGGATAACCCTCGTCCCCAGCTTGTGTCTCTCATGTAATTGTTGTTTTTATACCTTTGACTGTGGTATCGATGCCTTTCAGTCGATGGAAAACAACAATGCTTTTCATTTTTCTTTTTCAATAAATGAAACTCCGAGAAAAGCTGTAGTTGTTTACAAAAAGAAGCATTTTTGAACACATTTGTAATCCTCAAAGACATCCAGCTGCTACAATAATAATGTGTCTGGCGTACAGTAAAAATTGTTTTTTTTTAAACCTTTTTACAAGGTGGTTCTGAGCACAAACAAAAATTGCTTTTCTGTCAAGTTGTAAAAAGAAGTCTCTTTAAGGACCACAGAAATATTTCCAGACTGTTTTCTGTCTACTCTTGACAGACATTTTGGCCTAACATTACATAACATCCCATGACACCATATTTCTTGGCTGATTAACAGATGATTCTGTCCAGTTAACATCTGCAAGTAACATGAGCCAGCAGAAAGCTCTTGCTGGGTAAACTGGGCATTTTCTGTAGAAAGAGAGAATAAAGGAGTTCACTATCTGAACAGTATTAAGCATATTACAATGGTCCCTTTAAGTAAACAGCTCATTCTGTATCATAATAATCCATCTATTACTAGTCCATGAATAAATAGCCACTTCAAGCAACATACCCCAAAAAGAGAACTCTTCATACCATTGCTCATTGCTCTTAAAAAAAAAATAAAGATGGCAAATGTTAAATGATGGCTGCTTATTTGTCCAGTGGCATTAAAGAGATGAAACAGTCAGTACTAACAATAACAGCACTTTTTGAGTGAGCTGTTGATGTAACATGAGGCGTCATCCTGCAACATTCTCTTAAATTTATTTACTTTTCTTAATTTTCTGTTAAGAGAAAAAAAACTCCATACTGTATGCACGAAATGTTCTTAACCATCTGAACCTGCTCTTACCCAGGTCTGCTGTCTATTATTAGCACAGGTAACGCCCCTTTAACACCATATAAAGGTAGGTGTCATATCATTAGCAAATATTCTTGCAGAAGTTCAAAACTTAAAGAGGCCACCACAAAAGGTGTCAGCACTAGCAAAACATACTGTTTAATAAACTTAAAAAAAGGAATGTCAGACGAAAATCGTAAAGCATCAAATAGCAGTGTTTCCAAAAGCCCAAGATGACATCCCCAGATGTCTGGTTTTGTCCACAACTCAGATATTCAGTTTCATAGAGGAGTAAAAAAAAAATGCATGGTATTATAAAAATCTGCACTCAAATTAAATACTTTAATGAAGATATGTAATGTAGTCCAGTGTTTATTTCCTTCTGTGTCCAAATGAGAGACTTTCTCTTATTTTTAGCCACAAGTTCTTTTTTGTCAGCCACATTTTCCATGGAATGGACCAAGAAGGGCAATCACAGAATTTAGACGTTTTTTGTCTTAAAAAACAACTCAAATTGAGTAATCGGTTATGAAAATATTTGATAAGTAATTGTTTAATTTTTTGCAGCCCTAAAGGAGACACCTTGTAGCATCACACTTCACTGTACACCAGAGGACATCTCTCCTTTGACAGATATGGACATTTGTCTGGCACACACGTTTTATTAAACAATCTGCAAGTTGACATAAAAACTGGGAGGTATATCTGTGACTAAAATCATGCTAAACTCTCATATGTAACAAACTGTCATTAGAGGAGAGGAAAAGCCGGCACGATGGCTGACGTGTGATTAACGCATGGGATCATGCAAAAGGAAGCAGGGGCCTCGTGATTATCAGCCGTATTTTTATGTCTAGATGCAAGACGAGATGAGAATATGACTGTCACCTCCAGCTCCTCTCCCAATAAAACTGTGGGGTAATAAGAGCCTTTATTTTATGGGACTCAATAATGGTTCGCACCAGTTGCAGTGAGACACTGAAAGTTCCTTATACTTAAATGCGCTCTGACAGACACACTTAGAGGCTTTAAGTACTGTGAGCACTCGATGAAGGGCCTTGAAGCTTTGCTCGCTTGTTTCATTACCACTTGTCATTTTCTCTGCCACGGCAACTCCATGCTACCTCATACACCCCACTCAAAAACTTTTTTCTTCTGATTAATTGCAGCCTTTTAGGCTTTCTCACAATCAGCTGGGACCATTTTGCAGCCTTTTCATTACAAAGTTAAACGTCTGGCTATGGAATACAGTAGCAGTAAATGCCATATCCTTTCAGAAAGGCAAGGGCAGGGTAATTGTCTCTGTGGCATAATCGTCCCTCAACAAAAGCCACTGGAAATGACAGGGTTTTAACATAATAAGGAGAACTGTCTTTGTGGTTTCACTTGACAAAATCCTCCCTACCAGCATCTGTGCTGCAGTTTGATTCCCTCTATTGCAGGGAATGTTTATCTCCATCTTACGACGTCCATTTTGCTCTTTTCTCCACTGCCGACGGCCTGTAATTGCTTCCATCTGCTCTTTGTACATACAGTATCACTTGTCCTGGCAGAGATAACGCAGTATAGTGAGAAAACCAGTACGACAGCAGAGAACAACCAGCCAAAAATGTCAACTAGAAACACTCACAGCTACATCTGACTTTCAACTCTTTTGTTGAGTCATAATAACAGTTAGAAAGATGGTGTTTCCAAAAACTTCTTTCATTATCTCAACAAGGCGACAGTTGACGAATTGAATCAATAAATTGATCACACAAGATGGATTGAGTGTCAAAAAATGATATCTGCAAACGTGAAGATCCTAGATGCAGATTTGGGGCGAGCCGTCTCCGCTAATCTCCACTTTTGGGATGCCAGGCAACAGGTGTTCGGCACAAACAACAAGCATGAAGATCATATAAGAAATTCAAAAAGGGGGCAGCCGAGTACGTCTGAGGCTCCAAACGGAGCCGCCACACCGGGGATCCAAAGAGCAACCCAGCTCTGATGAGGCGCTCTACAGAGGATACATATCTCCTCACTGTTAGATGCCCAACGACAGCTCCAGCCTCATGGAAAAATAAATCCCTCTCTCCCTCGCTGTCACACATGGCTTATTCACATTCACATCCTCCTCTACCCACTGTGTTTGCTCCTGTAATTCTCCAACACTATTCTCTCCCTTCTCTCTGTCAGAGGAACTTAAAGGCACAGGGAAGTATCCGCTATAACAGAAATCAAGAAACTGTGTGCCTTTGCACCAGCAATGGGGACCCGCTGAAAGAGAAGGGTGAGCATGAATTATACATGTGTCGAGGGGTGGTGGTGGGGTTTCACATTTGTCAGAATAAATGCATAAAGCGCATACTTGCAAAAAAAAAAAACCACAATATTATCTGTCACAATCCAAGGTTACCAAATATGCAAGGAGCAAATTATTCATTCCCATACAAAGCATAGTGATGAGGCCTGATAACTGCTGTAGAAAGGAGGCCTTTCTCCCTGTGTCAGTGTGTGTGTGTGTGTGTGTGTGTGTGTGTGTGTGTGTGTGAGGTTGCTGATTAGGAGGACGTTTGTGTGGAAAGGGAAGCTCAACTATGTTCATCCTGTGATACTCTCAAACAGGATTAATGCTGTTATACTAACAAGGATTCAAATGACAAGTTCAAAATGATAGAAAGAAAAACACATCAAACTTTTTTCTAAAGAACTTATTAGCCTCTATAGCAATTTTATTCATTTCTCTCCACATTTGATACCTTATAATGATCAAAACCACTGCCAACAGGCTACTTTCTGTACACTTAAATTCACTGTACACTGAAAAAGAGCTTTAATGAAGGACTCTTTCTTAAAATGGAAATTCTTAACTAGTATTATACTGGACCACTCATCATTTGCAGAGGAGGAAAGTTGCAGCCAAAACAATGAAGAAAGAAAGCTAGGATTTGTGTCATTATAGCAGCACTATAAGCTTCAGAGTCTCTGAAGCTATTCTTTTCTCCTAAAGATGAGATCATTCTACCGCAGTGATTAATGCAGCCAAGTGTGGGAGGACTACTTTAAAACAAGTATTGGACTGGACTGGAAAGTTAATCAGTAAATAATTACCTGGTGAAGAATGGCAATCAGCTTACTCTTAACACTGTAATTACTTCTGAGAAACTTTGTTATACAGGCTTCAAAATATGAAATCAAAATGACTTTTTAGTTCCAATAGTGACTTGAAACGCTTATCTGGAACAATCAACAACCAAACCATGACCAGCTACAATTTACAAAGCAAAATAAACTCAATAATCACAATTTTTTTCATTTCTTTAGAAAGTGGTTGTTGTTTTGAAGCAATAATTAAGACATTTGGACCACATTTTAACTTGAGCTTAATAACTTCAAAACTGTTTTGCTTTTCATCATCAGTTACGAGTCTGTGATTGTGGGAAAACTCATCACATCCATTAATTGTAGAGTCAAAATGAAATGTTGCTCTTTGAGTTTGTAATTTTACAATCTGCAATTTGATCATCGTGTTCTTTTTCCCACTGAATGTAACGGATGACAGCTACCATTTTCAAACAAATTACACATAATTATCCGTTTGCCAAAACAGGCTGATATAAAATCAACAGTGGATGGCCTTTTCAGTCCGCTAGGCCTCTTTATAAGGACAAGATTCAAGCTTCCTGGCCTGGTGAATGTAATCTCCAGCAGCAGCAGTTTGCCTTTGTGCAGGACCCCTGCAGTTTAATGCATCCTCAAATTGTCACACCTTCCCTCCACGACCACTGCCCCTGTGACGAACCAATCACCACAAAGTCACGCTGGGAGAAACACGTTCACCACCTGCAAGCAGTGGGCTCTTTATGATCATTATTTCTCGCTTGTGAATTACCACTGTGGATTTAGCAATATTCACAATATTAAAACTGTACAAGCTTTCTGCCTTGGCGAGGTAGTCTGTGATCATTTGCTGCCTACCACTTAGAGAGGAATAATATACAGATGAACCTGGTCATATAATGACATTAATGATTGAAAAATGTTCAGAGCAGGGCGAGCAGATAATCACTGGAGCATCACAAGACTGAACAGTAAATAAGCTAATTTCAACCCAAAACCTGACTTCATCAGAGGACAGATATTAGCTACTGCGGCCCTTGACACCAGAGGCACCTTTAAAGCCTTTATTTGCAGCAGGGGAGGAGCGCAGCATGCTACCACACACACCAACAGCCTACACGTCCTCTTAAACCAAAAGGTCTTCATAAGGACACTGGGCTGCCAAGTGTTGGTCCTCAAATGTGTAGCTAAGCCAGTCTGCACACACACAACACCTGCTGGTGAGTGCTGCTGGTAAACACACTGCTGTGCTGCTGGTAAACATGCTCAAAGACATGGAAGAAGTTGCTGAAGGAAGTGATGCTGCCTTCAAGCGCTTCATGAAAGCTCTCATCTCCACATGTGATCTCTGACACTTCCTACTGCTCTCATACCACAAACGTGACCACGTCAACGGGTTTGATCTTTTACTAATTTCGAATGTTGTGTTTTTTCACATAACACAAAAAAATCATCACTCAAAACTGACAAACATGAACATACAATAATAAATCATGCCATCTTAAACTCCATGTACTGACTTGCCATACTCGTCTCTGCAGCTGGAGTTTAGAAGTAAATTTCCTATTTGGATTTGCAAACCTCCTCGCACCAACAAATTTCTGACAGCATTTTAAGACACATTTGCCACTCCCACTTTGATTCCTGCCCGTGAATTCAAACCGACCACCTCCATCTTCTCATGTCTAACCTCCAGGCTGAAGCTGCTTCACTGCCTTTGAGCCCCCCCACCGTCGTCTTCTTCCCCTGTGGCTGATGGACGGGATTATGAGGCCCTGTGTGAGAGACTCTCTGCCATTTCAACACATCCCTTTGACAAGCTGAGAATATCTGCAGAGAAAAGACCGGGACTGAGCTCATGTCTTGAGTGACAGCACACAGCATGGTGACACATGTTTCACATGTAATGTGAAATGTGAGGGAAGACAGGAGGACATACGGTAATAGCATCACTTCCTTTAGGGGAAGTGTGTGTGTGTGTGTGTGTGTGTGTGTGTGTGTGTGTGTTGAGGGTTCAAGGTGGCGGAGCATATCGCCAAGGAGCCCCAGAATTTCCAACGCACCTCCAGCACACAAAGCGGCTTTCAGTGTGCGAAGGGAAATGGAGTTTTGAGATGTGGAGCTGTCATCATCGAAGCTATAAATCTAACTAATCTAACTAAATACAAATCTCTCTTTCCGTCCGCTTTCACTCTGCAGGAAGGAAGAGTTTTTTTCTCTTTCCATGGTTGGGGGAGTTTTGCAGCAGAATCAGAAAAAAAAAATCTGGAGTTTGTACCGCAGATTTTTTTAAAGATTATTTTAAAAAAAAAAAAATCAGACCAGTTCAGAAAGCAGCTCTTACATTAGAAATGACTTTCATCAGCTGGCACAATGAGCATGTATAGATTTGTGCAGTGTGTGTGTGTGTGTTTGGTGCTGGTGGTCATTGCTCATGCATTCAGTGTTGAATGTGATCCTGCACACACATGCGTGCACAAAACACCAACAACCGCGCACACACGCACGTGCACAACTATAACCACAGGGGCTGGCGCACACAAACACGTTGACACACACTAGTCTGCGGCATTTTCGCAGTCAAACTGGGGACCACCAGCAGCAGCAGCACTGTTTCAGTGTGTACTCTCTGCTGTTCAGAGATGATGCGAACATACCCAGGCATCATGAGCTGCTGCTGCTGTCTGCAGGCTGCATCACCACAGCTGCTCTCACATGGCAGCTTCTCTTTACTGGACCAAAACCCGCCGTCAGTCACCCATCAGATCAGATTTTGCGCTCCTTTAAAAACACAGCAGCCCTGCTCAGTCCGGGACCCTGTAGTGCACCGTTCACCTGGCTGGTCATGCAGGAAAAGAAATAAGCTACCTCACCGCGCAACTTTGGGACAAAAAGGGAGCTCTTTACTTGCACTGATGAGCTCAAAAGCTCACACTGATATCTGCTCTAACTGGAGCTGCAGCGAACATCCGCAGAGAAACGCATTCATTCCGTTTTCATTTTACAAGTTCAACTATGCTGAATGCCAGCATAGTGAAGTGCTGTCCAACTTACCGATCAGAGCCAGCTGCAAGAAGTACAGTCCGAGGAAGTCCATTATGGAGTGCGACACTAATTCAAATGGATGCAATCCCGAGGCGAGCGACGCTGAGAATTAAAAAAAAGCCCCTTTTCTTCTTTGCTGAAAGTGGCACCGAAATTAATATGGAAAAGATCGCAGCTATTTTTCAAGTGATGACTGGTCACTCACACTGACGCCACAATCCACAGCATTGCGTGAAAAAGCAGGAGCGCAGCGGAGCATCCTCTTTTTTGAACAGTCAAACTTTTGTCATGGAGGGGAAAATGGTTTTTACAGCTGCGCCAAAATCAAGAAGGTGCTTCCAAAAATCAATGCAGCGCCGAGGGGGTGGAGAGAGAAAAAAAGACACAGTTTGTTCCCTTAGGTGGAATAAATGTTGCGCCTATTGAACATCCCTGGTCGATTCATCCGTCTGTCCTGAGCCGCTGCTTCTTCTCCTCTTCGCCTCCACCTGCGAGCCGTCTGGAAACTGCGGCTGAATCACGGGGGTGGGGGCGTTGCTTTGCGCACTCCGACCTGCGAGTCACGCAGTCCGTGTGATCCCAGGCGGGTCTGCGGCCAGAGATGTCCGGGCCAGCTACTTTAAAAATCCAATATTGGCCCAAAGTTGAAATAGGACAAGTGGAATCGATAGGCTATTTCATTCTGCCATAAATTGGAAACAATAAACCTGCGTAAAATGGCGCAGAGGCTGAGTAAAGGGTTTCCACACTTCTCTGAAAGTAGGTTATTGTGTTGCATGGGAATCAATGATTTGGAGGAAGTTGAGGGAATATTTCAGGGGCCCTACAGCAGCACAGGAGGAGCAGACAGTAAAAACAGGCTGACTCACTGTGTCTGTGCCTCTAAATGGTAAGAGTGAAGAGAGCATCTTGCAGCCAGCGTGGTGTGTTTGAGGCTACCTGCTGTCTAATGTGCTCATGCTGGTCTTCTTCCAGAGGAGCAGAACAAAGAAAAATCTATTTTGATGTGGGTTTCGGGACAGCATGACTGACAAGCTGCACTATCGTCATTTCATCACAATCATCATCACACTTTGTTTGCATCCAGAATAATTGGATTATGCCTGTAGAAGGCACTCCATAAATTAATGAGAATGGTCAAATTCCTCATACTGACAGCTGTTATGGGTGCTTTTCTTTTTTGTCTGTTAGAGCCTGAATTATTTTTCAAGCCGTTAAACTCACACTCTGTATGAGAAATTATTTTTTGAGCAGTTTCTCTGTTGGGAGTTGTTTTGCATCCTCAAGCTTATTTTTGGAGTTTTTACAGCAACTCAGGGACACTTTCATCTGACACTTGTGTTTGTGCAATATGAAAAGAAAGGCTGACACAAACAGAAACGTGGGAAGGATCATACTCTTGTTTCTGAAGAATAAGCTGCACACAAGAACTTCTGTTCAGTTTCTGTGTTTCTTCTGAGGAGAGTGGACATCACTCTCCTCTCTCAGGATTTGCTCAGTGAGACAGCAGGAAGGTCTGAGCAGCTTCCTCTAAGTGTTTTCTGAACATCCCTTACATGAGCAGTGGTTTGTCTTCTGCCTGAAGCCCACTTTAAATTACTGACTGATCACAGCACATGCACACTGTCAGAATGAGAACTAGAGGTTATTGTTACACTTAATTTACACACCATGCATTTTCACTACTACTACTACTAATAATAATAATAATGATAACACATTTTATTTGTAACGCACCTTTCATTTGAATCAAGTCTCTAAGTGCTGCAGCATGATCACAATTGTTTCCTGACCTGCTGTTATTAATTAATAATAAATAATTAGTAACCATGATGACACATGTGTAATAACTATTTTGTAGCAACTGTGTCTTAATATTGTAAATGCTTATTGTAAAATCTTATTTTTTTCTTACAAAACTTTATTTATGTCTTTTCTATCTTATTTTTTAAGCTTTACTATTTTAAACTCAAACTATAATTGTTCCCTAATGGAAGGCAATCTTTGCTAGCTTTCATACAGCTCTGGATATTTTTCTAATGATGAGGTTGCAGATTGCAACCAATGGAAACCAGTGTCAACCAGGAGGTTGACTCCACCGTAGTTCTGAAGAACTTCTCATGAAAACATATTTTTTTTCCTGATTAGAACGATCCCAATCAGAAAATATGTTTTATAATAATAAAGAGTATTTGAATTGTATTTTTTTTCTTTATTTTGGAAGGCACTGATAATGTGCTGCCTTTGGAGCACCCAATCAGAAAACATGGACATGGTCGGCATATCAACGATGCTTCATATCAGATTAAGTTTTAGTTTCAACATCTCCTCCATGTTTCAAGAAGTGGTTTAATGATGGCTTCTTGTCTTAACATAATAACATTGATCAGACCATTAAGCTATCTACTGTAATCTGACAGTGGGACAATTCAGACTGTAATGACATTTACTTTATGGCTGCTCTGGACATTGGAGATAGAGCATGAATGAAAATGTATGTGCTACTCTGGCACCATGCTTTTTGCTTGTGTATTATTTTGTGTTTTTTATGATATATAAGGGTAAAAAATTGATGTTTATGGAATTCAGCTTCAGGGAAAGAAAAAAAAAATCTTTAATTTCCAGTGTAACAGTGTAATGCCAGTAAAGTGCACATCATGCTTACAAGCATTTACTGTGCACCAAAGGACACAAGAGTAATAAGATCCATACGTAGTTGTTCACACTCGTTTTCTCTGCACAGTGTGTTCATTTGCTGCAGTTCAGCCAACAGTTTGTATTCCAATCTGAAATTTCAATCACAAATAGAAACATGACCGCACCGAATAACAGCCTCTTCTGACCAATATGTGGGATGTCTTTTTGCTCCATGTTTGTGTTTAAACTAAAGTATTCACAATGTTCATGCCAAATGCAGGTTTAACTACAAGAAGCAGAGAGAAGATGTTTTTTCACAGTGACACCAGAGGGGGAGTAAATGTTTGAGGTTTGGATGTGTACCCTGGCAGTGGTCCATCCGAGCATCTGAGCAGCTCCACAGCAGAACCCAGCAGCAGTAGCAGGTAGTTTGCTGCCTTGCTCAAGGGCAAACTTGCTGTGGTAAGGCAGAGCAATCCTTATTCAGGTCTCTGAAACAGGTGGACAGAGAAGGCTATGCAGTACTACCTAGTCTTTCCCCTCTGAACTACAGTGCACGCCAGAACAGACGGGGCACAGACTCCCCACCTCGATCCTGTGAATCAAACATCCTGCTGCCTGCAAAAAATCCTCCCAGTCTCCCACTCTACATCCCACTCAGAAAGCTCCCACTAAACATTTGGCGTCTCATGGACATGCAGATCATGTCTACATTGCGTCCATCAGTACAAGACCAATTCTGGACTACTAAATGACGTACAAATTACGTCCACTATTTGGACATCTAACTATGACCTCACTTGGACATCAATATGCAGTTGAACATTTGAACCGTGGACTAGGTGACTTTTTTGGATTTCTAACACAAGCATAGGATGAATATAATCCTTTTTTAAAATTTATGACAAATATCAACATTATTGTTATCAATATTATTCAATAATATTAATTTTGATTATTTGTGATTAAAGATCACATATTATACAGTTTTTCTGCAATTTTATATAGGTCTCAGATGTCCAACAATATTGTATTCAAAGTGTATTAGCCCAAACTCAGCCCTGGTCCTGATTTGCAGCCAGCTAAAAATCACTGTATTGAGCTCTGCTGAGAACAGACCGTTTCTGTGTCTGTACCTTTAAATTTTCCTGAGCTGTGTCTGACCACGCCCCCTCTCTGGAGAGAGGAAGTGGCTCTCTCTCCTTACTGTGTTTACTTATAGATGCGTACTGGCATGCCTACCGCTTACGTTACTCTGCAGTGTGCAGACAATACCATTGACAGTAGTCAGAGTCACCCAAATTACAAATAAGTGTATAACATTAGCTTATGTTGAATGTCTCCTGATATTAATTACTTAAGGACACAAATGTTAGCACTACAGCAATCGTAGCTACATTAGCGGCAGTGCTCTGTATATAAACATGTCCTTGTAGCGTTAGCACTGCAGCTAACGGAGTTAGCTAAGATGACAAGTATACCACAGGGGAAATAAAGTACTGGGAGGATCTGGACTGTATAGAATACATTATTCTATGACAGAGCTCAGCTAACCGGAGGACTAAAGACTGCTTTGTAAACATGGGCCCATACAAATTATGCTTAGCTAACCAGCTGAAGTTGAAGCATGGATCGGTACAAACTGTCCAGGACACTACAGGATCGGCACAAACTGGGACACAGCTACAAACGTGGAGCTGTAAGTTACTACACAGTAAAGCAATACAAAATGGAATAACTTACAGCTTCCACGTTTGTAGCTGTGTCCCAGACAGTTTGTGCCGATCCTGTAGCGTTCAGGACAGTTGGTACCGATCCGTTAGTGAAGCCTGCTTTGTGAGATGATGAGCGCACACATGCTAAACTTTGGGAAGCTCTCTTGCTACATTTCCAGATAAAATACATCAATCCACTGTGTCTTCAGAGGACGAACAGAGTAAAAATAGCTTCCTGTACTCGCTGAAGCAGCCAACACACAGAGCAGCTGCCGTGCTTTGCTCCTAACTTTGTTAGGTTTGTTTGTTAGCGAGGAGAAACAACGGTGGCCGCTCTGTAACTTTAGAGGAGGGTTATCTATCTGAGGGAGAGGCTGGCTCAAAGGCAGTGTCCTCTACTGGAGGGAGGGGCAAAACAATTGTTGACGTCAACTATTGAGAAATGTTCAACTCAGCTGTTTCTGCACACACTGGTAAAGAAGAGGAGCAAGCAGGGGAGGGAGGTCACTCCTGGTGTCTCATTCACAGGATATGGGGACACACACTTCTGTTAAACTACTTTTATAAAGTGGATTTTGCATAATAGGTGACTTTTAAACATTTATTACTAATTATTTATTTGAGTACATGATATTTTGTTATCTGTGTTATTAACTAATTTAGGTAGGCTATTTCTGAATGTTTATTTATTTGAAAATGCAATTTGAGGGAAATTATAGCTTACTCATACAAAAATGATTGTAATTCTATAGGCCTCTCATAAGTTCAACCAGTCAACACCACTCTGATTGGCCAAAACACGCCAGGCTGAAATCCTGTTCAGGAAATTGTCAGGTTAGTTAATTTTATGTTCATTTATGTATTTGTAGTGTTAGCGGTTTTAGCTTTGTGATCTTAAACCATCTGAATCTGCTGCTGTGATTGATAGTCAACCTAAGCTGATAGTTTATTGTCTATGGCTAACTCGCTAAGCTAGCGTTACTAGGCTATCTAGCAGTGGTTATGCTAGCAGCTCCCACAAGGCAGATGATAAATTTTTGACATCGAGCACTGTGTGGAATTACAGCCACCTGTACAGCCATGTCCCGAACAGGTGACCTGTGTGATGATCCAATATATCATTGACATTGATTTATAAGTATTGTTTATTTTTATTTAGGCTCTTCACTAAAGGCCTGATGGCGAACTTTAATACTTTAATCTTTTAATAGGGGAAAAGGACAAGAAGGCGTTAGAGAACGGTCATGTTTATAAAGTAATAAAAGGTAAATCCATATAATGTTGAAAAAGGAAATAATAAATTGATTGGACAAAATATTTACTCTCCTGTTGATGTGAAAAAATGCAGTGTCAACTGTTTAGCATAGCTATCATCTTTAACATTTATTGTGATGTTTTTGTATTAATCCAGTAGGGTATTGCTGCATGGGCAACCTATTTTTGTGTACAAATATAGGGATGGTGTGTGACAGCAGATTGCCTTCATGTCATGTCTTTTCTACTGCAGATGGAGCCATGAAATTTGATTCGACAGCGACAGAGGGCTTCGTAAGGCTGTGTGAACACCTGAAGCACGCACCACAAAAACGGGCAAGTGGAGGTCACGCCACCGTTTCTCAGGATTAATAAATACAAATGAAGAGAAATGAGAGGGGTGTAAATGTCGTGTTTTTCTTGTTTGTTTGTTTTAAGGCTCCAGATGCAGGCGGTATATTGTACAATTATTTATTTATTTAAGGGCATGGAAATTCTGCATGTTAGTCAGGGAAAAGTTAGTGAATTTTAAGGAATTCCTGTTGAAAATAAAATTCAAATTATTGTTAAATATTAAAAAACAAACCTTAAAGTGACAATTCAGAATTCTGGACATAGGGCCTCATTTCCAAGTGAGCCGGAGTGTTGCAGACGTGTGGAGACAGATTTCAAAAAATTTCATTCAGTCCTTCTAGTTGCAGAGTTCACTGGTGCTAGACTAACACAAGTCAATGGCTCTAGTTTAACCTGTCATTAAAAACAGTTTTACCCACTCCACAGAGCACCTGAGGCAAATCAGTTATAACACCAGACTATCGATATAAATGTCTGTGTTGATAGAATAATTTTAGACATTAAACAAACTTTGCATTTTGAAGGATTTATGTCTCAGCAGCTGCAGCTAGTTCGACAGCAGCAGAGTGATATCAGCTAGCAGCTAGGTTATCAGATCTATAATAGTTTGTTTACCTTGCATTCCTCCTCCGTCTACATTTGCGTGTATTTTCCTCACTGTCACCACCAGTCTCTGGTTCTTCTGTCCTGGTTTTCTGCAGCTCCAGTGGGGACTGTCTCCACAGACACTCTCTCTCCTTCTTCCCTTTTAGCATCCATCTCACTCAGCTCGTCGTCTGTATATTCCAGCTCGTCCAGGTTTGGTTAATTGGAGAAAAATTGCTCATCGTTGTCTTCAAAAGCATCGGAAAGTCCTCCAAACGTGGCTAATACTGGTCTTCAGAACAGGCTTCTTCATGTAGTCTATCTATGACAGCTACAAGTAAACAAACTATTATAGATCCAGTGACCTAACTATTAAGTGATATCAGTCTGCTGCTGTCAGGTTTACTACCAGGAAGTAGATGGACTTAGGGTTTAACCCTTCAACTACGTGTGTAACTGTGGCTCCAGAAGCTGGAGAACCTGTTAACTGTAGCTCCTGTGGCTTCGTATGGCTCAGTGGCAGATTTGAACTTTCCAGTTACCAGTTGCTGAGACAAAAAAATAACTGGACATTATGCCACCATCTGAAATGGCATCACAGTTATGTACAGAGCCTAGAAACAGTAGGCCCAAAAAAACTGTCTAAAATGAGTTTAAATTTAACAAATAAAAATACTAGAATTAGCCCCCATCCAGAGGTCCTGGGAATGTCAATACTGGATGTCAGAAGACAACGGAAAAAAGATGTCATCTGGCGTCACAGTCTGCACCTTCAGTGGACTGGGATTGGACGTACAAATATGACTCTAAAAAGACGTTGTTTCAATGTTTCTTTGCACGTTGGGGTTTGCCATGAAAATATGTATGATGCTGCTGTCATGACCCAGGAGCAGAGGATGCAGGACAAGCTCCTGCTGGGTTGGTAGTGAATCTAACCGTGGGCTGATTAAGAGGTGTTACTGGATTCAAATGAATGGCTGCTCCTGAGTCTGTGTCTCCTTGCCGGTGTACAAGAGTCACGAGAGAGAGAGAGAGAGAGAGAGAGAGAGAGAGAGAGAGAGAAAAAGACTATTAGAATATTGACCAGCATGAAGCTGAATCCAATGTTGGAACAACAGCAGAACAGCACACAAAGAAAAGAAAGGTACAGAAAGGAAATGAAGGTACAGTTATGTGATAAAGTCACAAGGCCATCTACAGCACAACAGTCTGGTATCTTTGACCCGTCTCTCACACTTGCTATCTCTACACAGCAGCTCAGCGTACCTGCAGAAGAAATCCTACATGTTAGGTCTCATGTTCGACCATTCAGACAACATTTAGTGCACACCAGCACACTCCAGACTGCCTCTCAGCTCAAGTGGTAATAGCAGTACCAGCATCTGCTTTATGAGCGGTTGAGGCGACTTGGCGAACTGTCAGCGCTGGACATGAGAGCATTGGAGCGCTGAGCAGCAACGTGTGTGAAGAGACACAGTAGGCGTAATGCTGCTATGCCCTTTACCCATGATCCTTCTCCATTTCCATCACAGTTTCCTGAGCTGCTCTGTGTACAATAACAGGGAAAAAGACGAGGTGACAACATTTGGTCCGTCTCATAAAAGTACTGACATGAGATCACTATGTTTTCGTCCTCTTATTCACTGCGACAGAGAGGTGATTTGGGTGAGCAGACAGTTTTCATTTAGACACATCCATCAGAGCCATACCACTGCAGAGTAAACACACTGCACCCTTCCTCGACTTCATCTGGTGTCTGAAACACAAGCAGCCAGTCATCTTCAGTTCAGTTCTTGTGGTCCACATTGTGGCCTACAACCCAAAGCTACCAAACCCATTCATGCACTGAATCCAGCTTCACAGCTCCTCTGATGTCAAGGTGACAAAATTGCTTGTTTTGCCCGAACAACAATCAAAAGCCAAATTATAGTTAATTATAGATATAAAATACAGTTATCAAAAGCAGCTGGAAGCTGTGTCCTTTTTTGCTTCAAAGATAAGATTCTGTTTTTTTATTTTCTATCCTTTGCATTTTGTGCTTTATTTGCTAAAATGCTGCATGGTCTGTCTTTTCTATTCATTATAGGATTATGATTTACTACAGGTTTTAGTTTAGCTATCATAGTGAAAACGCTGCTGTAACTGGGTAACAAATCTCCATCTTTCTTGACTGACAATAAACTAAACTGAAGCTGAATTGGTTCACTCTGGACTACACGTGTGTTCAGCCTTGATTTGGTCTTGAACCCTACATGAAATCAACTGTTCATTTGAATTTTACGTTAGTGCTGTCGGACTAGTGCTGCAGTAACAAGCAACCCATTTTTCAACATATGTTTTTCAATAGCTCATTGTGGTTCTGTGCTCAGTTCATAACACTTTACACTTCCTCCCCTTCGGCACTATTATAGCAGAAATAAAAGCCCGCGGTGCAACAACTGAAGGTCTGGAACTGATGGCACTTTCTTGGCCGTCACACTGATTTTGTCCCATTTGCAAATTCTGTCCCTGCTGTGGGAAATATTACCAAGCCACACTGGCACAAACACTCCCCGTGTATTACAGCCTTTAAAGGCTGGGAAGCCTCATTTGTGAGATCTGAGTAGAAAGAACCCAGCATGTCTCTGTTGATGTCCAGGATCAGTCTTTTTTTAGGAACGAGTCTCACCTGATGGAATTCACCGCAAATAAAGAAATCTGTTTCGAGAAAATGTTGTTGACTGCAACTTGTAATAAAAAGGTATACTCGAGAGATTGAAAGTGTAAACCTACAGTTATTTATAGGTTAAATGCTTCAGTACAGTTAGAAATACTCAGTCAGTGGCACTGAAGCTCCAAAGGCTTTTAAAAAATGTTTTAAGAGGAGATTTAAGAATAAACATTTGGTTAGTCCATGAAGTGTAATGCATCCATCCATCTATTTTCTACCGCTTAACCTCATAGGGTCATGGGGGGGCTGGAGTCTATCCCAGATGTCTTAGGGTGAAAGGCAGGGTACACCCTGGACAAGTCTCCAGTTCATCACAGGACACATAGAGACAGACAACCACTCACACTCACATTCACATCTACAGTCAATTTAAATTAGCCAATTAACCTCATCCCCGTATTTGTTGAGCATTTTTAGAAAGATCATGTGACTACTTTTACACATTCAAATAAATGACTCACTGTATTGTAATTGAACTGTTATTTACTGTTGGATGTGACTCCTGTATTTCTGGTAAAATGCTGGTAATGGTGCTGGTGACAATTTATTTCAGTTTAATTTGGCCAGACAGAAAACCAGGGCGATTTGTTTTGCCATGCCTTGTAAAGGTGCCTTGGAAGGCACAACTGCACTCCCCATTGAAAATAATGACCTTACTTGCAGTATTGCAAAGAGGGTAATTTTGGTACCACCTGTACAGCTACAGTGCAACATTACAATACTCCATACAAAATCAGAATCAGTGTGTGCTTTTTCCTTTGGCACCTTTTGCTGTGCTTTGACTTTTTATTTCATGTCAGCACGGCTCGTATTTCACTTGAGAAACTGTCTATGCTTGAGTTTGGATGATGTGTAAGCTCCAAACCGCTGGCTAAAACAATGATTAGAGATCACAACACGCAACATCTTTCTGGTTCGCTGGGATGAAGCTAAATATGAGAAGCCTCCCCTGCAGTGGTAGCAGTGGACTGCAGCATCAGCTCAAACTGAAACCAGAAACTGGCAGAAGAAAAAGACGAGAAGACACGCTGCCAAACGAGAGGCTGTGCCATGTTCGGGCTTTTCAAGACGGGCCTGTGTGTAATTCTAATCATATCTGGCCATCGCAGTGGGCAGGTGATGAGACGGATGTGTCCGGAAAGAAGTGTGAGGCGAGAAAACTGAAAGACCAATATGCCCTTGGCAATTCAGGGGCTGTTTTCATGATGTGTTTGCAGCGGCATATTTCAGAGGCACAGCTAGGATGCGTGGAAATGGATAAATCAATGAGGCCATCTGGGGAGAGGAAGTCAAAATGAGCAATGGTTTAATGCTGACGTTCATTCGACAGTAGCCTCACAGACCTAATTATTCCATTCATTATCGGGATGCAAAAGCGAGAGAGAGAGACTTATTTTCATGACACACATCAAATTTAATTTGCTTTTAAGGAGGTTGAAGGTCATACAATATTTTTCACTATTTATAGAGCAATTAACAAATGCCTTTCTGACACATTTGTACTTCACAGATCACGGTTTGAAATATGATTCCTGTGGTTAGGATTTTAAAATTAAAATAAAGTACTGATCTTTTGGCCGTAAGTAATTACATTCATGAACAGAAGCCAAATTCTGCAAGTGTGAAAAAAATTATAGACAAACTGTCAACATATGAAATCTACATGCAGTGACTAGTAGTTCTTGGTGACTGCAGTATGTCTAAACTAATGTTGCCATGAACATCACTGAATATCATCATTGTCATTGTCTGCCCTCTCCAGCTGAGTCAGTGATCTCACACACACACACATTCCTGTCAAGATACATGATTTCATCATTTGATATAGTGTATTGTTGATCAAACAGAGGATTTCTTTAACTTGTTATTTAAGTTTATTGATAAATTATGAGGTTATCTATGGTGGACACAAAAAGCAGAACAATCAGGGTATGAATTAACTGTATTTCTATTATTAACACGGTGCCTTTTAGCATACATAGTCTTAATCTGAAAACTAGCTCTAAACAATGATTGTCAGAAAAATGTAGAGGAGAAAAAAGTTTCCCTCTGAAAACTAGTTCAGTTGAAGTGTGTGTGTAATGGAAATAAAAAAGTACTTAAGCATACTCAAGTACAGCGATGAGCAAATGTACTTAGATGTTAAAACTATTGAGCAACATCTAACTGCGCATAAATAGAGGACAGCTGATTTGAATGGGTAAAGTAATAGGCTACATCATATACTATGATGCTTAATAATCATGAAAAGACTGAGTAAACTACTTGGCGACTGCATTAACAGACTGATTAAAAGATACTGAGTGTGAACTGTGAGAGCATCTTGTTAAATAGTTGGCTATATTTCAATAACTTAAACATAACCTGGCATTGAGTTTCACGCAGCACTCTATGAATGACCCACAATCCAGTTCAATAATGTCAAAATAACTGTATCCATGCAGTGCCAATCAATAAATGAGCAGCCATTAAGCTTCAACGAGTGCAAATGTCACAGTAACATTCAACCATCACCTCTCCTTCCTTTCCAAAGATGATGCTTCAGATGAAGTGGTCACTGCGTTTCGCAGAAATCGTGAGGAAAGCTGCCTCACGCTGGTGAAGCATGCTGTGGCTTTTTATTGTGAAGCAGTTCCAGGAAACACAATGGTGATTGTCCATCTGAAAAACAACTGCCCAACTTCTCAGCAAGGTAACCAACCTGCTGTTGTAAAAAGTGATCGCACTGTTGGCAGCACAAAATCACACTGTGGCTGCAAAAACAGACAGGAAACATGAGTTTGCTTGAAATATGGACAATATATTAACCCAGAAATAACTGTGATAAATAACATTATTGTCATTTGATGATGTAATCACATTATAATGCTAATAAAGTACAACATTTAAAAAGCAATGAACTTTTAATTCTTAAAAATATCCCAACACTAGAATTGGAATTTTAAAAATATCTTAAACAAATGTAAAGAAAATCAAACCATACAACTGCAAACAGCAGATGAAATGATCTCCTCTTATGTAAACAAACAATTGGCAAAATCAAGGCCAGCAAAAATGATGAAGTCATGTTCACTCATCATACCAAAGGTTTATAATTATCGTGATAGGCCTAAGCATGTTGGGGTACAAGTAAAAGAAGGTCAAACATGGACGTTGACAGGTAAAAACACTAAATACTTTATAAACATTTTTATTTCTAAGGCTTGCACATGGCGATGGCTGAGCAAACAACGTTTCACCACATACAGAAGGAGAACTTCCTTTCTGCTCAGGTAGACACTATAGTTTCACATAGATAATAGTTGTTTTCTGCTATTTCAATTTTAACTTTAAACTGAAAAAATGGAGTGTATTATAACTCCTACTGCTTTGCACCTCCAATTTTCAACTGGCACACAAATTAGAAGTCACACTTGGTGTCTGAGGGGAAAAGGGGATATGAACAGATCACAAATTTATTGCAATCATTTCACTCTGTTAACTCACTGCTCTGTTGAGTCAGTACAGTTTGTGCTGATTTCATAGTATCAGTCTGGGAAAGAAAACCCATTGTCACACCCAGGCTAACAGGCTGGATGTACTGTTTTCACCACAGGAGTTTCTACACCAAACCACAAAGCAGCCCACATGTCTGAGCACTTTTTGCTTTTTAGCATCATCACCTCTAAAACGCTTCAGGAGCAGTTAATCACAAATGTGCTGCCATGGGATCTGAAGCTTGTGATATCAATAATTACTAACTGGCAACATTACATCTCAAACTGGAATGGCAAGAAACTCAGCTGGATCGACATCAACTTGTCAAACAGGCCCATGTTTTGATTAAGTAAACTATGCTACAGAATAATGTATATCCCAGAGTAGACAGTGCTGAAAGGGGCAAATGTGGTGCAATATAAAAGTCTGATGTTTCCTGTACTCTGGTCAAAGCAGAGCTTGTTTTAACTTCACACCGTTAGGAAAGAACACAGGAACAAATCTCCTTTTTGTACGGGTTCCCCAATACAACTTTTTCACTTCTGATATGATACCGATATTGCAACCTTGAATAATGTCCGATACTGATACTGATATTGATCTGATACAATATCAGCACAAATCATACAGGCTTTTATTACTTATTTTGTAGTAGAGAACAATAGTCAGCAACAGTAGGTGTGAGGAAAACTGACCCGTTTATTATTAATCAGTGGGTTACATATATTTTAACCTTGCACATAAAAATATTCAACAATTGAATAAAATAAATGGAAAATAAAATAGAAGACCATGAAAAATAACCTCAATGAATCCAATAAAAACAAAAAATATATTTTAAAGAACAAAATAACCACTAGTTTAACTTAAACATAAGAATATTCTACCATTGAATAGAATGAATAAAACACAAATTCAATCACGTCCCTAACTTTCAGAGACAGTCCCTGTTTTGGATGACCAGTCCCCAATTAATGCTGTGTCCAGAAATATCCCCCATTTCACCATTTTACAATTGAGAAAATAAAATGTTGCGTGTTGACGAGAACAACGGTTATTACGGTAGCCGGGTAGGAAGCAGAAAGCCTGGGGGAGCATGCTGAGCACATAGAACGACAGTTAGCTGGTCAGGCTGATATAATCCGATAGATTTTTTTTTTTTAACTGATATCAGACAGATATCCGATATCAATATTGGATCGGGACATCCCTATTTGTTTGTATCCCAGATTTGTTCTCATAAATGTTTTCTTATTTTTGTGGTCTAACTCTCTTACCAGGATGAGAAAAAAACAGATGCAAGAATGCAAGAAAATAAATGCTTTAAATTTAAAGAACATAAAAAATTAATATAATGTAATCAAATTGAATCAAATCTTACAGTAATTATAGGGTTATTAAATTAATTCAGACCATTCACACCTGACACAGCTGATAAAGTGTTTAGGAATGTTTAATATGCCAATAATAAACAGTGACTAATTAATGATCAAGTGGGATTCATCACTCAGCACACGGTAACAGCAGATTTGGATGGTTCACAACATTTGGTGCACCTGGAGTTTTTTTTCTCTGAACAGATAATTAGGAGAAAATATAAGATAAATAAATTTAAGAGAATGTTGCCGCATAAGCAGCAATGTGTTGAAGTGCATGTGTTTCTTTAATTTACAGTCTGAAAACGAACAACTGTGGTTGTTAAACAAATAAAACATAAAAAGTACCTAAGTTGAATAAATGTATTTGTTCTACTGCTGGTAATTAAACACAGTCTAGTGGCTAATGTTGATTCAATTTAAAAAACACCAATGTCCCGACTTCACTCTTCACTTTTGCTAATATCACAGTATGTTTAAGTGTTCACCATCACAGTGTTGAGGTGAGATAATCTAACGTTAAATGCACCCATTGAGTCAAGTTTTAACGGCTAACTTCCTGTCTTGTCCTATATACTGAGCTGATACTGACCTCAAAGTCAACAAACAATGACAGAGATGATAGATACATGCTAAGTTTGATTTCAGTTTAATCAAAGCCAACATGTAGCCACTGCCTTTAATTTTCCTTCAACTTTAATTTCAGAATTCATTTACTGTGCAAATGCATTTTTGTTATAAATCAGCAGTTCAATGTGAGAAACAAATCTCTGCTGGCACTAATCTCACCCCATATTTTATATCCAGGGAAAGTAGATTGAGCATGCATGCTCTGTTCCAGTGGCTCTCTCTGCTTCACACTCACACAATTACATTCACAGCTGGGAGCAGCCCAGTACAACCCCAGTGTCGTACCGGTGAACGGTGAGCAGCTGCATGGGAACAGTGTGGGGTCAGGGCATGGTGAGGCTTGTTGTTAAATTAGTCATTAACTTTCCTCCTGTTAGTCTAGTCCTGCTGCTCCAAGGGTTTCCAACTATTGACTCTCTGGTCACGATCCTGTTTTTTCTGATACTGTCCTGTTTCATATTCACATGATGTCATATTTTAGTAATAAATATCTCAGTATGAGAAATTTGTAAGTAATAAAACCTTGAATAATCACCCTAAATTACCAGTGTTTCGTGCTGTCTTCCGGGATAAATACTAAATTTTGTATGTCTGAAAAGTAACACAGCCTTGTCTCCATGCTCTGTAAAAAGTGAGTGAGAACAGAATTATGTTTCAGAAATTGTGTCTAACAAGTTTTAGGGATTACTGCAGTTGAGTGCATTCTGAGGGGCCTGCCGAAAATGGCTCGCAGATCATTCTTAAAACACTGCTACATTCAACGTAATGTTTGAACACTGTCATCGTCAGTCACAACTTAGCCACTCTCTGAATTTAGTTGCTCTTAAAGTTATTATCCTGAACAATAAATATACACATTTATTTTCATGTTATTTTGGTGTTATTTTAAAAATCTAACGCATACATGCAGGCATGCGTTGTACTTGATCCTCATGGTTGACCTGCTGTGTGTTCTGCTGTGTTATCAGGTACATCCTAAAGATAGCTGTTTCTAGGTCCGCCTGATGGATGGTGAAGGTCCTGAAAGTTCATTTTTGTCTTCTTTAAAGAACAGAAATAAACATGGTCCTAATATCCATCATGTTACAGCAGTGATTAATGGTGGAGTCTGTGGCAGGATGAGCTTGATCCCTCATAGCAAAATGAAGCAATGACAGAAACCTCATCTTTTAGGATTCAGTCAGTCAGTGTGTCTGTATTGACACATACAGCACAGAAGGAGTTGACCAATGAAGGCAACTGTCTGTCGACAGTTCAGTCGGCAACAGGTGCAGCTGATAATCAAACAAAACTATCAAAAATATTCAGTCAGATGCTATTTTAATTCTCGCTATTCCAGCTAACTGCTGTTCTAGGTAATTGGCAGACAGCTTCAGAAACAGGAACGAAGTGAAGATGGCCACTGTTCAGGCCTGGCAGAGCAACAACGACACAGATACCAGGTGTCTGCAGATCAGGCGGTTACACTAAATATTTAATATGAGGACTCTCTCAAAAATAAAATGTGTGTCACTGTGGGAACTGTGGAATGACGTTTTCTGGGGCACAGCAAGAAATGGCAAATAAAAGCAGCAGAGATACTATTATACAGATAATAGTTGTCAACACCACCCCTGCTCCTTCTTCTTGACTTTACATTGAAACAGATGTGACAGATGTGCACCTTGTGCAGCTTGTTAGTGTGCCTCTATATGAGGAAAGTTTGGGCAGGGGAGGAGCAAACTACATCTTTCACACTTCTGTCTTAACGATGTGATGAGCACATGTTCTGTTATCAAGCCACATTGCTGATGTCGATCTAAATAAAGGTCATCAATTTCACACTAAAAGGTGAAGATATTTTTATCTTCACTTCAATCATGAGGCTCTCTGTGGTTGGTTGGTTGGTTGGTTGGTTGGCTAAAATAATGTGTGACAATCACACAACAAACTGGAGAACTGACTGAAAGCCAATGGGTCTAATGGAAATGTCTCTAAAAATCTGACAATATTTGACCAATATCAAATGGCAGCTTTTCTGGGTCTCATCCAATCACTTAACACCCCATATAGCATTATCTCCTTTCAGAAAAAAAACTAAAGCATCTGAGCGTGAGACAGCCACATTAAGTGGAGTAGGCCAGACTAGTTTAGAGTTTGATCATGAGTGTAAAGTATGCTGAGGAATGCAGCCCAAACAAAGCAAGCAGGGAAAAAGACACTAAATAATAAATATGTGGTATAGCAATGCTGTAGCAGCTTTGAGCAGCTCACTAATGAGCCCATCGGGGGTGAAGAAGTGTGGATGAGAAATGGTCTGGTGCTGACGTTCATTCGACAGCAGCCTCACTGAGCTGATTGTTCCATTCATTACAGAGATGAGGAAAAGAACCTTGTTATCAGCGTCGCCACGCCAATCTCCCGTTAGTTTTCATAATGAACTTTTGACTATAATCATACTGAATTACATCTGCAGAAGTGAAACCTTATGATGACGTGTCACAAACGAAATTAAAAGGTGTTTATTTTCATTAGGTGTGCGGCTGTGTAGGTCGATGGCATTAAAGCATAAAGGCTACAGATTTCACACCAAGAAGCAGCCAACACAGCTGTAGGTTGAAGCCAGCAGGAACATGCAGTGTGGCTCCTCTAAAGGCCAAGAATACATAGGAATTAGAAAACTTAAACTTACTAAAGAGTACTTCATGGATATAGTTTTATACGTACAGTGTTGGACTCAAACTAGACTAGGAACAGTTCTGATCCTAATTCGATACCACTGTAAAAAAACAGTCAAATTATAAATCCCATGTAGTTAATGCACCAATGCATGTGAATGCTGGCCAAGGCGTATATTTGTATCCAAGGAACAGGTTTATGCTTTTTATTATAGAAGAATATAGCATGCGTTTTTTGGAACACTGGTCTGCCATTAGTTATATATGGGACCTGATGTAAAGCAGGTGTGCACTCCATATTTAGAGCATGATTGTTATGTTACACTTTGAGGTAGAAATGCGATCTGACCTCTGACCTTTTGTGGAGATCCTAACCTTCCAACCTGCAAAAACGGCATTTCAATTGCTCTAACGGCTTTCCTACAAAGACACTTTGTTAGGGCTGGTTGTGTTCAGAGGAGGAGGTGTGTGGAGGAAAAGGTTGGCTCCTCCCACAGAGAGGGAAAGGTAAGGTGGGTCAGATTTGCCCAGCAGCAAGCGGGCAGGCATTTATCAAAATTTCCTAGAAAATTTTCTAGATCCCTTTCTGTTATCCGTTTTAAACAACTGGAATTATTCAAGTTTCTCAACAAAAGATTTTACTAGATCACATTTGAACACATCATGATGACCGTAGAATTTACCTTCATCCAATACTCCTACACTCAAAAGAGCGTGAACGCTTCATCATGTAAATCAGTGTACCCTTGCATGTTGAAATTGGTAGGACGAGAGCTAGTTGATGTTAACAGTTAAAATCTGATGAGCCTAACGACTGATGTCAACTAGCTTTCAACCTGCCAGTTTCAACAAATTTGTTGTTTAGAGTGTAGCATAACAAGGGGAAAAATAGGATGAGTCAACATTGAGTCTTACGATTCTGACATTTTAAGAATCGACATGGTACCAAAGTATCATCCTCCTGAAATCCCCACTGTTTAAAGGCAAAATTGAGGAAGCACGCCCTCTTTTTTATTCTTCTTCCATGTGTTTACAGTTCAATTCACTTATTCTGACATGTCTCAGCTTTGACACTCTGTCATTAAAAACATATACAGGTGTTGACGGGCCTTGATTGACAGGAGTTTCAGTCTGTCACATCCAGCCAAGAATGAGTCCAAACAAATATGAATCCTGTAACTATTAGCTCATCACAAGGGACCAGATCGTGCTCTTTCCCATGGCACCCTCTCTGTGTTTTTATCGCTAAAATCTTTATCTTAAATTCCCACAGAGATCCCCAGGCCTTTGGGGATGCCACTATGCCTCAGAATGTGGTTAACATTATGCAGAAGACCAAAAATATTTCAATTTGATGTAATGCTGCAGCCATAAAAACACAGCATCTTGGGTGTGAATACTCAGCTCACTGTCAGCGTTATATACTGTGGCTTCGATTAAGTGCTGTAACAAGCAGATACAGAATATATGAGATGCTGTTGTGCACTGTGAACATATTTTTTCTGTTTTTCAAAGACGCATGAGGGGAATCCAGAGAAAAGCATGAGTTTAAAAGGTTAAGAAGAAACAGTGTGAACACCCCTACAGACCACGTCAATTCATCCAGGATGTACTTGCATCAACATGTATATAAAACTGAGGGCACTTTTGGCATTGTTTATTTACATCACACACAGTGACCTGCACTGTGTGAAAGGCATTATTTTCACCTGCCCAACTGATCCAAACTGAAGGAGGTGAAAAAACAGAGCGAATAAAATATCCAAACATGCCTAAAGTGAATGTGGACCAGTGCCTTGGCTCCATGCTGGATGAAAGTATCAACCACATGGCAATTTGACAGCATTTGGTCACAGTCATGCTGTTGGAAAAATCATCCTTTTGCACTTTATGCATTTTGAGGTTCAGGAGTCATTGCTGGCATATAATGGAGTATAGGACCACTTACAGAACCGTGACGAGAGAAAGGCTTTCTCCAACAAAGGCAAAGAACATCTCAAGGCAGCAACGTGACAGCATGTGATATCAATTCCACTTTGCAAATACGACACTCCCCTCACCTCCTCCCTCTGTGCATGGACCATTTCATTAGTAATGAAGCCCGCGCCTCCCACTCTTAAATGGATTATGGACTTGTGAAGCGTGAATGGTACAAGGAGTTAAAAAGGTGGCAGGGTATATAGCCTGGCTCTCACAAAAGACCTCCCTGTAATTAAAAGATCACAGGTTAGATCCCTGAAGGAGGGATGCTCCCCAAAGTGTCCTTGAGAAATACTTTAACTGTTAAATCGCTCTTGGTGAAAAGCCAAAGTGAAACGGCTCTAATAATGAAGACACTTCAGCCGCCTAATGTGGGCACATCTTCCAGAAATGTTGGCCCTCACTAACCTGACTCTCACCAGCTCAATGTTGTTCTGCCTCGCTCCACACATCCATCTGGGTTTCCTCCATTGGAGGTGTATTTCAGAAGGCGGGGCCTTATCAAAAATCCTTGCATGTGATTGGATAAACCACTTGTCCATCATCTTTAATGATGTGTACTTCAACCACTCACATCGAAACCAACCCGTGACTCTGATGAGCGCGACGCAGAGAAAACCAAAACAGAACAGTGGACGTCTTGGATATAAGCAGCAGAGCAAACAGCACAGCAATGTCAGTAAATGATCGATGGAGCTCGGCAGAACGACATTCAGCTGGTGAGAGTCAGGTTACAGATTTTCAGCTTCTCAGATCTGATCCTCGACTAGAGGGAGGCGACAATAATGACGGGGTCCTGCACTCGTCCCGTTTCTTTAACCACCATTTGATAAATCAAGCTCTTGCCAATCCCAGTCAGGAGAAGAGCAAAAACATCCTTGCCACTAATAAATGCCTTCAAACCCATTGTCTGTTCATCTTTTAAAGAATGAATATGCAATAGATTATCTGTACCTCTTCATATCCATAGAGTATCAACATTTACATCATAACAGGAACTACAGATAGCTACTAATCTGTATACACCTTTATTGTTTCTGTCCACCATATCAGTCATATTTCTCATGTGCATCTATACTATATGTCTGTGTAAAGGCAATCAATGGCTATGTTGTAGCTGTACAGATAGAAAAGCATCCAGTGATCCAGCTCTGTTGTGTTCAGCTGCAGCATGTTCAAAATATGAAATTCTCTCTCTTATCACTGTTCATACAGGAATAGGTGAATGCAAGTGTGTCCCCATTAGCAAAACATACTGCCCCCTGACCTAGCCACACCTCCCAGCCTCCACGGACACCCTCGAGAAGATGAGGTGGATAGCTTCCTGTTTCATTTGCCTCTGGTCATGCAAGGCTGCGTCCCCGGCCCGTCTTCCTGCACTAAATCACAGACAGAGGTGAGCACCCAGGCGTGGCGGTGACTCCTCTTATGATATTCTATAGGATCTATAGATCTGTCTATACAGTCATTGAGGAGTGAAATGTATGGCCACTAAGACTTACAGATCCTCGCAGAGGGTCATGGGAGCTGGCTAGCCTTGTGAATTACGCTCAAGTCCCAGTCACCTCTTTCCATCTCACTGAATTGTGTCGTTGAAAACCTCATTAAGCAGCGACATTAGAGAGCTTAGTGTTTATTCTGCTCAGCCTCCTCTAGGTTTGTTATCAAGCTGTGACAGTTTCCATTTGCAGGTGTTAGATACTGTTTCTGCTTCCCCTCTTCCTCACTGCAAACATGACAGAGTGTCACCAGCCACTGATTTGCAATTTAGTGCAATCCCAGCAAAAGGCTGACGTTAAAGGGAGCAAGTTAGCTCAATGGTTTTTAACTGCACTGCAGCAAAATATCACTGTAAGAAGTGCCCTAAACCACAAAACACACAAGACAATCATATGGGAGAGTTTCAGCATTTGTATGAAAGCTCTTTAAATGGCATCAGAAAGACTTCAATGTAAATCTGAGGCGCTGTCAGGTCATGTATAGATGTATATGTCTCAATGGGCAGAGCGTGACAAAAACTATTTCCATGCTTATAAACTAAGTGCTTTGTGCAGCTCAAGAGGCAACAGGAGAACGATACAAACCCTGTGACACTGCAAGAAATACAATCAGTAAGTCAGTGAAAGATGGAAATATTGGATTTATGGAGATAAACAAACCAAGAAATTCAGCCAACAACTAAATGCTCAACAGCATGTTATCACAGAAACATCTGTACAGTCAGAACTAGAGCCAATCAACTGTGTGAATAACGAAACCAACAACTTCTGTTAACAACGTTTTATTTTTTTTTATATGTCAGTAAGTCTCTAATTTTGAATATATATATATATATATATATACACGATATATACGTCTATATAGAGATATATCGTATATATACATATATATATACGTATATATATCGTATATATATATGTATATATATGCACGTATATATACATATATATATACATGTATATAGGTATATATATGTATATACGTATATACATGTATATGCCAGTAACTCTAATTTTGAATATATATATACAGTCATGGAAAAAATTATTAGACCACCCTTGTTTTCTTCAATTTCTTGTTAGTTTTAATGCCTGGCTCAACTAAAGGTACATTTGTTTGGACAATTATAATGATAACAACAAAAATAGCTCATGAGAGTTTAATTTAAGAACTAAGGATTATTCATTTTCCATGGTTTTCTTGATAATAACCAAAATTACTTAAATTCTTACATCAATAGCTATGGCATTGTACCGCCAAAAACACTACTTTTAAGCATTCCATGTTTTCTTTTCTGTTTGCTTTAAACACATGATACACACAAGAGTTAATACTTGATTGCATAACCATTGTTTTTGATGACTGCAGCCATGCGTCTTGGCATGCTCTCCACCAGCTTCTGACATTGTTCTGCTGTCACAGCAGCCCATTCCTGTTGGACAAATTCAAACAAATTTTCTTTGTTTTTGGGCTTGTGGTTCTCCATTTTGAGTTTGATGATTTTCCACAGGTTTTCAATTGGATTAAGATCTGGTGATTGAGCAGGCCAAGGCATGGTGCGAATGTTGTGGTTCTCCATCCAGGCTTTAACTGACCTTGCCGTGTGGCAAGGGGCATTGTCTTGTTGGAAAATCCAGTCATTCGAGGCAGGAAAGAGTTTTCCAGCTGATGGAAGAAGACTGTTTTCAAGGGTAGTCCTGTACTTGACCTGGTTCATTCGGCCTTCACACAATTGCATTTGCCCTGTTCCACTCAGACTGAAACAACCCCAGATCATGACTGATCCACCCCATGTTTTACTGTAGGGGCAAGACAGTCTGGGTTGTAAGCTTCTCCAGGCTTCATCCTAACCAGTAAGTTGGCTGGAGTGGGCATCAATTCAAAATTGGATTCATCACTGAAGAGAACCTTAGCCCAATCATCAACAGTCCAATCCTTGTGGTCTCGAGCAAAGAGTAACCGGGCCTTCCTCTGCCTTTCATTGATGAAGGGCTTCTTGCGTGCTCTGTGTGACTTCAAACCAGCTTCAACAAGTCGGTTTCGAACTGTCCTTGCCGAGCAAGTCACATTTCTCGACAGTGCCCACTCATTTTTAAGGTCCCTGGAGGTCTGACGACGATTCCTGACACAGGAACGGATGAGTGCACGGTCATCTCGTGGGGTAGAAAGACGTTTCCTGCCACGGCCAGGTAGCAATTTGGTAGTGCCATGTTCAGCTTGTTTTTTGTTGTAATGAACGGCTGTCTTGGAGATCTTCAGTTTTTCGCTACCTGTCTCTCACTCATGCCAATTTCCAGCAGTGCCAAGATGGCTGCCTTTGTTGCTTCACATAATTCTTTTGTTTTAGGCATTATGTGAGAGCTGACAACTTCTGAGTTGTGCTACGGCTTGAATGTAAGCAGGAAACCACTCTAGGCCTTTGCATGTGCAGTGCTGCTTGTGACATGAAATGGCCTCTTATATACCCTGGGAATCAATTAAGCTTAAGAATGTCAAATAGGACATAAAGTATTATGTGACCAGCTGCATTTTTTGTTGTGTTCATTGTATTATACGTTTAGTGGTACCAGATATTAGAATGAACAAGAAATTGAAGAAAACAAGGGTGGTCTAATAATTTTTTCCATGACTGTATATATATATATATATATATATATATATATATATATATATGTACACACACACATATATATATATATATATATATATATATATATATATACATATTTGTGTGTGTGTGTGTATATACACATATATATTTATTTAAAGAGTCAAAACTGTTTTCCACTGGATGCGGACCGATGCTGACGTCTGTTGATGTGCATTGTCCGTCGTCAGTCAGTACCCACCAGATGCGCCTGCTGCGGCTCCACCAGATAGCTGAAATACAAATTCACGTATAATCATGCGATATAGCGCGTTGTAGCGGAGCGTCAGTGAAAAAAGAATCACCCTGTGTCCACTGAGTAGAAGGAAATCGATTATATGACCCGCTGCGAACACAGATTATTTGATTTTGAAAATAAACTGGATGCTTTATTTTGTGTCTGTACACGACTTCCTGTTGACGTCCGACAAAAATAGAAGCTTGTCGATCTGTTTCGGTAGGCGTCGGCACGTCGGCGGCATTCCGCATTCAGTGGAAATTGACACATTGATTTGAATGGATGCATATCGGGTCCGATAAAACGTCGGCACCGTAACACATCCGGTGGAAATTAGGGGTTACAGGTAACAATTGGCTATATGCACAGCTGCACTACTCCCTGAACCTCAGATAGCTCCTTTGTTTCCTGTCTGCCATTATTGTGACTATAGGTCAGGCACACCAGGATTAATCAGTTTGTCCAATAATGGCAGAGAGGAAACAAAAAGCTATCTGAAGTTCAGGAAGTAGTGCAGCTGTGCATATAGCCAATTACAGTACAGTATGACAAAGGTCAACGTTCATTGGTAAAAGCTGAGAGTACCGCTAGATCAACTGACCTTGACTGATTGTGGCCCACAGTGTGTCATCCTGTCTCTTTCCCTTCTTTCCAATCATTCTTAAACTTATAATAATAATCTGATGAAAACTGCCAAAAGTTGGGGTCTTAAATCACTGAAAAAACTCTATGAAGTCATGTTACAGTGAAGTGATTTGGTTAAAAGTATGTTGTGAGGATTTCATTATGTCGGCCAGTGTGTGTGTGTGTTTACAGTACTACTTTGTTTAGGGTCATAAATATTCATTTAGCATCTATCAGCCCTTAGGGATTAATCCCAGTACGGTGAATAAAATACAGAACACAAAGCTCCATGTGCTGCATGTTAAGTCCATTACATACTGTAAAGTAGCAGGTATTGCCCACAGGAGACTAATGGCTTTTTATCAAGGATCCCTGGAGGGCTGCAGCCCTCCACCTCCAACACACAGCTTCCATTAACGCGAGGCAGGTTTAGTTCAAGAGCACACATTTTCCAAAATGCACCTGCTTTAAAAGTAAAATGAGTGACATTAGTGAGACGAACAGCCCACACATTTGCGCTTTTATTTTCACAGAGATCCACCTTCAAGACTGTGGTTCTGGTTGAAATAAAAAAGCTTCATTCTGTTGTGGGTTTAATTGACATAGTTGACACACTGGCATTTGTATCTTGACAACACAGCTATTAAATGTCACATAGCTGCACAAATTTAAATTCTGAAAAAGGGATCTGAAAAATATGCTGAAATAAAAAATTACAAAATTGGCAGTGTTGAAAAGAGGCTCGTGGTTGCAACATGCCATGTCGATACAAGGTCATTAAATTCAGCGCACTTGTTAAAGCAGAAGTACAAACAGATTCATCATTAAATAGATGCTTTCAAGTGAGTCACATTTACATTTCAATCTAGTTCATTAAGAACACTAATCCACGTTTTAACAGAGGCAGAGAGCCACTGACTGTCCTGCACGTGCTTCAGAATAACAGGTGGAGTGTTTACTCTCTGCTGCCAAACAAAACTCAGAATAATGTCACAGTTTGACCATGGTGGCAAGGCACCTTGAACAACAAAGTCAAGAAAAAAAATGACAGCAGCACAAAAACAGACTGTGTGGTTTACTGTAGCAGAAAATACAGCTGAACAAATTACAGTAGCTTCGTATAAGCAGCATCAGGATCACTGCGATCACAGCCTTTCAATTAGAAGTTATAATTAGACCCAAAGCAGTGCATGTTCAAAGTCAGAGGAAATGTGTTATTGTCCCTTCTGACTGGAAATGACTCACAACAGCACAATCAGTCAGCAGAAATTGCTGACCTCCAGCCAGCTGCCATGTGATTTAGGTTTTTGTAGTAAAATGAGGAGGTGTCGTCTGGAAAAACTCATCAACTCCTCAGGTTAAACCATACAAGCTGTTTTTTTCTGCCATAACCAGTATTGTATAATTTATAATAATTTCAGATGGACATATGTTGTTATTTCATTTGGAGGATGTGTTGTCTTTGCCTGTTGCAGTATTGTCTTTTTTTCTTGTCTTGTTTTTTTCTTGTAGTATAGTTATTAGACCTATCAGACAATTATTTCTTTTAAATTGTGGTTAATTACAGAATTTCAGGTTACTTATTTAACATTTCACAACAGTTTTAAAGATCAGATTTTTATTTTATCTTGTTTGTCCGGACAATGATTGCAATTCACCAACCAGCCAACCTGATCGGGCATCAATCTAAATCAATTAGCTGGCTAGCATGCTTAGCTGCTACCTCGAACTTGAAGTACTTTGGTGATATTTTTTATAGGTGAAAATGATGTTTGATGTCTCAACTGAGCCACTTCAAAATGAACTGATTCAAAAGTGTTTTTCTGCTTCAAGTAAAGATGTGTGGAAGCCATAGCATGGCAGCATGTGATTAACAAGATGGAGATTGCTCTGTTTTCGTCCGATCAACATTAAGCCTCAGCAGAGACAGACGGAGTCTCAGACCACCAAACATCCTCCATTCTCTTCATGACTACCCCCCTCCTCCCCAGGCCACATTACTAACAGGGACCTCTATTTTGTTCTCAGCAGTGTGAGTCTGGCCCCAGCGTTGTCCAATCTATCTACCACTTTACCTCCTACCTCTGTCGGCACCTCTGCCTTTATTGTGCTGGCTGCAGTCTCACAATTAAGCCCCAATTTAATAGCTAAAGAAAACAGAGGTCGCAGATGATGAAGCAAGCGACTAATTTCTGCTGTGGCCCTGGCCTCCTGCCATGTGGTACGTGATCATGACAATCACTGTTGTTTTAATCAAAAAAATACAGATTATAACATTGATCGTTTAATTTTTGTAGTTAAGATCATACGCTGTAGATCAACCAATAATTCCAACAACATTTGACAAGCTGAATTTTACCTTTGTCAAATGGTCCATATCTCATTTTGAAAAAAAACTCTGCTGACCTTTCTGTCAGAACTGCATGAATCAGCGTTATCTTTAGAAATGTCAGCATTAACCAGCCAACAGCCTAAATCACAATCTTTTTTGTCTTGTGCAGACAATAACAAATTTGAGTATTTCTACGCAAATTATGTCTGAGTGCTCCCTCACATTAGACACATCAAGTCCATCATTCAACACATTCATAAGACTAATTATTCATTTTTTGAAAGCGTCTGGCAATGTCATCGGTTACCGACTATCTTATAAAACACTGTCAATTCTCCTCATTTTCTGAGAAAATGTGCCATTATTCCTAAACAGCAGCTAAGATCTCTTCATGCAAGGAAGCTCCTAAAATGAAAATCTGCTGAAACTCAACAGGTTAGTTCATGTCCACCTGTTTCTCACCACCAACACAGGAGCTGATGTTTGAGCATGAATGAATATATATATATATATATATATATATATATATATATATATATATATATATATACGATATACGTATATATATATATATATATATATATATATATACGTATATATACGTATATATACACGTATATATACGCTGTATATATATATATGTATATATATACGTGTATATATATATACATATATATATATACACGTGTATACATATACGTGTATATATATATATATACATATATATACACGTGTGTGTGCGTATATATACGCGTATATATATATATACACGTATACACATACACGTGTATATATATATATACACATATATATACACGTGTGTGTGTGTGTATACGTGTATATATATATATACGTATACACACACATATATATATATATATACGTATACATACACGTATGTATACACGTGTATATACATACGTGTATGTATACGTATATATACACGTATATATACATACTGTATATATGAAATAGAGAGTCTCTTCTCTTTATTCAGTGTTTTCAGAGTCATAGTACAAAATATTCTGTGGGTCTAGAAATATGAATCAAAATGGGCAAAAAACGCTGGAACAAGGCACTTTCTGTTTTATAAAACGGCTGGCACTCATTTAATATGCATCTGTACCTTTTTGAGTAAATTATATATCTTTTTTCTCTCTCTCTATTTCTGTCTCTGAACAACACCTCACATGTGCTGCGATAAACTGTGAAAACTGTTTTACCTGAAACATTTTTTTTCAACCTTACCCAGGGGAAAAAACATGGATCTCTAAAAGATAAATATTTCATGAAGAGAAAATGACCTTCACTGTGAGTATTGATGTTTAAAGGAGGTCTAGGTTCAAACTAGGCTTTTGGACAGTTCTAACTGAAGGTTACATAAAACTTTTATTCAAACAATGTTTCAAGGATTAGATTTGAACATGCTTGCAGTAACATGAAACATGTAATCGAAATTATGTGATGAACCTGCAAATCAGGCTCTACTATGAACAAATGTCAGCATGCTAACATCCTCAAGGAGACAACGCTAAAATGAAAATGTTTAGTAGGTGCTGTCTACATTGTTTAGCTTGTCTGCACGCTAAGATTTGGGAATTAGCTCTAAAGGCAAAGTGTTGCTGAAATGTCACCTAATGTTTCCTAATGTTTGTGAAAAATATTGGATTTGATGATGACACTGGATGTACTAAAACTAATGTGAAGGGATTATCTAACTTACTGGAATTCATCCTGAGGGAACATAAATATCTGTACCACATGTCATGGCAAACAATCCAACAGTTGTTGATGTATTCCAATAATAACCTCAAAAATGTGCCTCATGATGGCGTTAAAGCCGTCACTACAGGACCTTCAAATATATAGTTTCCACAGACTCCTGCTGTGAAAATGTCATCTGAGAACAGTAACTTTCTTCCTACCTCAGCAGCTGAATTATGAGAGTGGTGCATACTGTAATGAATAACCATTTCATGATACCTCTAAGAACTTTAATAGCTATTGACAAAAACCGTGGTTAGCTCGCTCTGTGCACAGCCAACAATTACCAAGCACATTAGACTCTGTGTTTCTGAGCAGCACAGATGTTTGTTGTCTATTAAAAGCAGAGATGACTCTTATTGGGAAAACGTCGCAGGAATTGAGGGAAAGCCTCATTATCAGGTTGGTTTATTTGTTTTAGCATGCTCCCATTAGGTGAAACAGCACTTTAGATGAGCCAGGGAGTGTGCCGGTCAGCAGAACGGTGTCCTTGCTATTGTTATGGGAAGCAGCGTATTTGGCCTTCATGCTCTATGAAACTCCCTCTCAACCCCACCATGAAACTTCCCTCTCCAAATTCACTAATGAGGCTGCAAGGGCTAAAGTGTGCTTTGGGAGGGGTCGCAGGCAAACCTGTGCAGTCTGCCAATTCAACACCCTCACATCTTTGTGCACCCATCAGCTTCTCCACTCATTTCTGGCGAGCGGAGGCAACTGTAGGCGGCCGGTGTCTCCATCAAGCTGTGGCTGGTACCGGAGGAGAGAGCGTGACAAGCGCCCGGAAAATAATTTCCTGACACCTTAAGAGAAAATCTTTTGAAAAAGTTAAACCACGCAGCAATTAAATGACAATGTGTGACTCCCAAACACAATGAGCAGCTGAATTCTGACTCTGAGTGCTTAAACTTGAAGTCATTAGCCTGCGGATCCCTCGTTTTAACAGCCTTCTCAATTGTTATTCTTTTCCATCATATGACTAGTTTTCCTGGCTGGACCAGAGGCCTTTATGGTGACTAGAATACGTCGCTGACACTCACATTTCAATGGTTCGCCATTCTGTCAATAAACTCAGCTCCACTACATCCAATAAACCAAATAATGTATAATTAACCTCATTCTATTTTTGGCCTCCACAGCCAAATATCTCTAAGCATCATGTGTTCATCATGTGAATCAGTTAATGTAGCTGTTTGGGGTCACAGAGGGCTCAGACAATGTGAGAACTGGCAGGGTTGCTGCTGCCGTATATCACTGGGATCATTCCTATAGAGAAGAGGAGAAAAATAACAATCTGTGACTGGTGATTGTTGTAGATATTTCCACTGGTGCCACTTCCACTGAGCTCAGCGGTGTCTCACTCGAACACACATCTCAAAGACATGAGAATAACAGCTTTTGATTGATATTCTGGGTGTGGTGGTGCTTCCTGCCAAAATTGCAAGTCTAAACAAAAATGTGGTCTATTGAAATTCTGATTCAGACTTGGCCTAGTTTCCCCTCATATACATTTATATTGTTTGGGGCGGGGCTTGGGAATGGGGACTTATCGTAAAAAAGATATTATCTTATAAACAAGAGTGTGCGGCGAGTACCTTTCTCTGTGCTTTGGTGCTATGATATCTCAGGATGCTAAGAGAGACAGGCAATCTCGATAATTCTGCCCTGTAATCAGCTTTTTTGTTTGCGCTGCTGACAGAGGCATTACCGCTGGAGAACTTCCACTACATGCAAAGATAAACTGATACATTTTCTACAGAAACCGGCAATAGGAATATCTGTGTGATCATGCAGAGAAAATGACACTGTAGGTAATTCTCTATGCTGGATTCATTTTGAAGAGGAGGGGGTGGGAACTGTGGTGTTAACATGAAGGAAATGGAGGCCGTCTCTACGCTGTGTGTGCCACTTCCACAGCATATCTGCTCACATTTAATTTCAGCAAAGTGATTTTGCAAAAGATGCCAAAATTAATTGAAGGGCTCTGCAGGCGGCGGTGCGGAACAGGCTTCTGAGTTTGTGTCTTGAGATTGAATGTGACTCATGATGTGTAGTGAAGACATTAAGGAGATGATAAAAACTGAGAAGCTCTTACTTCATTTGCTTTTGGGACTAAAAAGGTGTTTTCAAGTGCTGGTTACTGATTCATTCATTTTTAACAAAGGTGGACGGACCTGGTGACAGGAAGTCACAATTACAGATCAGTGTGCTACTTCACAGCCAGCTAGCACAAACCTGAGAAAAGACCAATGAGTCGGGCAGACCAGACTAACACACTGAACTGAACAACTTGTTTCAGACACATGAAATATGTACAGCTCATCTGATGAGGGCAGCAGCGTCTGCATCGCCTCATGTTCAGGCTAAGACGTGGCTGCTGTCGCTCTTCACGGCCACTGTAGAGCCATGACCACAGTAAATACCCTATACATACTGAGCGTCATCAATACATTCTCCTATAAAATGCCCCGTATAATTTATTTATTTATTCTATTAACCAGTGGGAACATTTCCTCACCGTGGCGTCCCTAGTCAACAGCACTCCTCTCTCCTAAAGGCAGCAATATAGTAGAAATGAAATTGAGCTTGCACGAAATTAAACTGCTGTTGAACTGGTTTCAAACACAGTGCTGTGAGCAAATATCTGCACACTCACTGTGACTTGATGTCTGTTCACTTAGGGACACTCCACAACTCCTTTCCAGATGGTTCTGCTTGCAAACTGCAACTATGGCATAGACGGAGAGAGAAAGAACAAATGAAATAAACCACAAATGTTTAAACACACACTACATCAGCAACAAACCACAGCTCCAGCTGTGATATAGAGGAGGTCAATAGGCTGTTTCATTAAGTAATTCATTAATTAACAAATTAATATTATAATCCATTTCTGCCAGTGGAGCTCCCTAAATGCCACACACTGGACCTTTAATTGAGCTAAAAAACAGTAAAAGAAAGCATGTGACTGTATAAACTTTTGACATTTTAAATATTAATCATTACTGTAAAGTGTTTGCATTTGTTTTTTAATTGTTGCTAATATTTGCAATTCAACCATCTGGCGCCTGAGTAACGGCAGACTCAATTCAATTCAATTTTATTTATATAGCAAACTTTACAATTTGTACAAGATATGCCTCCCTCTGTCCTTTACAAAGGACCCTCACGTCAACTAAGGAAAAACTCCCAAAAAAAAAAAACTTTTAAAAGAGAAAAGAAATGGAAGAAACCTCTGGAAGAGCAACAGATGGGCAGATGGACAGTCAGGAAATAAATGTCATGTGTACTCCTACTGACAGTTTCTGAGCATTTGTACAGCAGACAGTGAGTGGAACTGAAAAAAAACAAAAATCAAATTGGTTCAGCTGGTTCATCCTTCACTTTTTTATGAGTATCTAAGAGCAACCGATGAGAGGGAGTCAATCCCTGACCAGCAGTGGGACTCCAGCCCTGGTTCTTCCCTCCAACTCGAGTCCTTTCTGTGACACGCATGACTTAAGCCTGGTTTATACTTCTGCGTCGCAGCGACGGCGTAGATGCAGACCCCTACGCGAACCCTACACCGTAGCCTGACGCGCACCTCCAAAAAATCCTGACTACGCGTCGCGTCAACGTGTTGAGACGCAAACGGCAAGGACTGTGATTGGTTCGCTCAGAACGTAATTTCCGGCAGTTGCTAGTCGGACAGACCACCTCCGCAAACGTCTTCTGTGCTTCAACATTTGTAGTAACAGCATTTCTTTTTGAATTTTATGAGCTCCATCTCCAGAAACACCCGCTCCATCTCAGTTGTCATTGTTTACTGTCGGAAGAAAACCAAGGAATACGATATGAGCCCCCAGAATACACACAAAGACACAGACACACCCCCCTAGCAGCTTGGCGGTGAATTGCAGAGCAACGCGTTCCCTCGACGCAGAGCTTCGAATTCTCAACGACGGCGTCGGGTCTACGCCGTAGCTCCGCCGTAGCTCCGCCGTCGCCGCGACGCAGAAGCATAAACCAGGCTTTAGGAAAGAGTGCAGTCCTTCACCTCAGAGCTACATACAAAGGTGAGGGAGGTGGCAGGTCAAGGATCACCTTTGTTTACTTCTAACTGTGAAGAAAATATTCTCTATTGGCTATTCAATCTGAGAGAAAAGTTGGCACTTATATAATCTTTATATTCTCAGTAGCAGCAGTGCAGGAGGGACACTGCATGGCTGCAACGGGAACAAAATACTACAATTTCAATACTATTTGAAAGCTCCTTATTACCTCAGCTTGCCACCCATTTCACCCATTTCACCATCCTGTGTCCACTGAGTAGAAGGAAACTGATTGTACGATCTGCAGTGAACACGGATTATTTTATTGTGAAAATAAACCCTATGTTTTATTTTTCAAATAGAAGCTCTGTTTCGGCAGGCGTCAGCACGTCGGCAGCATTTCGCGTTCAGTGGACATTGACACATTGATTTGAATGGAAACGTTTCTGGTCCGTCAAAACGTTGCCGTCGTTCTGCTTCCAGCAGAAATTAGGGCTAAATGTTTTACCGCTCTGATGTCAGCTGAAAAGTTCAATACTATAGTAGACACCAGGCACTGCTTCCACACCATTAGCACATACACTGTGTGGGAGTCAAGATGTTATTATATCAAAGTCTACCTTTTGTGGTTGCGTCAAGCCAATCGTGTTACCTAACATAGCAGTTAAGACCACTATAGTGAGCTTATATATAGTGAAGTTCAGGGCAGAGAGCACTCCACCTTTAGACCCATATCTTGTTCCAGAGTTCTGGCTGTCAAATACTGTACATACATCAACCATGTGCCTCCAGCTATATCAGCCGTCAGTCACGTAGCCGTGTTGGTAGTTGCCAATCATCACAGAAGCAGTGAAGCCAAAACCAGTAATCATCTGTCTCAAAGTGGCCTCTGGACAGTGATTTGGTTAGCAGCAGCATGAAGGCAGTGAACTGGTTGAACAGACACATGAGCAGATAGATGGATCTGGTTTAATGTCATCATCCTAACCTCAACTAATGTATTCAGCTTATCCTTATGGCAATTTTACACATTATTATTCATGTATTCATTGAAGCTATGAACAAGTGTTATTTTAATGCAAAGCCACTGGTGTGTGTATGTTTGAATTCCCTTTTCACTTTGTCCATGAAACATCTAGGTTATACCCCTGATCTGCACTCAGCCAGGCTACTGCAGTGATGTGAGCTCTGAAGTTAGGGAACAACAGATTGATTTGTTTGGTCTTACATGGTTTTTCACCACAGATTTTCATTTTTTCACAATAAGGTGTTGGAGTGTCAGTGAGAGGGTGAGCCTTTTTAGAGCCACGTGCAATTTTCCTGCTGTCGTAAAAGAAACCACGTAGCAGCAGTTTGAAACAGTAAATTAAGTGTTGAGTGACTTTTTATTGGGCTCAGGGACATTTTTTAAAAATCTGGCTATTCTAAAATATAGCTCATATAGCAGGTGCTGATATAATGGATCTTTGAAAGGCATAATTTTTGTAGATTTTTTTCAGCCACATTGTTGTTGCAAAGCTATGTACAAATGTGTATCTCAAGCCATGGGAGGTGAGATTTGTGAATATGGGTGCAAAATCAGGTTTGTAAATGTGAAAAAAAAAATCAACAAATGCATGCATTGATCTGTATGTGTAGACAAATCTGTAAATGTGTGCATTGATCTACAATTATACTATAAATGCATAATGTAAATTAATGGTTGAAAAATCTATTCTAAATCTAGAGCAGGAAATAAAGACAACTCATCACTTACATCTCTCTATTGGGTATCCACACGAGATTTTTGCTACACTTCTGCCGTGGCAGATTTCCAAATGCGTGTGGAGATTTGTCTGTGTGCCTTAGATGCCGAAAAAGTTTTCATATCAATAAGAACAAAAACAGGAAATCGATAGAGAAAGTCATTCAGTTAGTTGGGTTTATTTTCTTTATCTTTCCCCTCAACAGTCTTCAGAGAGTGCATATCGATGCACATATACAGTATGCAGATTGAGGTGTTTTCTACACATTAAAGGGAAACTGTGTAAGGTTTTAAGTATTTTATTACCTCAAATCAACGTTTTCATTCATAAATAGATCCTCATTGGTGTAAAATCACATATGCCAACAATCTAACTTATCCTCCTGGGTGAAGAATCAGTTATCTGTCTTTACATAGAGCAGGTCGCTCATACGGAGGCTTCCATGGCTTTCTGGTCTACAAAAACTATGAACTGCCGACAGGAACATAAAGCACTACCTGTTAGTACCCATAGGACAAAACGCGTTTTCGCCTTTCATGTTTCACAGAGAAGCAGCGTGGAGACGATGGTTTTACTTACCCAGCACTAAACTAAAACCTGCACTGCACTTTTGGTCATAATTGAAGACCATACTTATGCTGCGCCGAAGGAGAAGGAATACTCATCACCAAAAAAAAAGGGCCATAAAATGACCGGAGCTCCCGGCTAGGGATCCACATTTAGAGTGGCCGCCCGGGAGCGCCTCATGCCTGTCCACGGCCGGCCGGGGCACGCCGGGAGTCCTCCCGGGAGGACTGTGGAGGTCTGTACACAATGTACGTTTAAGAAACACAGTAACACACACAAATTCTGAACACGTATTTGCAGAAACTTATACACATTTACCAACCGGATTTCACACACTCTCTCACACACACGCACACATGCACACACACAATGTGTACGTGCATTGAGATATATAGTACTTTTGTGAATAGTTTTGCAACAATAATAGCCCCATAACATAATTCACTCAGTGGGTGTTTGGTCAAGGTGAAGAACAGGGAGAGACAGGCAGCATGAGGCAGCTCATGAGCACTTTCATTTCATGGTGTTTTAGTTGAATCCACCCGCACTGCTGGATCCAGCCGGAGAGACCAAGCATGCCTCGGGACGACCTTCAGTACTAAACGTATGTGACATCTTAATGGTTGAGGCAGACAGGGGTGTTTGTTTGGTCTCTGCAAAGAAGACAATTGTTTTCAAATGATCTCTGCACCTGCCTGCTGCAACGCTCCAGTCAGCTGATCGCTCTATCTGCCGCCGCTAGGGCATCAGCAGGTGTGACTGCTCAGCTCCAGCTGGCACCAGACTGGCCCAATGCAGCTCCATTAAGCTGTGCTCGGATCAGAATCATACCCTCTGCTGAGACCCGCAAAATTCAAAGAAACTTTGGAAACGATGGGCCTTTGATCTGAAAGACAAAACAAGCTTCTACATTTTGCCAGGTGAAATGATAACTTTTACTAGAATGGATGGTTTGGGGCAGTGTTTATTTTGGTTGCTACTTTTGATTTAGTCTTAGTCTTTTGATGAAAATGCTTACTAAATCTAACGACATTTTAGTCACTTTTATAGATTTAGTTTTAGTCAACAACAACCCAAAATGCTTAATTCCAGTTTGACATAAATGTTTGACTTATCCCAGTTTCTAAATTTTGTTAGCAATATTTTTTCTTATAAGCCTAAAATATCATTTACTAACCAGTAGATTATTTTGAACTCAGTGTAGTTCAAAACCAATTACAGTCAAACATAAGAATTTATCATGATTATCATTATGTCACTTGAGTCAGCATCAGTTGGGGCTGAAGACTGAAGTATAAAAATTGAAAAATGATCTGAGGTTATGAAGTTAGACAGCAGTCTGGTTAGCAGACATCTGCAGTCTATTCCTAATCTCAGGTTAGCAGCAGCATGACGCTCATTAGCCACTATAAGCATAGCACATTTGAATCTCAAACTGGTGAGATGCATTGGCAATGCAGGCTTCAGGTTTTGGCCATAATGAATAAAGACAATATCTCTGGTTCTATTGTATCGATTTTGAGCTTCATCATCATGTGTGCAAATGTGTTAAAATACTGTTTATGAGTTAAAGTAGTTCTGGCTGACTGAAACTGACACTTCTGTCGGTCTTCTTTTATCAATTAACAGGTTGTTTTTTTTCCATGAATTATATCACAATACAAAATCAAAAAAATAAATAAATAAATAAATAAAATGATGACAGGACTTATGGTCCTACATTAGAATCACTGTGTTTACCAGCTCCTGACTAAATTTAAACAGACTGTTGTCAGTTACAGATTACAGATTTAAAGTGTTTGTGTATCAGGTTATTGTTGCACGTGGCAGCTTGATAGTCACTCTACTGTGTGAGAAGACTGCAGAATGCATGTGATACATAGCATATTTAAATGTTTGAGTTGAACACGCTGAAAAAATTAGATACTTATACTTAGACACTTATACTTGATGACTCTTCTGCTAATGGTTTAGCTTGTTGCTAAGGTTACACAGGTTGCTTAGTAACTTGGAGGCAATCACCATTAATTTAGAACAGTGATTCAGTTTACAGGATTATCCATAAGAAGTTTGGTTTATCATCCCGCCTCTACAACATAACAACTGTTATTTAAATGACAAGTAATTGTTACACATCTTTGTGACTTGAGGAAAAAAAACATTATGTAGTCTAACAATAAGCAGAAGCCTTAAAACTGCTAATATTCATTAACATTGCTGGTGAGAATGTGTGCTGGTCTGTAAAATAGTACAGTGAAAACAGTTTTGAAGAGTGATTCACTCACATACAATAGAAAGTGAATTATTTAGAGGCTGAGTTGGTAGCAGACAGCTGCCAGGTTTCAAAGAGTGCAGAGCAGGGTGTAAAACTTTTCTGCCTTTAAAAAAATATCTGACCTCAAGTTATCTCACATTGTTGGATCTGTGATGTTCAGAGTCTCAGTGTACCGCTGTCCTTCAACCTGCATCACCTGCTTTAGTCGGACAGCTTCCAGAGAAAGGGTGTGAACTTGTTTCGCTCTGCCGTGGGTTACGTGCAGAGGCGAACGAAGCAGCAAGAATGTGACATGCAAGAAACATTGTGACTCCGTCGACTCACTGTTTTTTGTAACTATAGTGGGAGCCCATATTGGTCTCTGAGCTTCAATAATGGATTTCTCCCCCTGTATAATTATTTAATACCATCAAAACGTTGGCTCATAAAAGAAACACTTCATGTTTAATTCTTCACTTCATAAAACAACACAGCAAAATTCATCAGTGCATTGTCAGGAAATGCTTGACTACTGGCAGAGCACAAATGCGAACTGTAGGTGATGAGCTAACCGCTAGCACGCTAGCAACCAGCCACAAATGTTCTCCCAGCTTCCTTCTATTGTCTCTAGATTGTGCTGACACATAATGAACAATAAGTTAACAGTCAGCCTAAACAAATGTATTTGGTATGTATTTGACCAAATACAAAAAAATGTCACTTTTGTGGGACATTTAGACACAGTTCAGGATAACTAACAGCTGCAATAATGTTAGCTTCATCCAGTATGTAGTTACAACACACACAGAAGGAGAGCAACTTCATCCTCTGCTCAGGTAGACTTTACTCCATTTTCACGATCAGTAACTCACTGACGAAAAAACACTTTGATGTATCATTACGTCGATGGCACTCAAGCGTCGGATTTTAAATGACGTTGGAATTGGTCAATGGCACTCAAAGAGTGCCCTTGATATTTTAAGTTGGTGTGGAGGAGTTCTCAGACACCTGGCTGGAAATATTTTTGGCATGTCATGCTGGGATAAAACCACACAATACAATGCATTTTCAGTTTCTCATCCTCTGTCACGTCTTCTCTTTTCCTGCTTTGTTCCTAAACACCATGAAGCAGAAATGCCATAAAAATTGTCTTAAAAACAGAGAGACCAGTGTTCCCTTGGACTCTCTTCGAGGGTTGAGTGAAACGTCACCCAAATGAAGAATGGCAGCGATATCCAGCCAGAGGACAGCTTCCTCACTCTCCCTGTTTTTCTGAGCTCAATAAATCAGCTCAAGGTTCCCCAGTGATCCTCTGTGTGGCAGTGGAGGGGGATTTATCATTCTCAGATAAAGGCCCAGCCCTCGTCAACGTTCGCTTTCACCCTCAGCTGGGAATTTATGAGAACTGGTGGCATTGTGGGCACAGCCCACCTAGTTACACAACACAGTGCAAAGGGCTGCACAACAAGACAATCAATTGTGCTCACACTATTAATATCTACCCCGAGGATGTCGTCCAACACAAACAGTGTTGTACACAGTCATTTGCGAAAGTGTAAAAGAAGGCGGCAAAGGGATGAGTGGTGTCAGCGTGGTTTACAGTCAGTTTGAAAGAGCACAAGAGTCCATACATTCCAGCTGTATTATTAAATGACCTCATTTAACAACTCATTGAAAACCATAATTTACATTTCACATGAATTCTGAAGTTACTACTCGTATCACCATGCCACAGTTAACGCACCGGGCATCCCATTAACCACAACGTAAACCCATCCATGGCAATGATAAAGAGCGACTGAGGTGACACAGCACTAAGATACCAGGCAGATGGTGCAACTAAAACCTTCATCCAGGAGACCAATGCTTGTGTCCCATGTGTTATGTTACAATCAGCTGTTTGTTCATGTCACATGTTCATAATGCTCAGTGTCAGTATAACCATACTAATTTTAAGCTCAACCATGTTTTCCTTTCCTGAATCTAACTATAGGTGTTGAACCTAAAGTGGCACCAAGGGTAACTACAGTGTTGAAAATAGTAGTGATATGTAACTTTCAGATGCACATTATTTGGGTTCTTTCTGCAGTTAACGACACGAATAAAGAAGGTTTTATGAACCTCAAAAAAAAAAAAAGGTCAGCTAGCTGCTTTCGCTGAAGTTCATGAATTGTGGTATTGTTGTGATCCATGAATGAATTCTACAAACAAGTACAGTGTTTGTCCACAGCCTGAGAGACTCATTGTTCAAGAATGGTTAAAAACATAGAAATAAGGCACACTGTTGAACCTTTATCACAATAAACATGAATTCCTCACTAGAGTGCCACGTGTGTTAATCGTAAATGCATTATATATATATATATATATATATATATATATATATATATATATATATATATATATATATATATATATATATATGTATATATATATATATACACATATATATATATATATATATATATATATATATATATATATATATATATATATATATATATGTCATCGATTAACACACGTGGCACTCTAGTGAGGAATTCATGTTTATTGTGATAAAGGTTCAACAGTGTGCCTTATTTCTATGTTTTTAACCATTCTTGAACAATGAGTCTCTCAGGCTGTGGACAAACACTGTATGCTACAATATATATATATATATATATATATATATATATATATATATATATATATATATATATATATATATGTAAATATATATATATATATATATATATATATATATATATATATATATATATATATATATATACACATATATATGTATACAGAGATTGATAGGTAGATGTCTGATAGGTTTTAATTCTTTGCATGGGATTTGATGTAAATAATAAAAATATTGAATAACACCATCTTCAATTGAATGTAACTACCATCTACTACCGTAACTACCATTTGCAAGTTGCAGCCGACCCCAAGAATCTGATTTAAATCGTTAAAATGCCAATGTTAATGCATTGAAAGTACCTGATACTCCATTACAACATTTTTATTCCAAGAAGATGAGATCACCACCACTTGCTTGAACTGTGCTGTCACAGGAATAATTACTGGCGCAGAAGTGAAGCATTACTCAAACTTTAGAAACGCTTCATTTGTGCTTTGAGGAGGTAATGATTAATGATCTTTTAGAAACTAAGCATTCCAAAAATACATTCCAGATTTTCAGCATGAAACCCCTCATTTGCAGAATTATTTGATTTCCCTTCATGTTGTTGTTTTTCTTCTCTAATAATGAAGCATCATTTGCCACAGACCATCACGTCTCGTCGTCATATCATTTGCTCTTGGATTCTTGAAAATGAAGGCATTCCCTGCTCATTAGCAGATATCCTGAGGCACAGCTGTCTCTATTTTTTTGCCTGTGAAGCTTTTGTTGTTGACCTCCGGCTACTTTAGCCACCCCTCTCATTCTTCCTCTTCATCTCACACACTGAGTTCATTCCTCGATTCCCCTCCATCGCCTCTGGGCAGACAGTGGATCTTTTTATCCTCCATAAAGGTCTGCTTATGGCACTGCACGCTGAACAGTTGAAAGCTGTATCCTTATTAGGAAATGCTGGTAATGATGAGAATGTGAAAACAGCAGCTGCTTTGACCATGTATGCTCTAGCCACATGTTGCTAGGTTTGAAGTATTTTCCAAACATGTTATAATATCACTAAAGCCACAGGGGGAAAAACCCCATCTCCTCGAAGCACTGAGCATTTCATCCTGGATGTGTGATCATTGCTGTCATCATTCTCTCCCTCTCTTCTGGTTTGGTCAGCTAAAACACCTCATTTTCCATCCTGCTCTTATTGTTATGACAGTGGGGTTTTTGTTTTTCGCTGACTCAGGTTACTCTCTGTCTCATTGAGTCATGTCTGCAGGACCTCGCGCTGTGTCTCAATCAAAACAATCTTGACCATCAGCAAAAATGGCAAGTTTGGTCCACTGCAGCTCGTTGACATGCGGCGGTGAGATCCGTTTGAACTCATCCTGGCACTGAGAGTGAGGATACAGCAGGTATGCGCCACACATAAAACCTGACTTGCTTCATTTGAGTCCCACCTCCACTTTAGTTTTAATGCTACATGATGGTTCAGTCAGATTTCAACTCCAGCCTGATGTTAATCTACCACAGTGAAATAAAATCTGATTCTACTGGTAGAGCAGTCAACATGGAAAAATTGTTAACATACATAGAGCTGTGCTGTATGACATTAACCCCTCGCCCACATTCATGTAACATAACACGAACCACAAGGCATGATGCCTGAGATGCTAAAACAATCCATGATGACATTTGATCTCATTTAAAAAGGCTGTTTTTTTTTATGGGAGCGTTAATGATGTTCACACATTTACATCAAAGGTCTGATGATGTAACCACATGAACTCCACCAAACGTAAAGGTTTCTACCCTGCACTGATCGTCTGGAGTCAAGGGCATTTCCACAGCGTGGCTCGGTCTGTGATTTTTCTTGATTATAATCATTCCACAGATACAAAGTGAAAGAACAGCTTTCATCACATGCAGATGTTGGCCACGAGCACAACGTCATGTGAACCATTATCCAAGGAATTTAATGCACACTGGGGATATAATCAACCAACTCAGACACAACAGACAGTAGTGTCACATTAAAATAGGAGCATTCACAAAATTTTGTTGGTAAACTAAAAGTAAGGGTGTGCCAAGCTGATATTGATACTGGTCCAATATCAGCAAAACAAATAGTATTGGATGATATAGGCCTGCATCTAAAATCTGCATAAACTCTCCGATACCATCAGTCCATTCCAGACTCCACTCCAGAGCCCAGTGATCACAACAAAGTAGGTCTTCTAATCTATTTTGTATCTATTTTATTCAATTGTGGAACATTCTTATGTTTAAGGTTTAAATTGAACCTTGTAATGTAACCCATTGGTTAATAATAAAAAAGTCTGTTTTTCTCAGACCTACTGTTGCTGACTATTGTTCTCTGTTTAAAGTAAAATCACTTGATCAAGTCTTTTCTAACACTCCATACTGCTAAATATGTTTGTGCTGATATCATATTGGATCAATACCAGTATCTGCCAGCACTCAAGACTGCAATATCAGTATTATGTTGAGTCCCCCTTTATGAAAAGGTTATGAATAAGAAGTTGACTGTTCCTGATATCCGTTTCAGGTTTAAATCAGTATCACTGCATCAGTAGGCATGTATTTTTGACATACAAACATGCAAAATCATGTATAAAAAACACACACACACACACACCTCTTTTCATAAATCATATCAGTGACTTGATTGAGCAAAACTTAATTACACCTAATCATAACCTCATAACTCCTATAAAGCATGTATAAATGAACTATTAGCTATAGGTCACCAGCCCATATTGGCTGCATCATATAATTACAGCTTTTCGGTATTTAATATACTCATCAGAAGTGCAGGTACCAAAAATATGTCAAGGTTAATGAAAATGCATAGGTGTATATGTGGAATACTCTCCACTTGTAATGTAATATCAAATACATCTTGCTGGTTGGGAGCATGGGAAACTATTTGAAGACATCTCCTCAGACTCTGGAAACTCTGAAACTGACCTGCAAATTGTTCACAATGTTTTGTTTTTATAAACAAAAAGTGATCTGAAATGTGCTCTCTCTTCCTTCTCTGGGATCTGAACCACAAACCTTCCAACAAAAAAACTTGCTGTTCTCACCTTCATGCTACTTCTGCCCTCATTAAATGGCCCAGTGCTATTTGTGATGTTCATACACTGTCAGCAGCAGTAAATGGGGATGTATTGGCCTGGGGATGATGAGGCCAGATAAAGGGGATAGTGTTGTGGGGGGCAGACCTGACTCAGCTGAACGGTCATCAGTAACTCTGACTACTGGTAGTGGGTCAAACAGCACACACCTACAGCCTGGACCATGCAGACAGTCACAGCCTATTAATTCAAAACCATAAATGCACAAAGTGCCACATGACTCGCAAATTATCATAATATGTAAATTGAAATCAAGTAATTATGGGAGGCCATGGAGGTACAGCATTTAAGGCCAGTTATGGCTTAAGTATTGACATTAGCTCAGTGCGGCGTGCCCCAAGCACACAATGATACTAATAATGATAAATAATTCCCCCCCAGTAGAGATGAAAATACTCCTCTAGCAATTCTAAAACAGGTAACAGAATAAGCTGTTAATCCTTTAAATCTGAGGAAGAAATGCCTCTACATATTCATGCATATTAATGCCCTGCTGCAACCTAACCTGACAGGGGAGCTTATTAAATTCTGCTTCTTTAAAACCACCATGACATTCAGGAGTCTAAATCCTGTCCTAACCTTGTTAGCTTGTGTAAATAATAACGGTGTGGGGGTATCGCAATGCCGCGCCCCTCGACATGAAGCAGCCAAATGAAGATGTGTTTTGGCGTTTTCACCTGGGACAATCAGGCAAAACACAACAAGGAGGGTGTGCTTGCTGTGCGCATGAAAATCATCCAGCAAGTTCTAAGTGGTAAACACTAAAAATGGTGATGGAACAGTAACACTGGAAAAGTAATACAAACGGATCCAATACAAATTTAATAGTAAACTAAGTGAAACGGGTTCAAACTGGACTTTTGAAGCAGAGGTGACTGAGTTTTCTTCTTCTCTCAATCCAAGTTTCAAGGATCTGTGTGAGTCACAGTCACTGAAACTCAGTGGAAGACATTAAAGTGCTGTTGTGTTTCCCAATCGTGTAACTGTGTTATCAGGCAACATACACAAAGGCCCCGATTATGAACCTAATAAAGTATAATAACAGCCTTGTAATGAGGAGGCGCTTCCTCAGGGCAATTCATAAATTATGTAAATCTGCAGAGGAATAAAGTGCCAAAGCTTACTGAGATAGTGTGAGGTCGAGAGGGGCCGGGGAACATCACGGCCCCTTTTCATCCCCAAGATACTACAGCAGAGCTTCAGTGTGCCTCTCTGAAGCCAATAATTAAAGGCGAGGGAAAGAAGCCAGCTTGAACTCTTGCAATTATGTTCAAGTGTTTGCCTTTGCCATGTTGCTGGTTTATATTAATTTATTTATGGTTTGAAGTTTGAAAAAAGTGCAAAGAAAGCTGATGCTAAGGTGAGTGAAACAAAAAGCCAAATAAATCTGTTGCATACCGGGATAGAGTGAGAGCTCGCAGCAAAGTAAAAAGTAACAAAAGCAAGACATCTGCCTCATTCACTGCTCTGCAAGGTCACAAGGCTTTGCAGAGCCTGCAGGAGTTTGTTCGTCAGGGACCCTGCAATCCAAACAGAGCAAGTAGAAAACACGAGCAGCCATTTATAGTTCCCTACACTTTACACAGCTAAATGGATTCAAGCCACGCTTAATCCAATATTTTCCAAGAACAATTACGTAGCTCACAATGCAACTAGAGAAACAGGAACACTTGATGATATACTGTAGTTCAAACTAGAGACAAACATGCATGTATGACATCAATGTTGTAACTTCCAGAGAATTGGGCGGATGGACAACCACCACAGTAGAAAATTAGAGTATACTCAAACTAGGGTTTCCTGTAACCGTGGCACGGTGGTGTAGCGGTTAGCACTGTCGCCTAACAGCAAGAAGGTACCGGGTTCGATTCCCAGCCCGGGGCCCGAGTTTGCATGTTCTCCTCATGTCTGCGTGGGTTCTCTCCGGGTACTCCGGCTTCCTCCCACCATCCAAAAACATGCATGGGGATTAGGTTAATTGGCTAATTTAAATTGTCTGTAGGTGTGAATGTGAGTGTGAGTGGTCGTGTGTCCTGTGATGAACTGGAGACTTGTCCAGGGTGTACCCTGCCTTTCACCCTAAGACAGCTGGGATAGACTCCAGCTCCACCATGACCCTATGAGGAGAAGCAGTAGAAAATGGATAGATGGATGGATATGAAGATATATGATGAAAGACCCACAGAATATTTTGCACCATGTCTCTGAAAACACAGAGAAGCTCAAAGGAAAGAAGAGATGCCCTATTTCATCATGAAAGAAACCGTTTGTTTTTACCTTGTTCCATTTTGTTTTGTGTGGAGGAAAGTAGAGGCCACTTTCACCAAAATCACCACTTTTTGTACAGAATCCGTTTTGTTCTCCAGTTACAATTGTCTTCACTTCCTGCTTTGATCTCTGTGGCACATATTAACTCTTTATGTCCCAACTACAAATCACACAAGCATTGAAAGTACTCACGAGCTGCGGGAGACCGTGAGAAACGCTCTGTGGTGGAATATCTGGCTCTCTTGTACAGAATTACTAAAGTCTGCAGCAGAACTATGCATGCAACCACCTCTACGAGGGTCCGGCAGAGAGAGGAAAACTGAACGCCACCGCAAGAACACCCTGAGATCACGCCACATCACGTGAACTCCTCATGTCACCTGAATCTTGTACCCCTTGAGAAAGGGACTTTTGTCACACATTCATGGTCGGTCCTACACATTTTGGTGCCCTAGCGAGATAAAACAATCTTCAAACAAGATGACATTGTGCATTGTTTTTTATGTGTCTCATTCACATTTATAAAGTGCAGTTTTAACAAAATTACTAAGAAAGTCAGCCAGTCATCAAAGTCAGTTACTTACATGTTTCAGAGAGTGGTGTAGATGGGAGATCACCAGATGTTTGGGCTGGAGGAGCTGCACTCTGTGTGTCAGTGGAGGAGGTGCTGGATGTTGGCGATGTTGGAGCTGGAGGTGCAGCTGTAAACCAAGTACATTCATACTCTTACACCACTGCATTGTCTTTTGTGTACAGTAATGCTACTGCACATAAACACAACAAATACACTTTATTAAATTTGAATAAATCCTACATGTAATAGCAAGGTGTAACTGTAAACAACAACAACTTATCAATTACACTGAGACCACAAATAATTTACTGGAGTTACTTACCTGCTTCAGAGAGTGGTGTACATGTCTTGGTTGGGTTGCCAGTTGTGCAGACATATCCCCCACAAAAGCAAGCAGCAGCATCTTGTCTCTGTTCAAGTGCAGCAGCCAGGCCAGATGAAATAATGTAAACAGGGGTGAAAGTGTATTTATTTTTGTTTATTTGTTCATTGTGTAGAAAAGGAGGGGGCACCTGGGCGCCCACACGTTTTATTTTTTTTTTTTTTTGTGAGGGCCACTGGCTGCGCCCTAAGAAGACCTGGCGCCCCAGGCAGGAAACTGCTTCGCCTGTAGGATTGATCGGCCCTGCACACATTGAAAATAAAATAAATTACTCCTTTTAAACAGATAAATGAATTTATGCATATCGATCTTTTTAATCTACCTATTGACCTATTTATGATTTTCATCATAGATTCTATTTATTCATTTCATGTAAGATTATTCCAAATCAACTGCTTATTTATCTGTTTACTTATGTGACACAAAAACATGAACTTATTAATTTATTGTTCTAATTAATTAAATGATGACTGGACTTTATTTAGAGCCTGGTAACTCGGGTTACGTGGACCTGATATAAAGTGGTCGCTGCTGGTTCCCACCTCTCTGTTTTCTTCTGATTGCTTCTTACATATTTTATGGCAGTTATCCATCTCTCTCTTCGTTCAGGATCTTTGGGAATCCTGGAAAATGTTCTGTTTCCTTTGCTTGTTCTCAGCTGTTCTGGCATCGTGGAGCACAACACTTATCTACCATATCGCCAAGAAACATTCATAGGCGTTTAGCTACAAGCAGTGAGATCACTACTGCCAGTGATCTCACTGCTGTACCTGTGATGACCCTTTCTTAAAACCAAAACATAAATCATCAAAACAAGTTATAATAATCAATAATATTAAAGCAATGACATGCTAATGAATATATATATTTTCCTGAGAATTCTGTCTCCTTGGCAACAGACCACCCCCCCATGAGACTGTGACATCACTAAAATTAGAATGCTGATGATATAATTGTGTTTGATCAAAGGCAAACTCTTATCAAACCAAAGCAAACTAAGACAGTGAAAGATCACTTGTTTGACACACTGTCCGTTACAGTCTACCAGATCTACAAGAGACAAGAGCGACTGAAAACTACATCGAGAATCATCAATAGATGAGTTTATTCTTCAATATGAGCAATTCAAAGATGACTCAAATGGAGGAGAACGTCTTCTCTGAGGAGATGTTTGAATATATGAACAGCTTGCACCTGAGTGTCACAAACGACTTCAGTGATGTATTCAAACAGCTGTCCAACAAAGAACTTGAACTCCAGCACAACAATAACGTCTGGCAAGAGAGATGCTCTGCCATGGAGAACATGTTCAACAATGAACTGAATCAGCTGGTAGGTGACATCCAGCAGAAGGACGCTGAAATCCTGTATCTCAGGAACACGACACTGTCTCAGCCTCAGATGCCTACAGAGGCCACAAGCAACCTGAACAATGGAGACAGTGGACCTGAGGAGGACAAGGCCTGGCAGGAAAAATACTCTGCCATGGAGAACATGTTCGTGAATGAACTGAATAAGATGGTCAGTCACATCCACCTGAAGGATGCTGAAATCCTGGATCTCAGGAACATGGCAGTGCCTCTGTCTCAGATGCTGGCAGAGGCCACAAACAGGCTCAACAATGGAGAGAGTGGAGCTGAGGAGGACAAAGCTTGGCTGGAAGAATTATCTGCCATGGAGAACATGTTCATCAATGAACTGAATTGGCTGCTAGGTCACATCCAGCTGAAGGATGCTCAAATCTTCCAGCTGGTAGGTGACATCCAGCAGAAGGATGCTGAAATCCTGTATCTCAGGAACACGACACTGTCTCAGATGCCTACAGAGGCCACAGGCAACCTGAACAATGGAGACAGTGGACCTGAGGAGGACAAGGCCTGGCAGGAAAAATACTCTGCCATGGAGAACATGTTCATGAATGAAGTGAATAAGCTGGTCAGTCACATCCACCTGAAGGATGCTCAAATCCTGTATCTCAGGAACACGACACTACCTCTGTCTCAGATGCTGACAGAGGCCACAAGCAGGCTGAACAATGGAGAGAGTGGACCTGAGGAGGACAAAGCTTGGCAGGAAATATTCTCTGCCATGGAGAACATGTTCATCAATGAACTGAATCGGCTGGTAGGTCACATCCAGCTGAAGGATGCTCAAATCCTTCAGCTGGCAGGTGACATCCAGCAGAAGGACGCTGAAATCCTGTATCTCAGGAACACGACACTGCATCTGTCTCACATGCCTACAGAGGCCACAAGCAACCTGAACAATGGAGACAGTGGACCTGAGGAGGACAAGGCCTGGCAGGAAAAATACTCTGCCATGGAGAACATGTTCATGAATGAACTGAATCAGCTGAAGGTTCAGATCCAGCAGAAGGATGTTGAAATCCTGGATCTCAGCAACACAACACAGTCTCTGTCTCAGTTGCTTGTCGAGGCCACAAGCAACCTGAACAATGGAGACAGTGGACCTGAGGAGGACAAGGCCTGGCAGGAAAAATACTCTGCCATGGAGGACATCTTCACAAAACAGCTGGCGGAAAAAGAAGAGACGTGGGAGACACTGAGGATTGAAGCTGAGAGTCAAGTCAGTCAGCTGCAGAAGCAGATTGAGCAGAAGGAGACTGAACTCCAGCAACTCATACTCAACAACAAGCATCTCTCTGAGAGGGTCAAGCTCGAGATGAAGACAAAGGAACAAGAACTCCTCACGACCAGTAATGACTGGCAAGAGAAATTCAACAAGCTCCAGGAAAAGTTTGCAAAGGAGCTGGCTGAGGAAAAAAGTAACTGGGAGAAAATGCAGACTGAATATGTGAACAAGGTGATTCAGGCGGAAGAGCAACATCAACAGAGGCTCACTGAAGTCATGCATCTCACCAAGGAGAAGGACAGTCTGTCCCAGATGCTCACAGAAACATCAAGCCAGCTGAGCAAACAAGATGAACTTTTACAGAGCGACAAGACCTGGCAGGAGAAGTACACTGCTCTGGAAGACAAGTTGGCCACTAAAGAACAGAGCTGGGAGACAAAGCTGAAAGAGCTGGAAGAGAACCTGAAACAGAAGACCAGCTCAGAAGAGGAGGAGATGAAGGTCGTGACAGAACAGAACAGGCCGACTGAAAAGATAAAGGAGAAGAAGAAGAAGAAGGGTTGTTTTGGATGGCTGTTCAAGAAGAAGAACTGCGACAGCAACACAGAGGTGGAGGAGGCTGCTTCCTGTTCAGCTCAGGCTGAACAAAAGTAGTTCCGTCTTCCTCCATGTTTCATCCCTTCACCCTTTGTCTACCCCCATCCCCTATTCCCCCATCATCCCCCTAAATTAAGGGCAGCACAGTGGCTCAGTGACTAGTGATTAGCAGTGCAGCTGTGTGGAGGATCCTCTCCCTGTGTCTGCGTGGGTTTTCACCTGGTGATCAGGTTTCCTCCCACAAAAAAAAAAGTGTCAACTTTATGGGTTTTCACCTGGTGATCAGGTTTCCTCCCATATTAAAAATATATTAAAAAAAAATGAAATCAAATAAAGAAATAGAAATCAATACAATAATATCTCAAACTGTGTCTTTTGGAATTAACTGTGAGTTTAAGTCAACTACATTTGAGTGAACATGTGAGACCATTGAATACACTCTAGAGCAAAGTTAAAGAAACTCTTTTCTGGGAGTTGATCTTTGAACTCTTCTCAGGAGTTAAAATATTAATCCCATGTAGAGTGAAATACAGCTCTACCTTGAGTTAATTTAAGGTGAACCTTTCATAATTTTAACAGTCAACACTTAATAGTATATTTTTTAACACTTAATATTTCAAAACCAACATATCTTAGGTGAAAATGACTACACTGATCACCACACATTTTTATTTCAAAAACACTGTTCAACAATGCTGTGTGGATACTAGTAATGTGACAAGTTACATTTTGAATCACTAACTGGGTAAACATGTTACAGCAAACCTTTTGATATTTCACCAGATGATCTTGTTGGGTCACTTCCTTCCAGCTGGTTTGGTGAGAGCATGCAGAGAGACAAGAGGAGAAGCCATGTGGCTGTCCCACTCTGCAGACAGTGGAAATAACATGATTTACTCAAGAAAGTCTGTCTTCAGGTTACCTCTTGTCTTCTGCTGTTCATCTAAACTCTGAAACCTCACTGCTGAGACTGGGCCAGTCATTACAAAGGTGTGCTGTTTATCTGGAATATTTCCTCTTGGTTAAATAGCACTGCTCTGAAACTGAGTCTTGAATATTTCACAGAGTAGAAACATCATAGAGTTTCAATAAAGAGCTGCAGAATGATGCACAGCATGCAGGAAGTAGATAATACGGTCAGACAGGATTGTCAAATTGTATGTTTCGAGCTGAAATGACATTATTCAGTCAAAATAATGTCAATGTTAAGAGTTTAACAATTAATTACTACACTAATGAAGTATGACTGTTGCAATACTACCTGGCTCATCAGGTAATAGATTCTTTATTCAGAGCAGATGTCAGCAGTTTTTCAGGAGAAACGTCTCTCTGAGGCTCCTGGCCTCTTGGATGACCTTGTCTTTAAAACCAGAGTCTCAGGGTTCCCAGGAATCTGGAAGCAGTATCTGCTGAAAAGAAATCAAGATGTTTTTAATGAATTTTATACACATATCTCCAACCTCAAAATTGCTTTATTTATCTGCTGGAGATTGTTTGATAATAGCTATTTGAATTGTTTGGTTAAAATTCACTCCATTTTCTGATGAAGATCATGTGATATAATAAAAAGCTCAGGGAAACTACAGTACTGACAGATTGTTTTGGTACAGACTAACATGTATCTGTGGCACCACGTATCTAAGTTCTAACTCACCAGAGACTCATACATCAACCACACACACACATACACACACACACACACACACACACACAGCAGGCAAGGCAGGATACACGGCTCAGTCCAGGTTCTGCTTTAGAACAAACAGGGACACGGGAGTTCAGTACCGTGTAGCGGTGTAAATGTGGCTAATGGCTGACGCTACACTTGACAGTGTAACTCGTCGATGGCACTTTATCTGCTCTTAATAGCCAACATGATGTCATTCACACTACTAGGTCAGGAAAACGCTGTATGTCTAATCAATCAACTTTATTCAACTGGTCATTAATAATAGCCACAGCACTTCTTATTAAATACTAGCACAGATGTTACCGTCCAGAATCTATTACCGAATAAAGATAGCGGCATTGTCTTTTGCTTAGCATAGCTAAGGTAGTTTTACTGTCTTTTGACAATTGGGCCAAACATACAGGAGGATACAATCAGCTTAGAAAAAAGAATAGATAGCAGAAAAATATTTTCTCTGTTTAAAAGACATAAATTATATGTAATTTTGAGATTTCTAAGAGATTCTCATTTACATTTACAAACTTTACAGCAATAGAAAAGACTGGGATTTATTCAATATATTGACGTATATAACGAGAGATCATGGGTTGATTAACACAGCGACGGATGATCAAAATAAACACAACTGAAATAAAGTACTTTTGGTTTTTTTTGTCTGTTAGGATTGACCACATCCTGCATCAGATCTAATTTTCCGCAGGTCTGATGGGGCTGTGTGACTATACTCAGGTCCTTCTCCTCACAGGAAATGATTTCACTCACATTAAATCTGGAGCTGTTTGTGTGAGGTCTGTTTCAGATCAGGTTCAAACATGAAGGAGGTTCAAGGCACAAGACCTGGAAGTGATCCAGTAGATTGGAAACAATGTCTAAAAAACATTTTCCCATTGACATCTTCCCATTGATCCACCACAAACATGGATTACTTTATTTAAAAAAAAAAAAATAAACCAGATGTTTTATTTTGTGTCTGTGCACAATTTCCTGTGCTGAATTGATGCACAGAGCTCCATCGTTGACAAATATAGAAGTTCTGTTTTAAGCAGACGATGAGACGTCAGTGCCGTTCCACATTTCAGTGGAAATGTAGCAGGGTAAGAAGCACATCTATGCATGTTGCGCTCAGACAACACATATTAAGCATCCTGGTAGGAAGCAGAAAGCCTGAGGGAACATGTTGAGCACAGACTGGAACTAGAAAAGCTCTCAGAGAGTGCAGCATTCTGCCGCAATTTTGTCCTCTATGCACAGTTTTTCACGATTATCACGGAAAATATTAATATTTCACTCTATGAATGTCGAAGATTATAAATTGAGAATTCTTTTCTGGATATTTTGAGACCAGTTGCATTGTTCTAGCTCCTTTCTACATGAAGTTATGGTTAAAAATGCATATTTGACCTTGGTGACCTTGACCTTTTACTGATCTTGACCAAACTAAATTGGTGACTTCTGGATTCCTATATTAGTTTATACACCAAATTAGGTGAAATTAGCTGAAAATTGTACACCCTGGAGTGTTCAGAAATATGCAAAATCTCCCATACATTACTATGACATGACCTTTCATTTGACCTTGGTGACCTTGAATCGGATCCGAAAATTAATCAGTTTTAAGTTAAGCCACTTCTGACCATTCCTGAATATTTCATCAAAATCCGTCCATAACTTTTTGAGCTATTTTGCAAACCAACAAATAAATAAATAAACAAATAAACAAACCCTGGTGAAAACATAACCTCCTTGGTGGAGGTAACATGCAATAAAAGTATGTATGATTTGTGCTGATATCGTATCGTATAATTCACACATGCAATAATCTTTACGTCAAACTTCAGTAACTGCAATTTTTCTGTGAAATACCTGTGTAATAGCTTCACTGTAATAATTGTAAATCTCACACAATATATTTTTGTATAGCACTGAGTTGGAGTAGCACTCCTAATTTCGTAGTATTCACTGGAATACAACGATAATAAACACTAACCAAGGACAGTCTGGTTTCCTCCAGCTCTGTTCACCAGCTGATCCTCATAGCGTGTCTTGATATCAGCCATAATGCTCCTGTTGATCTTTTCCTGCATCTCCAGCTGGGCAACATAGTACTGCTCTGTTTTCCAGCTGTCCAGTGTGGGCTGACTTGTCCTTCTGCCACTGGAGACGTCCAGAGTTCAGCTCCTGTTCAGCTTCCAGTAGAGCAGCCACAAGGGTGACGTTTCTCTGCGTCGGCTCATCAAGCTGAGCCACATAGGAGGCTCTAGCTCTGTCAAACTCCTCCAGCAGGGATGTTTTCTGCTCTCTCCACAGGATGCTGTCGCTCCTCAGCTCCTCTTCAAAATGTTTCTTTAGAGCAGCGATGATTTCTTGGTTTTCTTTTGCCTGGATGTCGAGCTGGTCTTGACCGGTGCGCCAGGTGTTCTCCAATTGTGCAGTGAAGGTTGATTTGTCCTCCTGCCACTGAAGACGCTCCTATTCAGCCTCCTGCAGAGCAATCATGATGGTGGCCTCTCTGTCTTTCTGCTCTTGTAGCTCAGACAGATATTTGGATGTCATTTATTTGGCCTCCTCCTCCTGATTTCGGAGAGCTTCCTGCATCGTGCTCAGCTCTTTTTTGAGCCTCTGAGTTTGAGCCACCTAAATTTACAGGTAGCTCTCCAGCTCCAGCTCCACGTTGGTTTTCGCTGTTGAGACCAATGTCCTGTACTTCTGAAGCTCGGCCTCATAATGTTTCACTTCCATGTGAGGGCTGTTGATCTCTTACTTCATGTGCTCCATGTGGAGGCTCCGGTCCTTGTTGATGCTGTACTTTTTTTTAATTTTGGAAAAAAAATGATGTTTCTATTGGATACCAGTTCGATTTATTATTTTTAATTATTTGTTAGTGCTATTTTCTTCTTCTATTTAATTCCATTATTATTATCGCCATTTATTTTTGGATGATTTGTCTTTTAATTTACAGTTTCCGCCAGTTATTACATGTACATGTGAATTTATTGTGGATTCACAATATTACAACATAATGTCCAACATATGCCATGAATACACATGGTGAAGGGACTAACAGGGTTTTAGCAGACGGTATAAATACTTGGTATTAGTGGTAGTGTTTGGAGTTTAAAGCTTCCACACTGAAGACCTAATGAGTATTCAAACTGGTCAGAGTCACAGTTTTCACACTATACTCCACTGGAAAAAAACAGGTCCACTGAGATGTGAACTCAGAGTCCTGGGGCCTCATTTATCACTGTGGATACGTTTTTTACACGCTTTTTTCCCCGATTTTGTGGATACACACTTTTCTCCGGCATATTTGGGATCTATAAAACCAAAACCTGTCGGGAAAATGTGTGTATATTTACGACCAGTTTGCCCATGGCGTACCGTTTACATGGTAAATTACACACTTTCTGGAGATGGGGGGAAGTGGCGACGCAGGTGCAGAGTCAGAGAATTGCGATCTGTGAAGGAGAGAGAAGGAGCACGTATATATATAAAAAAAGCACTGATTCACCAATCATTTCCTCTATCAGGCCCTATTAACAATAATAATGTTTTTGGATGGTGGGAGGACAGGGCCGGTCAATCCTACAGGCGAAGCAGTTTCCTGCCTGGGGCGCCAGGTCTTCTTAGGGCGCAGCCAGTGGCCCTCACAAAAAAAAAAAAAATAAAATGTGTGGGCGCCCAGGTGCCCCCTCCTTTTCTACACAATGAACAAATAAACAAAAATAAATACACTTTCACCCCTGTTTACAATATTTCATCTGACCTGGCTGCTGCACTTGAACAGAGACAAGATGCTGCTGCTTGCTTTTGTGGGGATATGTCTGCACAACTGGCAACC